>JAAAKM020073195.1:51309469-51417856 GCA_010016025.2 Alatinidae sp. Z8VKAUB7J3 | reverse complement strand
GATGGTCATGGCCATGCCGCCACCGTTGGCATCGGGCAAGCTAGACATACTCAAAGAGAGATCGAAATGGGTGGTGGTGACGGGATAGGTGAAATACTGGATCGTCAAGCCATGAAGGGCATCGGCGGGCATGGACTCGGCCTGGTAGACGAACATGGCTTGGAAAAGCGGGTTGCGGTTGAGTTCCCGTTCGGGCGCCAGTTCTTGGACAAGGCGTTCGAAGGGCAAATCCTGATGGGCCTGTGCGCCCAAGACGTGCTCTCTGATCTGGTCGAGGAATGTGGTAAATGATGGATCCTGACCCAGGTGGCCGCGAAGGACGAGGGTGTTGGCGAAGAGGCCGATCAAGTGCTCTGTCTCAGCAGCGGTACGGTTGGCGATGGGTGTGCCCAGGAAAATATCGTCTTGGCCGGAGAGCCGATGGAGCAACGTTTGGCAGGCGGCACACAGGGTCATGAACAGGGTGGTGTTGTGCTGGCTGCTTATGTCGGCCAGTGCCTGGGCCAAGTCCCGATCCAAACGCAGACCAAGCGAGGCACCACGGTGGCTGAGGACTTTGGGTCGAGGCCGGTCGGTAGGTAAGGCCAATGGTTCGGGGCGTTCACCCAGTTGGGTTCGCCAAAAATCCAGTTGCTGGGCGAGTGCACCATCGCGGAACCAGTCCCGCTGCCATGCTGCATAGTCGGCGTACTGGATCGGCAAGTGTGGCAAAAGAGCCTCTCGGCCTGCCATACCGGCCTGGTAGAACCCCCAGAGATCACGCATGAACACGCCGGCCGACCAGCCGTCGGAAATGATGTGGTGGTTGTTCATCAGAAGCACGTGGTCGTCGGCTGCCAAATGCAGAATGGTGCAGCGCAGCAAAGGGCCGGCTTCGAGATCGAAGGGTCGGCCTGCCTCGTCTAGGGCGAGGGACTGTGCCAATCTGCGGGGCTGCCTTATAGCTGAAAGATCACAAACGACAAGGTGGTCATCGCTGGGAGGCGCAATCCATTGTTCGGGTGTCCCGTTGCGGACAAGACTATACAAATAGACGTAATTGGACTATACAAATGGATGTGACAAGACTATACAAATGAAAATGACAAGACAATAAAAATCAATGTGACAAAACTGTACAAATGGATATTAAAAATCTGTATAAAAGGATATGAAAAGGCTACAAATGGATGTGAGTATAATGAGTTTATAAATGGATGATAAGACTAAGCAAATGGATATGATACAAAAGAGGGGCCTCATGGTCAATATCTGATGGTGAACGGAAAAGCGGATCAACAAAAATTATTCTACCAGACATGGCTGACAAGAAACGCACAACCTCTTACGCCAAAATGAGAAAGTTTAGAAACAAGAATACAGTGACTAAAAAATCAAAAGCTTTACGAACATCCAGAAATAAAGCAGCAGGAATCAAAATTAAGTCTAGGGGCAGAGTAAAGATAGTTCAATAAGACTGCACAAGCATGCTCAGTTCGAAAACCAAATTAAAAATCGCGAAGCAATCTTTAACTAATTTAATTTATTTAATAACAATTATGGACAAAAAACGTAACCTAAACACATCCCCTTCAAATGCCACAACATGATATGGAGAAGGGATAACCAAACAAAAAAAAAACACAAAAAGAAAAAAAAACAACAAAAAACAACTTAACATAAACCTCAGAAAGAGTGTAAAAACAAAACACAACTACAACATCATATACCCTGCTACCAATTACTTAACAGTCTACTTCCAACTCCTTCCCTAACACACCTCAATAAAAATAAAACGCTACCTTTAATGATTTAATACTAAATCTATCAACTATACATCCTATTACACTAATCATTAAAATCATATTTAGAAAATAATTCATTCTTCAATACCCTTTAAAATTCATTTAAATTACTATTCTTAATATTCTCATTTAACGAATTCCATAGCTTAGCCCCTCTAAAAATAAGAGAAAACCCTAACCTAGACGTAACCAAATTATTAAAATAAATTTTGTTCATCAACCTTGTGCCATCAGAATGAACTTCATTAACTTGCGTGGACACGCTTGCTTCTCAAATATTTTGCTAAACCAAGACAGAGAAACTGGACGATTTTTAGCTGTATCATTTTGTCCTCCCCCCCCCATGTAACATGACGATTTGAGCGGGCCTGAGACCATTCAGGAAAATACTATGCTGAAAGGAGAGGTTAAAAAGTTTCGTCAAGGGGGAGACAATGGAAACAGGGGCATCGTTTGGGGGGTGGGCAGTTGGATCCCTCCCCCAATGATTTGGAATAAATTATTATAAATCCCATGCCCATTGACTATCGAAATATGAGCCCCTTTTGCCCCCCCAAAATGCTGGAGGCTTGCCCTTACTCCAAAGCCTAGGTCTCAACTTAAATGCATAAAAAACCAAGGTCCCGTGGACAGAGAAGGAAAATACTGCTTCTGTACCCTAACTAACAATAAGCAACAAAGCGGGCTGCAGAATACCATTGACAAATGTTGACTCTGAAAGAGATCTCATCAATATTGTTGATTTGCAGCTAAAATTTTATGGGCATGCCCAGAAAACTATTTTCTAAGCACCCCCACCGGCCACGTGCCGCTCATGAGCCAGGCCGAGCCGTACATCGATGCCGATGACAGCGGCGCCTGGGAGGCCGGCGAGTCCTTCGTCGACTGGAACGGCAACGGCGTCCGTGACGCGGGCAGCCCCATCACCATGGTCCTCTCCGCGGGCGCCTTCACGGGTTCGCGCCAGGGCACGGGCGACCTCGCGGGCGCGCCCAACGCCGCCAGCAACCCCTCGATCGTCGTGCAGCGCCTGCAGGGCGGCATCGACAGCGACGGCGATACGCTCGCCGAGCCGTACGTCGACTGGAACAACGCGCCGCGCTACCCCGAAGGCTTCACCGACGCCAACGGCGATGGCATCCATCAGCGTGCCGAGAGCTTCCTCGACCTGGATGGCAATGGCTCCCGCAGTGCGAACGAGCCCTACACCGAGCGCGACGGCGACGGCAGCTTCACGGCCGGCACGGAGGTCGTCGACGACGTCAACGGCAACGGTCGCTGGGATCCGGCCACGCCGGCCGAGCCCTTCACCGACGCCAACGGCAACCAGCGCTGGGACGGCGAGGAGCCGTACTGGGACCGCAACAACAACGGCGTGCGCGACGGCCCGACGAACCCGGCGCCGCCCGCCTGGCAGCCCTGGGACACCGCGCTCTGGGGCCACACGGTGGCGACGGACAGCTACATCGCCAACTACGGCGAGCCCTTCCAGGACCTCGACGGCGACTCCACCTGGGATGCCGCGGAGACCTTCTTCGACAGCAACCAGAACGGGGTCTGCGACGGCGGCTTCGAGCGCGGCGAGATGTGGTTCCAGATCGCCCACGATGCCGACAACCAGCGCACGATCCTGACGCTGCACGGCACGCCCCTCGAGAGTCCCGAGCTCTCGGGCAAGGGGCTGGGCGCCGACTGGCGCCTCTACGACCTGGACTACGTGCCGTGCCCGACGCCCGCGTCGGCCCTGGCCGGCGGTGATCGCTTCGAGCGCGATCTGTTCTCCGACGGGGACGTCCCGAAGAACACGGCCCGCTGGCGCGTCACGCTTCCGCTCGCATCCGTGCGCCGCGCGTACGAGACCAACACCGGCTCGAACAACGGTGACGCCTACGACCTGCTCATGCGCTGCGACACGCGCATCGGGGACGACCTCACGACGGGCGTCATGTGGCCCACGAAGAACGACCCGCAGAACCTCAGCTCGACCTATGCATGGTTCCACGCGTCCGAGGAGAGCATCCCGTTCAGCGAGCGCTACCAGATGCGCGGCGACCCGCGCCACTGCCCGTACGCCGACACCGACCAGCACGGCGACACCGCGCGCCACGGCTACAACTGGTACTGGGACAACTTCAACAACGGCACCGGTGACTTCCGTGACTACTGGCTCGCGTTCGAGAAGCTGCGCCTGCGCGACCGCTGGCGCTACCGCAGCGCGACGGACGTTCCGCGTCAGCTCCAGTGGATGCGCGACGGCATCGTCAAGAGCGGCGCGATCTACACGACGCTCTCGGGCTTCTCGTTCTTCCACTTCAGCAATGGTGGGGACGTCGGCTACGACAGCGCGATGGGCTACAGTTTAAACGAATAATCATATATTTAGCCCATGGTTTCTTTGCTTATAATGACATGGTTTCAGAAAATATGACATGGTTTCAGAAACATAACATTTACAGTACATTACTATTTCATTTTTGTCAATAACTATAGTTTTAGCTCTGAAATGAGACTAGAGAAATAGGAAATATATCACTAACAGGACTCAAACCTATGACCCATGTTTACCAAGGCGTATGCTCTATCACGTGAGCAAGGTGACCCTGATGTTTCCACCTATATTTCAGTACTATTCGCTCCCAATCATCTGCTGGTGGTCATTAACATCCATCTCGATGAATTAGAAACCAGCCCCTACATGCAATTTGACTTGACAAAGAACGGACTGATATCCCACCCATGATGTTAGCCACAGCCCATGGGAAGTTACAAGGTATCAAGGCTCAGTAGGTAGAGTACACAATACAAGAGATTGGGTCATGGGTTTGACATTTGCTTTTTTGCTAGCATCTTTTGAGCACTGACATTTCAATCCTTAATAATAATTATAGTTTCCACAAAAATATAAAGCACTGAAAATAACATTAAGCATTATTTAATTATTGACTGCCCTTTATACCAAAAATAATGAAAAGAGTTGTGTTAAATATACATGAATTAAAACTATACATAAACAAGGATCTGGAAAATCAGGTAATTATTAAAATTATACTTTCTAAAAATAAGCAAGGAAACTGCTGAGCCTCTAAAATGCTGAGAACCCTAAGAGTATTTTGAATCGCATTTTTGCGTTCTGTAACATTTTTTTCAATTATAAAATTACTAAACAAGCTGAAATAATGATATAAACACTATTCATAACATGATAGATAGAGAGATAGGCTGCTAAATATATAAATATATGTATCATGCGCATGCGGTTTGAGCACTCTGGCATGGTACCACATGAATCTTTTAAATTGCCTTCCTTGTTGCAAGTGTGCTTGCTTCATAGCTAAGATTCAGTCTCTTCACTCTGTGCTGCACTGATGGGCCTTATATATATATAATTCTCAAAGAGTGGAGCATTACCACAATAGCTTGCAATTTAACGGCGCTGACCGGATATATATATATGATAAGAAAATACAGGATGTTTCAAAGATCAGTAAAAATTTTACATGCATCAGCACTTAACACAGTGTTAACTATTGAATAATATAATTGTTAACCTTATTAATTACAATTGTATGGAGCTCTATACAGCTTGCCCTGCTTTCATTAATGTATAGTATTTCATTTGGGTTTTTATGCATTCACTTTTTCTTAAACATTTAATATAAAGATAAAAATCTAAAAGGTAAAGTCAACTGTTCAGTTTTCACAACATTCTTTACTACAATCAGGTTCTTGCATGGGAAATTAGTATGCTATCTAATGAAAACATAGATGTAAAGTAACGGGCCATGTGTAGAAAGGCCTTGGCTGCAGCATCACACTTGGAGATAAAAACTTAAAAATAAAGAACATTGATGACTATGATCTACCTAGATACCCTAAGCAACATTTTGAGTGGCTTGTTCAGTAAGTTGAATTGGTAGGGCATTTCAATCCAGTCCGACGGCTGGACGCAATTCACAGAGTTGCCTGTAGCTGTGAAAACATGACGAGAGCGTGTATTCACACACGTCAGCTTGATAATATATCGGTAGTCGTATGAAAAGACTGACAAAATCAGTAAATTGAAAACATAACTTTAAGATCAATATCTGTCACAAAACATTATGATTTCTGTCCTAGTCATCCGTTTTTTACCATTAACGATGACCTGAATGTGTTTTGGGATTGAATTTGGCCATTGTTATGAATTATTATCGTTTGTCTTAATCGAGTATTGAAATGGGTTGTACGCTAGGTGTATCCTTGACTATTCAAACAATACAAACTTATTGTACGCAGATGACGTTTTGATACGCAATAATATCTTGGGATACCTGGCAGGAACATCTAATCCTGTCTACCATTCCTTCCTTACACTTAATATTTAGGTCCGGTGTGTGATTATGAGATACCAAAACACAAAATAGACATTCATTAAATCAGGAATGCCACTAACTATTGCGTTTTAAGTTATTCACTACTGTAAAAGATTCTAAATTGTCTGTGAAAATTTATACGATCATAGTCAATTAAAATTAACTTTCAAAAATGTATGGAGCCAAGTTTCCCTAAAATTTATTTGTCATCTTAGAATAAAGTGCTTAGAACGAAACCTGGCGTTCAGATAATAAAGTTTGGATAATTTAGGATGCATTGTACTTATATTACAGCAAGAGGTACGTAAACTGCTACCTCATAGTTCCTCACCTACGGATTTCGAGAGGCCTCTGAATGTCAGTGAAATCGTGGCCATCATGGGGTTTCAATTAGACCTTCACGTCAATGGGTAGCAGGTGAATTTTATCTTATAATCAAAGGCGACTGCAAGCAATTCGTCACTAACGACTCAAAAAAATCTACACCATTATTTTCTTGTATAAGCGTGTGTACACCTGCATACCTTATTCCTGGTGAGGTGGAAGCACAAAATATGTGCGCGGCACTTAAAGTATCCCAGAAATAAATACAGGTCAAGAATAATACAAATCTTGAAGCCGGTATTCATCTAAGAGTTTCACGGCTTCATCCAATCCTTTTAGGTTCTGGGCATGGGTAAAAGTCAATAAGGAAACTGCGGTTTGTCGTTTTACCCATATTTTGTTGATGTTGCTGCCCCCATAATATTTGCGGGTTCTTAGTACTTATTGCCAAGAGCCTGGCAACGGTTGACTCTGATGTACTTTTCGTAATGGTTGCTTTGAATATACGTACGCTTATTGTATTTGTTTATCTTTGGAAAGATATAATGGATAGCAAAAACGCATGCAATTCTCCTTCGTCTTCATCTTTGACGTATCTCTCATAAAATCATTAGTACCTATATCGTATCTCAATTATGCAGTTGCATTCTAATTTTACACTGTAATCTGGTCTAATTATTTAAAGAAATTTATAACAGAATCAATTTAAATATTGTGCAAAATGAAACGTGGTACAATGTGTTCGCATCACTTGCCCACAATAATATGACAGGGCTGGCTCATCTGTCACCAATAATATCGCATTATTGACCTCCGCGGACGGTGGTATATCCAGCTATCTGCATGGCGACAAACGCAAAGGAGCGCTGGTCAATCTGTCCACCAATGCTGCGGAAGTTGGTCGCGATATTGCCATGCACGTTACCGCGCTGAGCCCGATGGTAGTGCGCAGCAACGATGTACCGGCAGACGTACTGGACAAAGAACGCGACATCTACCAGACCCAGGCTCAGGACAGTGGTAAGCCGCCGGAAATTATTGAAAAGATGGTTGAGGGCCGGGTGAAGAAATTTCTCGCTGAGGTCAGCCTGGTAGATCAGCCCTTTGTGAAAGATCCCAACCAGAAGGTTGGGGCGCTGGCAAAAGCTGCAGGCGCGGAGGTAGTGGCGTTTACCCGCTTTGAGGTGGGTGAAGGTATTGATGTTGAAGAAGCCGACTTCGCGGCCGAAGTTGCCGCTCAACTACAGGGTTAGATACTCGTTTTGACCACCTTGTTGTTAAAGCTGAGTGGTGAAGCACTTGGTGGCGAGAGTGGATTTGGCATTGAACCCGAGGTGCTGGAAAGCATCTGTCGAGACATCAGCGATTTACGTGCCGCCGGTGCCGGTCTGGCATTGGTGCTTGGCGGCGGCAATATCTTCCGTGGCCAGGCGTTGGCCGCCAACGGCCTGGATCGGGTCACCGGGGATCGCATGGGGATGCTCGCCACGGTGATGAACGGGCTGGCGCTGCACGACTTTCTGAACTCCAGCGGCATCGTCAGCCAGGTATTCAGCGCTGTGCCTATTAACGGCGTGGTGCAGGGTTACGAACGTAATCAGGCCAGGTGGGCGATGCAGCAGGGGCAGGTGGTTATACTCTGTGGTGGTACCGGCAACCCCTATTTCACCACCGACACGGCCGCCTGCCTGAGGGGCATAGAGCTGGGTGTAGACGTCGTGGTTAAAGCCACTAATATTGACGGTGTGTACAGTGCTGATCCGAAGCTGGATGCTACAGCGACAAAATTCGACAGCATCAGCTACGACGAAGTGGTGGCCAGGGAGTTGGGTGTAATGGATCTGACAGCCATTGTCCTGTGCAAGGAAAATCAGATGCCGTTGATCGTGTGTGACATCAAAGCGCCCGGGGCCTTATTGGAAATTGCCAATGGTGGTACCGTGGGCACGCGGGTTGTGCCCGCATAGTACAACAACCGTGCAGCGTACGGTTCGATCAAGTGGGATGTGGTCGCTCTGATCATACAAGGGATCAAAAATAGCGATCAGGAAATGCGATCAGAAAAAAGGGGGCGATTAGGTGATTGAAGAAATTCTTGAGGATGCCAACGAACGCATGGGCAAGTCCCTCGAGTCGTTGCAGGTTGCCTTTGCGCGCATTCGCACAGGCCGCGCCAACCCGTCTCTGCTGGACAGTATCAGCCTCGACTACTACGGGGCCAAAACGCCCCTCAGTCAGATGGCGTCAATCTCTGTAGAAGACGGGCGCACGCTGACAGTCTCGCCGTGGGAAAAACCGCTGGTGCCGGAGATCGAAAAAGCGATACTGAAGAGTGATCTGGGCATCACCCCGGTTTCCAGCGGCTAAACAATAGGTTTAAACATATTTCTTCATTCTTACGTTACTACGTTTTCTAGCAGAGGTGAAGAGTATATATTCCCTTTCTTCGTTTAAATCATTAACGTCTTTTAGATTGAATAAAGGCAGACACAACAATTTGTAGTGACCCATGTTTTCCGTACTGAAGCCTTTCTAACAGGCAGATTTTACAAATGTTTGTCTGTCATTTTATATAGGTTATTGTTTTCAAAAGGGGGCGGAGCTCTAGGAACGGTCAATTGTCACACGTGGCGTGGCAACAAAGAAAAGCTACAACCCTTTGCACTGAGTCGTAAGCCTGGCAACAGAGTCCAACATACAAGCTAGAATTACATTCATTACGTGGTAGTAGTAATTTTCTCTGCACTAATAGAACACTGCAATGGGTGTATGAAACTTGAGTAATGGGATAATTGGCAATACAAATAGTAAGGCATTGAATTCGTATTTAAGTGATATATAGAAAAACCGTAAGCATTGCCCAGCTTTTTTACGCTGGAGACTAAATAATTTTACAAAAGGAAAAATATAGAAAAGACATATAAACTTTATTACAAGATAGTAGAGAACGTACCTTAACACCTGCAAGGTGACTCGTCTACTATAATAATTGCTTTTCTGTTCTTGCAAGCTTCCAGTTGTAGTTCACATACATTGGTATAGGTTACCCCGTCGGAACCACAAACTGGCTTCTTTTCTTTGGTGCACGGGAAATTACATTCTGAATTTAAAGTGTATTCATTAATTAATAAACAACTTTATGTCAGATCAATCACCATTTTACTAATAATTAACAGAGCAATAAGTATAACTTAATGATATTTAGGATTGTAAGACTAAGTACTCAACAGTGAGCAAGCCACGATAAATCTGCAGAACTGAGTGTGCAGCACTAAGCATGCAACATTACGTATGCAGCACTAAGTATGCATCACTAAGCATGCAGCACTGGGCATGCATCACTAAGCATGCAGCACTAAGCATGCAGCACTAAGCATGCAGCACTGAGCATGCAGCACTAAGCATGCAGCACTGAGCATGCAGCACTAAGCATGCAGAAATAAGCATGCATCACTAAGCATGCAGCACTAAGCATGCAGCAATAAGCATGCAGCATTAAGCATGCATTACTTAGCATGCAGCACTAAGTATGCAGCAATAAGCATGCATCACTAAGCATGCAGCACTAAGTATGCAGCAATAAGTATGCAGCAATAAGCATGCAGCACTGAGCATGCAGTACTAAACATGAAGCACCCAGCATTCAGCATGCAGTACTAAGCATGCAGCACTAAGCACAGAGCTGCACAGACTACTACTGAACTGTGCATCACTGCATAAACTCCATAGAGAATTGCTGAGTTATGCATTGCTAGAAAAAGCATCACTCAACTGTGCGTCGTTAGATAGAAAATTATTAAAGTTGTGCATCGCTGCAAATAGCTTTCCTATGTTATTCATCGCTACTATGAGCATTTCAGGAATAGGGAAAGCATCGAGAATCCTACAAAGAACACTGAGAAAGCAAACACCATACATTACTGTACGATGTTGTGATAGTCTGAGAGCCTAAAGGATGTTTCCATTGCTACAAAAAGGCACGTGTTAAAGGTTAGTCGATAGCAGCGAGTTTGTCATAAGATTTTTAAAAGCTAGCTGCAAATATAGCTTGACAGCTTACTATCGTGTAGACTCGTGTGTCATTAGTCTTAGATGTGCTCCTTAATCCCTTAATGCACGAAGGAACGAAACGTGAAATATAAAGTGTATGGAAGAAGGATTTCTCAGAAAGGAAGAGAGTAACTGATGAGTAAAAGGATACATTCCTTATTTGGCAATTGTCGTAGCTGCTCCTTTTCTTCTTCAGTAAATACTGTAAATAGATAGGATATATGTTAGGAATAAGTATCTGAAAAATTACTGCAGAAATAAAGAATGCCGGCTCCAAGAACTCGAACTCGAACGGGACTCGAACTCGAACGGGACTCGAACTCAAACGGGACTCGAACTCGAATGGGACTCGAACACGAACGGGACTCGAACTCGAATGGGACTCGAACTCGAACGGGACTCGAACTCGAATGGGACTCGAACTCGAACGGGACTCGAATTCGAACGGGACTTGAACTCGAATGGGATTCGATCTTGAACTCGATGTCAAACGAGTTTAACACTCGAACACGAATTGGACTGACCTCCAACTGCATTTGAATTGGAACTAAAACGGGGCTCGAAATCGCACAAGACTCGAACTTCGGACTCAAAAGGTATATGATCCCAGGATCTACGCATTGGAGAAAGGTTGTCTTAGTAAATGAGCTTTATCTACCAACAACAAATCCCTTTACTTCCCAAGTAGCCACTACAGCTCCCAATCCTCATTCTATGGACTACGAAATCCTGCTCTACGCAGTTCAAGGTCAGCCCCTCGACAACACTTGGCTTGCCCCTGTATTGCGACTAACTGAATAGTGATAACGATCTTCTGTTTACTTGATTGTTGTTCTACAACAAGTATACCTCACTTTAAAAGCAAAAGATGCTACCTTAACGTCCTCTGTACTTCACACAATAGAGGTCACTAACAGCGTAATAACGCAGATAATGATAACGTACCATCCCATTTTTGTGGGAAACCTATATCTTACTCTCGAGTGCCATATAACCATACTCCCCCGCTTATTAATTTTTGAAATTTATAACCCCCATCCCTCCGTTTATTAATTTCAAGGAATTTTCCCAGTACTCAAAATGTAAATGATGTCTGAAAACACTTGAATAACTTCTTATGCCACGTTTGACCCTGAAACAGTAGCTAATTAGTCATTAGTACAATTTTGTCCCCATGTGTGTCATCCTTATATAAAACTTTCACGAAATTGAGACTGGAGTTCAGACGCCCCGTTTATTTGGACCCCTCGTTTATTAACTTTAGACTGTAAAGACAGGCGGACGTCTCTGAGGCATCCAAGAGTATATTGGAACAGTAATTATCAATCAACAGACAAAGTCCGTTCCGGTGTTTAGACTTGAGAAATAAACTCACCGAAATCGCTCTCTTCCGTTGGTATTGTAATCATATGTGAACCACTGCATGTAAACAAGAATAGTTTTGACACTAAAAACAATATTTATTTGAATATATTTAACCATACAATCATTATTTTGCGCATTCATTGTGCTAAACGTTCTCGCCATACACTGATCACAGCAATCGTATGGAGTGAAATGAGGAAGCTCTTACGATGAACTTATTTATATCCATACAATTGCTGTGTTAAGTGTATGGCGAAAAGTTTAGCAAAATGAATCCGTTAGTCAACGCAATATTCAAATTTTGTACCACAAACCAACTTGTCAAGTCATTATCTTGTTGACAAATGAATACATATCAGTTGAATTTTGGACCAACTTATCTGTTTTATAGATGGACAAAAAATACAATTACTTCTATTCGTTTTCCTTCGTTGCATAGTATTTTGTCGTTTTCTGTAAACAATGTCTTAATGTTTTTATAGAAAAAAAATAAATGTTCAAAGCCACTATTTTAATGACTGCTCGTCTATCTTTTTGTCTATTGCTGTATATTGATATTTATAAAGGAAATATAAATATTTGACCATCATTCTTTCTATTGGATCAATTTTACAGGACTAAAACTAAACAGCATGCTTTTTCCCTACGTATAAGGGTTGCAGTTCACAGTTGCATAAGAGCTGAGCAATATAATATAATAGTTATTGTGGATATTATTACCATTTCTTTTCAGTCTATCATGACATGACCGGCAGATTACCTCCTTTAGGTCTTCCCACTCTCGGTCATCTTATGACACCTGATTTCACTTGCTACTTCTCATCTCCCCATTTCGACATTCCTTTCCTCTGTTCATCTCCCGTATTGTCAGTTATGTTATATGAATTAACTTTACCCTACCTTAGACGGGCTTTTTTGGACTTATTCAAGATGAATGGGAGGGAGGGGCTTTTTAATCGCGTCATAATAACGTCTGATTGATCTTCTTAAAAGAAAAAAACTTTGGTGTAAGTTATTTTGTGTTCTTCTGCTACATGATAAATTAGTTTCTGTAGTTAATACCATGAAGTTATTGAAAAATTGATGACATAATCACCCACTGTTCTGAAAATTGAAAAATATTGATTTTTTTTCGCCAATTTTTCTCTCTTTTTCCAATTCATAAATTGTCTATTGAGGCCATTTATAACGCTGTTATTAAGTTTTACATTACTATTAAATCTTATAAAGTTAAAATAATTCTTCAATTATAAATGCACTAATGGCTCCTCTGGCAAATTCTTCGTCAAAATTTGATTTTTGTACAAATCTTCCGCAGACTTTAACAGAGTCTCTTTCTTTCACACCACTTTCACCAATTCTATACCACATCACAAGTGCACTATCATGTTGCTCAAACGAATAAAATTAGAAGAGAATTTAAAATAAAACCACATGTAAAAAAGAGCCAAGAGAGAGTTTTGGGGCATAACTTTACTTATTCATCACGCTTTTTGACGCCAGTCAAACAAAATAATAAATGAAACTTCCATTGGAATTCAAAACTGTTAATATGAATCATAATTTATATACCTAAGATCACAAATTCAAAATCTTGAAATTGGAAGTTACGACTATTTTTTCAAGAGTGACATCGCTCACGCCCCGGGCGTCCCACGGCGACAACATGGGCACGTCGAACCGGCTGGCGCAGTTCGCTGGCAACAGCTTCGTCGAGCTGCTCGAAGTGGATCGGCCGGACCGCCTCGACGATCACGACTTCGCCGCCGTGCCGCCACGCTTCAGCTTCGGCGCGCACAACCGCGATTTCCTGCGGCGGCGAAACGGCATCTCCATGTTGGTCCTGGCGGGCGGCGACGCGCGTGCCGCCCTCAGGCGGTTCCACGCCGCCGGCATGGAGAGCTATGCGCCTTTCGACTTCGAGCGCAGCGCGAGCCTGCCGGACGGATCGCAGGTGACCGTCGCCTTCTCCCTCGCCTTCACGACCAGCCCGAGCCTGCCAGGCCTGGCCTTCTTCGTCTGTGAACAGCACGCGCCCCAGCATTTCTGGAAGCCGGCGTTCCAGTCGCACGAGAACGGTGCGCTGGCAGTTTCCGCCGTCTACATCGCGGCCGACGATCCCGCCGACCATGTGGATTTCCTCACCGGCCTGACCGGCGGAACTGCGACGGCGATCGACGGTGGGCAACGCATCTCCTGTGGAGCGCAGGAGCTGCTTGTCATGACACCGGAGCAGCTGCGAGCGCTGGTCCCCGATTCTCAGCTCGCGCCGGATGGCGAGCCGATGTTCGCCGGCATCGCGATCGAGTCATCGAAGAAGGCGCCGCAGGTGGTGCCCGCCGCGCAGGCTTGCGGCCTCTTTATCGAGTGGCGCAGTCCCTGAGGCCGCCCCCTACTCCGCCGCTCGCCCCTCAGCCCGATAGCCGTATGCACCGGCGGCATGGGCGCGCGAAATGCGCCCGTCTTCGACGTCGCGGGCGATCTTTTCGCGCGGCCGGTCTTTCGGGTCGCCGTAGCCGCCCCCTCCGCCGGTCCGCAGGCGGATCAGGTCGCCCGGCTCCAAGTCGAAGTGGGCGGTCGCGCTCAGCTCGATTTCGCGACCGCCGCGCAGCACGGAGAGCGCACCGCGGCCGCCCGCACCACCACCCGAGAAACCCTCGGGCGGAAACTTGAAGTGGTCGGAGTAGAGGTTCAGATAGACGCCCTCCTCCAGCACCTCAATCTCGCGACAGAAGCCCAGGCCACCGCGCCACTCGCCGGCGCCGCCGGTATCGGGCCGCAGCGCATAGGCGCGCATGCGCAGATGGCCATGGACCTGCTCGATGGCCTCCAGCGGCGTGTTGCGGCAGTTGGAGAGAACGTTGTCGACCGCATCGGCACCGTCGTAGTCGCGGGCCGCGCCGTAACCGCCGCCCAGCACGTCGACGAAGACCCGGAAACTGCCGTCCGGACGGAGCTGGCTGATGTAGAAACCAGTTGTGCAGTTGAAGCCTTGGGCCGGCACGCGCAGGCCCCGCGCGGCAGAGAGCGCGGCGTGGATCGCATCGAAAGCCCGGTAGGCGGAGGTCATGCGCGCGCGCACCGGCGCCGGCGGATTGGGGTTGAGCACGCTGCCTTCGGGAAAATGCAGATTGAGTGGGCGATTGCAACCGTCGTTGGCCGGGATCTCCTTGTCCGTCATGACGCAGCGCATGGCGTTTATCGTCCAATACCAGTTCGATCAGCTTTTAGCAAACAGTTGGAAATACCAACCCCCCTTAAATCTACTTAACGTTTCAAACGAATGTCAATTCAGTTTTTCTCCGAAACTTGGCGCTGAACAAGCCTTTCATGGTTGCAGTATAGCCCCTAGTAAAGAGCAGACCAAGGTCCATAGTAACTGGAAATTTCAAAATGTGTTTTGTCACGAATTGTAATTGTCTGGTAACTAATGGTATTTCGGCTAATCTTTAATGATAAAAGTTTATTGTGAGAACAAATTTATGGGAATTACGCAAATGAACCAGTAACCCCTCTAAAATATCAAATCGAAATTAAAAGCGAACCCAGTGCAACCGCCTTAGTCGAAAACCTTTATTAGAGAAAATTAAAGCCCCCCGCGTCGAACAATAAGGAAAATCCCTTTTTTCCATTGGAAGCATTGAGGTGTCCTATTTTAGCAAGAAAAAAAAGAAGAAAAACAACTGACATTTGACAGAATGTTTAAAGGTGAGCACAAAAAGTGCTAAACACTCCTTCCAATTACACTCCCCTGTTCATAAAACTCAAAGTGACAATTCAAAATAATATTTGAATCAAGCTAAAGTAATCTGAAATACGCAAAATTGTGTTCCTTCATTAATGTCTCGAATTTATTTCTGTATAAAATCTGGGCATAGCTTTGGCTAATACAATGAAAGTTAATTAAACCGATAATAATTTAGAAGCCTTTTAATAAAGCTAATTTTAGATGGAGTAATAATTAGCTTTTTGGTTTATTACCCCAGTGGTCGGCAAACTTATTAGCCAAGGAGCCAAATATGAGTATTACAATAATTTTTAAAGAATTATTAGCAAAATCTTCTTGTTTAATAAACTTTTTTGCATTAAATAAGTAGTACACTAAATAAAAATAAGCTTCATATTTATCAAATATTTATTAATGCGAAGAATATCCTTGCATCTCCTTTAAAGTTTGAGCCAGTCCTGTTTATTTGTTGTTGCTTTAATTTTTGTTATAATACCAAGTTTTCATCAAAAAGACGACTTCTGAGTTTACTCTTGATAATATTCATGCTTGAAAAAATTGTCCGCATATATGTGCCGAACCGAAAAGGAAAAGAACAGCAAACAAAAGATATTTCAGCTAATCGTAAGTCAGGAATACTTTTCCAAGCGGTGAAACTGCTCATGTCTCCTTTCTCCAGTTCATTCAAAGCAGACCTCTTGTATCGTGATATATGATTCTCTTTGTCTCTTCTCCAATTTTTCCATTTCAGCACAAAGACGTTCGAATTTAGAGTGTCATATCTTCTTGTTGTTTTTTTTTAAATCCAGCAACTGTACTTCAAAGTTTCCGATGTCAATTTCAAAAGGAGAAAATTCAACCCGGTTATCATAGCATTAAGAAAATTTTTGGCAAAGGCTAAAATTGCTTTGTTGTTTTCAAATTCCTGAAAGGGAAGCTGAGAAGCGCTTCTCTCATATTTTAAATTATTGTTTAAAATGGTGTTTATCGATAGAGGAATTATTTTTTAGGCAATGCTTCAGCAGGCTCGGAAGGTGCTTTTTTAATTGGGCATGTTAGCCTGAAAATGTCCTTGAATAGGAAAAAAGTTTGAAAAATGTGATTATTGTGCAACATTAAAACTACGAAATAATTACAATTTATATTAATATCCGTCTAATATTGGGGATTTCCTATCACATGGTAATTTGATAATGACATAAACCTCTCCGAACTTGAAGACGTTTTGAGCTTTTCTAAGTAAATGAAACTTCTTGATATTAGAAACATCAGTCTGGTTTCATTCTCCATGTAAGCGTGACATGGTCACTATCCCTATTAGTAGAATAGCCAAGTTTTTCATAACATTTGCTGACATAAGGCAATCACCATTTCAGCTATGGTGTCAGCAGGTAATAATGTTATTGCTACTCAGTAGTGCTGAAACGGAAATCGTTGCCTCTGAGTAAGATCGTAATATTCCGCTAGAAACCTGTGAGCACAAGTGCTAGTTCGGTATACATAATATCATTGCATGTATATTGCTTATTTTAGCGTAGGCACTAGTCGCACAAATACGAAACTCGCACATTATCGTCACCACGCTACAGGAACTTGACTTTCACTTCTATAGTCAGGGTCGTGAGTTTCCATCTCAGAAAGTTGAGCCCAAGCTGTATACACGCCGATACGTCCATCTAAGCATTTACACTATTTGCACCACAATTGTGCGTTGTTGTCAGTATTGGTTTATCCAAGAAGTGGACCAAGTCGTACAAATCGTGTTATTATTTCCATCAATCCCCGGCCGCTAGCCAACTTTACATGAGCATTAGTTTCGGAACTGAGGCGGTAATGACTCTTACGCCTGATTTTTTTTTACAGGTTTATTATTGACCCTCTCCTCTCACTTCATGCCCATCATAGCGGTGCTCATTATAATTTATGAAACTGTTAAAAAAGTTAAATCATAGCCGTTGTTTGTAGAGCGCAACCCTAGAAGAACCACATTGCGTTGGTAGTGAAGTTCCCGCCACATTATTCATAAACATACAAATGAAACACAAATACCCCTGAAGAATAAATTACCTCAGAACTACTAAGCTGTAAATGGCGTTCAAAGCCTCTCAAAACAGTAGAACTAGCAAACGCGCTTAAGTTATGAACTACCACTTATTATTTCCAGGTATTCTATCACCGTGAAAATTATAGAGTGGCCTACTTCCCACAGTTATTATAACGACCCCATTAGCATTAACAAGCTGAATCTAGCAATTAGAATCAAATTAATCCAGTAGCCCTTCTGATATCATAATAGTTTGTCATCTTGTAAGGTCTTTTGAACAATTATCAGCAGAATGACCCTAAATTCGAGAAGAAAACCATTATCAGACTTTGATAGAAGTTCGGTATTCAATGAACGTAAAATTATCTGTATTGTCTCCCTATTATCACAGTGGGCATCTATGTCAGCTACTGTTATAAAATTATGTCCGATCTTGCCTTACCTTACAAAATGCAGAAAAAAGTCCCCGCCCTATCCTACACTCACCTGTCCGGAAACCAGCCTCCATTCGTTGTTTTCAACTCTTTCATACCATGTGCACAACTCATCTTTTTTGGTCTCTTCTCTCCGCAAATGCCGCACCTTAAACAAAACCAAAAAATAATTTTTCGAAAATTAAAAGTATGTTTATATCACTGATACTTCAAATGGGAAAATTTACAATAAAAAAAATCACAATCTGTTTACGAGAGTCCGTAAGGTGAAAGTTTTGTGACAAAATTTAAAAGTCGCGGGAATTAACTGTCGAGAGCGGGCCAAAAACAAACTGCCGCGGCAAGAAACTGTCGCGAAAGTCGCGAGATTTCTGTCGCGACAGTTTCTTCCCGCGACAGTTTTTTCCTTCAAATTATATAGATACGAGTTCTAGTACACAGATGATTAATAAATTGATTGACTGGACAATATTGTTAATAATATAGAATGAACTGCCTGGAAAAGTTTTTTAAAAAATTTATATATATCCAGTTGTAATTAAAGCAAAATCAGACTTTAGACCCATGTATCTTACAAACTTATAATTTTTTTAGCTGAGATTGAATTTTAAGATTAGTCTGCGAGCCACAATTTGAGCCTTAAGATAAAAGACAGATTGGTATACTAATATTATGTCAAATCTCACTAGATGTATCGTATATATGATAACGATTAATTTATAATAATTTATACACTCCGTATATTAATAATAATCAAAGGAATTTAATTTTTCTTGAAGACGCTTGTTTCTTAACTTAATTTTAATGAGTAATGATCAATTTATATTTAGTCGAATTCATTAGGAGACTTTACTTATCTTACGACTAGGCCATTTTTTACTTTCTAGTTAAAAGTGCTTCCGCGAGCGTTACTTTTTTAAGGAAGCTATTGTAAGCTATTCCATTGTAAGTAAAATTTTGAATTTCTCTCGCTTTCTTAGTAAAACATCATCTAAGGAAAGTGGCGTAATATGGGGGTTAAAGATTCTGAGTTTGATTCTTCAAATCATGGGCATGGACCTGCTTCTGACAAAATGAACCCCTACCTAGACGACACTTGAACAATTCTTATCATTGAAGAGTAGAGGCCGATACAAAACTGATGATATTCTGATAACGCCTCGAGCGTGCACTTTACATATCAATTGAAGTATCATTGATATTACTAAAACTTGAAATTTATAACTCTGCAAACTATCGTCTAAATACAGCAAATTCACAACGTAAGAGAAGTATGGAAAAATAAGGAAAAATGGTTCAACACTTTTAAAAGTGCAAAATGAAAACTGCAGGAGCTATGTTACTTTGGAAGCATTATTCGAAATTAGACTAAAATCAGTATAGTAGGCGTCAGGTCGGGTATAGTTCTGATAAGGAAAGAGAGGTATTGGGCTTTGAGACAATTCCTAATTTGCCATGATCCCCCACAGGCGATTGACTTTTATTGACAATACGGGCTCATTTCACTAGTGCCCTTCGTCGCGTACGGAACAGCTATCCTCGGAACTTCAAAGGAAAGACTACAATACTGGGCCAATATCAATCACATGCTGCAAACCACAGACATCCTTTCATAAATCCCAATTCTATTAACACCTCCCTGGTGCAAACAGTTAAAAAATATTAACGGGCCGTCAATTAATTAAGAAAGATGTTACATTATTCTAAGTAGTCGACAGTATTAAAGACAAAACGAAATATTCTGATTCAGGTTGGTCCTCCCTACATTTAGGCTGGCCCATGTCTGGCCCCCCCAGAATTCAAAAGCTAGAATCGCCCCTGTCCATTGATAAACAAAGCGGAAGAAATAGGTAGCAGACGAAGCCACTGATTGTTAATTTCTGTGCTGAATGTGCCCTAACCTTTAATTGAAGTGCATTTTTTTACTCCGACAACCTATAGTAGAACAGCAGAGTTTATATTTATGCATAAAAAGATGCTAGTTGTAAAACATCATAGACTCTTACTGGAAAGTTTCTGATTCATCCTTACCAATTTTAAGGAAACATTGTTTCCTTCGAGCTCTATGCTATAAGCCTGAAAATGCTAGTGTAAGGGATCTACGGAAACACTGTAATAATGCCATTGTAAATAGGCAATTCAGGGTGTTTTCGTGAAGTTCACGTCACTAGTGCCAGTCCTCCAAATGTATATTAGCGCTATGAACTGATGTATTCGGGAGAATTGTATGAGGAGGAGTTTATGTAAAGACGTTATTTTCTTACTTTTTAGTTAAAGATATTCAGGAGTTCTCGCATATTCTCGCTTATTGAAAGTAACTCGTATTCTTGATGTATTCACTTCTTCGGCGCATACACTACAGTTTTCTTAAATGTAATCTACTCTAAGAGGCTAAATTAGTTTGAAAAAATTTTAAATAAAAAGAAAGCAGAGACGAAGAAAAAAGTGAGAACTGTTGAAATCGGTTAAGGAGAGTTGCGAAGCTCAGAAAAAACAAGTTCTTTGAACAACACCTGCAATTTCAGAGCGAGAAGTTAGTCAAGATTAGATTAAGACACGAAATACGTTGGGAAAGCAAAGACGAATGCAAAAATTTTAAATAACCAAAATATACTAATGACTTATTGATATACAGTACCATTGTAAGATAGGTTAGTGCCATTGCGAGTCAGCATTTATCTGAAAGCTCTAGAAAAGTATTTATATTTAACCCAAGCTTTCCATTTGCAAACTCATAAGAAAGTTGAGGGGGCAATTGAGCGTTCCCAAGTGTCAATGAAATTGCTTGTTATAAACCAATCAGTTAGCGAAAGATTATCTTTCGTGCGAATTTTACGAGCTATCCCAAAAGTAAGACATTTGCAGACAGCAGTTGCAAGGAATCGTACGGGAAAGCGTGGGATAAAACAACTTAAAATTGATTTTTAAAAGATTTGGCGCAGTTAAAAAATTTTTACCTGGCTACAGTGTCACCCAAGAAACCAAGTGTCTCTTTCGTGCTAGTGGTAGCCACGATTTTGAACACTGCAGAAGAGAAAATTGTAGATTTTGAGTCTCTTAGTGCTGCATCTCCCTAATAGCCACGGCATCTAGTTTCTGTGCATTTGACGTCTGGAATTTAACATCCGGTCGTAATGAAAAATATTTCTTCGAGGCTTTAATCAGTTGAATCAGGGTCTTTGTAAAGTATTGTCAGGAATCGCCGCTGTTAGTCTATTGTTCTGTGAATTCGATGTCTCGGGCTTTACTCTTACATATTTTTATCGTGGTTGGGAGCAACCCTACACTTTAACCTATCAGTTCGGAAAGCCTATTTCCGCAGCCTCATTTTAGTTCTCTGATGTCCTTTTTATCTAATCAGCACGAATTTTCTATTCAATCCACTGAAAGCGACCCTCAAACGCTCAGTAATACTGACAATAATATTGATAACACTGTAAATCAACAATGTTATTGATCATCTTTGGGCAATGATTGAAACATTAAACAATATATTGATGAAATCTAAAATCCCGTAGATACTTATTGAAGATCCGTCAATATTTTTGTATTATTTTGCAGTACATGATCGATATAGTGTGCAGCATATCTGTCTAAACTTGAATTTCTAAAGAGAAACATTGCGACTGGAAAAAGTTAACCGATTTACACGCGTGGCTTCCTGTACACTCGGAAATATGAAATAAATAGTTAGGTTTAAGAGTCAATAAGCATAAAGAAAGGATTAAAAGAATAAGTTCAATATCCTGCTAACCAACTTTTGGGAGGAGTTTAGAAAGTTTAAAGATTCAGCGACACTGTGTTTTGGAACTAACCAAGTAAACAAACCAAATGTATAGCACTTCGATCCTCTAAACCCTTTCGTTGGTCCATTTAGTCCGTCTCTTTTATTTTTAATTCCATTTCGTTTTGTTCCATTTGTGACAGGAAGGATATCTCCTCTGTCCGTGACGAAGGGCACTTATGAAATGAGAAAGTATTGTCAATAAAAGTGAATCATTTGTAGGAGAAGCAAATTTTCATCACTAAACATCAGTCAATATTATTGTTAATATTATTCACCGTCTATTCGGCTACTTAAGCTCACTGCAACACTCTCATTCGTCTTCAACTGTTGTTTTCTTCCAAGATTTTATATTATAGATCCAAATACGTAATTACCTTCAATATCTATAATTATTTGTCATAAGTATCATCGATACTTATATCATTATTATTATTACTTATACGACATATGTTTGTCATAAGTTGAACAATTTTAATCAGTAATTTTTGTGGCATTCAACGGACATGATTACAATTAGTTTTTCAAGTCTTTGTTGTTTCACTACCTGTAATATCATAAGCAAGACAACGCATATTTGTAATTGTTTACATTTTTAATATGCTAAGTACTGTAAAATTGCAACAATAAACGAATTCCAAAATTTCACCCCATTCCACGGTACTTGAGCCTTTGGGAGTGTGAGCAAGACCGATCGATGATCTCTATTGGGATGGAGCTATTTGAAAATATTTCAGTCACTGCTTCTCCCTGGAAATCTCCCTGCTCAGCTAGAAAGAGAAACGAATTGGCAAGTAAAATTCTAAGTGGCCTTTTACTTATTCCCTTAACTAAGCACATATTATCACGGGAACGATGCTATTTTCGAGAGATAGGCCTACCCAGAACCTCTTAGTAAACCCAATAAGCCTATATTTTTTCTATATAATCTTGGAGTGAGTTTAAAGTGTACCTCCAGTGGTCAGAAATGTTTTGATATTTTGTTCATCATACTTAACTGATATGCCTCCGTCGATTCTAAGTGGATTAGCATGCAGAGTTCTGGATGTAAATGGATCTGATTCCCTTTCTAGGGTGTTTATACGGGATCGATTTAGATCCGTACCAGTTTGGATCTGTACCAGTTTGGATCCGTACCCGTGTAAACAGAGTCTCAGACTGCCTAGCCCCCAATATTGACAAGTCCATCGAACATGATATTCAGCGGGGGCATCCAAGGGTAACAGCAGGAGAAGGGAGATAAGGAAGACCGAGATAGGCCCATCCACGTGGCAAGGTAGTTTCTCGCGGACAATCGGAAGAAGTGGTATCAAAGAACAGATACGACACCAGTTCCTTGACAAAAAGCATTTGCAATCTCTCAGTCAATGACTCCTGATACGGGCCGTTTTAAAAACTACCCAAATTAAACAGAAAAAAAGATTTAACGTGCGAACTAACAAACAAAGCGCAACTGGGGCGTCCAAGGGCAATGCCCCTCAATTTAGGAGACGCTCAACTGCCAAGTGGGACCCACCTCTCACAAATCACGCAAAAAATCTGTCACCAGTGAGAATAGATACTACATCTACCTTAATACACAAAATTAGCGTTGAACATTAACGTTTTTACAATTAAAAAATGTTAATTAAATCAACGCTAATTAATAGTTGACGTTAATTTTTGAAACGTTAATTTCAACATTGCGCTAATATTTAAAAACTTTGATTTGTGCCAAGGTTTTTAGAAAATATGGGCCCCTGTAAAATTTTCCTTGGCGGCAATATGTTGAAATGTCAAAAAGAACTTATTAGTTTGCAGCATCTATAGATTTTGTTCATTAACTCGAGCTTCTTTGTTTTAAAAGTATACCACGACGCCAAAGCGTTGCGTGAGTGGCTATTGACAGGATTGGAGGTATATGTAATTTGGAGGGAAATGACAACTAGGGATACAAGTCGAACTGCGCGAGTTTAAACGTTTTCCTTTATAATTCGAAAACAACTATCAGGGGAGAAAGTACAGTGCAGAGGAGCACATGATTAAACCACGATGAGTTAGAACAGAACCCAAGATCTCCAACTTGATAGTTTTAATTTTGGTGTTTCCCTTTTAAACTTTTCAAAGGAGTGTTCGGTAACGGTTCCCTTTAAGCCACTTAAAGGTAAGAATTACATAAATTTTAGGGAACGAGAAAACACTTCGGCGAAAAATGTCTTTTTAAAGAACTTGGTTTCAGTCGCCTATTAACACATGCATTAGTCAACGATGGCACTAATTATTGTCTGATCGTTTGAAAAAAACCGTTAATTAATCACTCAAACATAAAGTTGCTAATAAAACGTTAATTTATGTCCGTCAAAATGCATTTTTAGCCTGAAAAAACGTTAATTAGATCAACGTTAATAAAAGCTGCGCTAATTCGTGTACACATTAATTTTGTGTATTGAGGTATACGCTACTAAACCGGGAGTGCTCTTTAGGCTATAACAACCTTGGTTACGTTGTGGCAACGACATTCTTAATACAGTGTTCTCTTAATACCGCTTCAGAAAGGTATAGATTATTGAAGGTATCCCGTAAGATGTCGTAAAGATTTTTTAGTTGTAATCGATGCTACATCCAAATGGCCCGAAATTCAAGTTCTCAAGAACAAATCATCAGAAAAAATCACATATCACCTACAGCTTGTGTTCTCAAGATTTGAAAACCCTACCGAAGTTGTCAGTGACAACGGACCTCAGTTTACCTAGCAAAATGTTTACAATTTTCTTCTTGAACATGATATTCGTCATCGTAAAGTTACACCTTACTAGCCTCAGGCGAATTCGGAAGTGGAGAAATTTAATCGTACCATCTGTAAATTTATTTGTTCAGCTACTCTCCAAAATCAAAATTGGAAAGATTCTTTACCTTCATTTCTTCAAATGTATCGTGCGACTCCTCACTCCTCAACTAACTTTTCACCAGCAGAGCTATTTCTTCAGCGTAAAATCAAGACAGATCTACCACAGTTGCCAACCGACACTCCTAATGATTCCCACCTTTCTGCTTTTCACAACTCATAACATTCGAAAGTCAAAAATAAAGAATATGCAGATGCACATCGACATGCAAAGCCATCAAGTATTGAGAAAGGCGATACTGTTCTTCTTCGGCAACCAAAGCGCAACAAGTTATCTTCACCGTATGATCCTTGCCCATATAAAGTAATCGACAAAAAAGGCCCTTCTGTCATTTTGCAACGAAATTCGTCACCATCAATTATGAGAAATGTATTTTATGTCAAGAAAGTCCCTGCGCCAATCTCTTCTTCAGAAGACTCTCCTAACCATGATTACTTTGTCTCTGAAAATCCACAAGATTCTAGACCTCATCAACCATCAGTTCAAAATAGACGTCCTCCATCTCATTCTAAAGACTTCTACTTTTATTGAAAAGACACTATATGCATTACCAGGAACATTTAATTGGATAGCTTTAATTCTAAAGAGGGGAGAGAGATAAACAATCCAAAGAGGGGAGAGATTTAGTGTTGACAGATTAATAACTTGAGAAGTGATGACCAATGAACAATGTAGTTGAACAATAACTCGATAATTATGTAAATCAGAAAATAGATTACAGTGCTAGGAGATCGACGTATGTTTACTTTCGTGAGTTACTAACTAGTATTTTTCAGTATATACGCGGGCTACACTTATACATTATATAAGTGGCCTCATTCTGGATTTCGTGTAATGATGATCCATTCTAATCCAACATGTTCTTAATAGAAATGACATGCAACTGATAACAGATTGTTGTGTATTGGATAGGAAACATTTGCCTGAATGAATCTTTACTAACAAAAGTTTATGTTAATGTGAAAAGATATTTTGTTAATGCCTGTATAAGGTTCAAAGTTACGAATATCCAATCCTTGTTCATTAAACTTTAGACCGTTGACGGACTACTCATTTTTGCTTCAAAACCTACCGAGTTGAGACACATTCGACATTCACAATCAGGCAATTTAATTATTTTTTTATTTATCTTTATTGCACGAAATAGCGAAAACATTCTGTACTCAATGTTTTCGCTATTTCGTGCAATATTCTTGTTTTGTACCACATACAAACTATTGATCAATCTTTATGCATGAATATGAGCAAGGGGAGATTCCTCATTTATAGTTTTATGTAACTGAAGCCGGTTATAGTTGCATGCAACTATACGCAGGATGCAACTATGTGCGGGGCATTGTACGTATTTAAATAGCTTTACAGAGTGAGAACTGTTTACTGCTAACACATTTGATCTTAGTTTAAGGTTGTTGTTCGTTGATAACCAATGAGAGAATATATGCAATCGAAGACCTTTACGAGAGCACCGAATCCGCAGTAAGATCAAATATTAGATGAGAAGGATGGAAACTACAAAAAGGAACTATAAATTTGTTAATAGACTTTAATAGCAGACTTATAGGTTAACACCAAGGAGGTGTTTGTTGACATGTTAGTCTAGTTGCTATAGAAAATTTCTGAAGGTAAAGTAATCTTGTTTATAACAACAAAGTTACAGAAATGGAGCATCAAAGGAAACAGGGCAACCATTGGGTGTATGGTCTTGCCATCGTTGGCAAAGATGTTGATAACAAATGAGATAATATATGCAATTGAGGACCTTTACGAAAGCACCGAATTCGCAGTAAGATAAAATAGTAGATATAAAGGATGAAAACTACCAAAAGGAACTACAAATATTAATACTGGGTTGAGAAACGGATTCATTCCGCTAAACGATTTCGCCACACACTGATCACAGCAATCATATGTAGTGTAACGAGAAGTTATTACGATGGATTTATAGGAAACGAGAAGACCAAAACAAGTCCTAAAAAATAACGGTCACGAGAGCGACATTTTTTCTGCCACTCGTGTTATTCAAAAAGGCGTAAATTGTTGACAAATTTGTTTTGTCGACAGAGTACACAGCCATGCAGTGTTGCACTACAAGTATTTGTGGCGGAAACAGGGCACCTGGACTGGCCCCACTGCTTATCAGGGGGCTAAACTGAGAGATTGGAAACAGGGTACCCACTGCTTTTATGGTCTCGCCATCCTTGGCAAAGATGTGGCTTTAGGCCGATCATTTTAGATAGTTGTTTTAAGGATTCAAGTGGACCCAGAATTTTAACTATTGTACAGGCCAAGAGGCTACTATCGGACTAACTGGGTTCCCCTAATGGACCGCTGATTCTAACATAATGCTTTCTTAACAGAAAAATTATTGCCCAAGTAAAAGCTCTCAAAAACGATATAAGCACGTTAGTTTGAATAATTTATTATTTGCCGTTTCGATGTTATCTCAACAACATTTTAAAAATGAATGATCACTTCAACATTCTAACTTCTGCCGCTCGATCTTTCTATTATTATTAAGATAATGTCTTTTGATCTAACAGAGAAATCCTCTTTGTAACAGAAACACCAGCTCTTACGCCCTGCCACTCTTTAGGCCCTGCGCGTTAGCAATAGTTCCCAGCCCTCTGTAGCAAAGTCTGTATAGTACAGCAGAGCATATCTAGCTAATTGGTTTGTTTGTGATACAAAACAAGAATATTTTTTGCACAAAATAGTGAAAACCTTGTGTACTTAAAAGATTTTTCCGTCTGACACTCTTCAGAGTACAATCGTCAGAAATGATGGAAATAAAACGTACGAAAGACTAAACCCAACTGTATAACTTGTAAAACTTCACAGAAGATTCCAGAAAAGATACACAGGGATACGATAGAGCAGAACTGTAATACTCGTACTCGTATTGACGAAGGCAGTACTATCTATCGCTTTGTTATGAATTCACACCAGAGTTGCTCAATAAAAGTCGTTCTTTGAAAAACTTTTTAAAACATTCGCGCACCCACTATTGACTGATTCGCCCAGCCTTAAATTCACACAACTATAAAGAGCATCTCAAAACGGGTTTCAAAAGTGAGGCGAGGGGGCAACTACGGCGCCCACATCCTTATTGGCAAAGATGGAGTGTAGTATCTGTTATTATTAATTAATTGTTAGTGTTCCCCATGAACTATTACATACTACTTGGAGGTTGTGCATGCCTAATGACTTTTTTTCGGCCTGGTAGATTCGACTGAGTTGATTGCAGCCTACTCCTATATGCTGATAAATCCTGCATCTTCTTCATGGACAAAGACCCGGAAGATATAGAAACACAAAGACGTCTAAACAAAAATTTCAATTGTGACTGGCTTATTGATAATAAACTAAGCATCCACTTTGGAGAAGATAAAACTAAATGTATTTTGTTTGCAAAAAGCTGAAAATCAAGAGAGCGAATACTGTCATTAAACAGCAGACAGTGTATCCTACCTAGGGTGCACACTTGACGAGAACCGTTCTGGTACATCGATAGCTACAAAAGTAATAAGTAAAATAAATGGAAAACTGAAATTTCTGTACAGACGGCAAAATGTTCTTGATTATCCCCTACGTAGGTTACTCTGCAATGCCTTAATTCAACCTCATTTTCACTATGCTTGCAGCGCATGGTACCCAGCATTAAATATGAGATTGAAAACAAAATTCAAAACTGCCCAATATAAATGCATCCAGTTTTGCTTTAATTTAAAAAACAGAGCAGGTGTAGAAGTCAAAGACTTTAAGAAAATAAATTGGCTGCCAAAAAATGAAAGGATCGAGGAGTGAAAATGGATTCAAGGTCAGAAAGGCCTTTCATACTTAGGACCAACAACTTGGAACAATTTACCGGTAACCTTAAGAGTAGCCAGAAAATTCAATAGTTTTAGACATAATATAAAAGAAAAACTTTTTAAAACACTTCAGAAAAGAGAAGAAAATCGATATCATTACTATTAGTTACCCCTGCTGGGTACATCAGAGTAAGTAAAGAAATCCCCAAATGAGCCTTATGACCTTAGCTCCTCTTTTCGTTTTTTGAGCACAATTTTTGTTAATACCTCTATAGAGGGACCATTATGGAAACAAAGTCTTCTAAACCTATTTAATGCTATCCCTGCCAACTTTATCAGTAGGGGTTTACTGAGCACAATTTCTTTGTTTTTCATTACTGATATTTCACATTTTATCCTTTAAAGTGACTTAAATAATTTTTGTTTAATTTTGTAAAGTAATTAATATCTTCAAAACTGTAAAACTTTTTTTTTCTATGTGGTGAATTAAATATCCATACATACACTGAGGGGCGATGTCCTTGGAAATTCTAGTTACCCTTAATTTATTATTTTATTAATTTGTTTTATGAAATCACGCCGTGCATACTGATCAACAAGGAACTCTGAACTTTCCGGGTTACACAATTCAATAAAATGCCATTAATAGATATTGAATGGCCAAGAAAAATGATGTGTCTGGTTAAAAAAAATTGTAATAATTGAGAGTAATATTAAACTCTGTGAAACGGTTGAGGACCTACTGTTAAACTGTAACATGTTTTACAGCTGAAGAAGAAAATATAAGGATATCATGTAGATGGCATGAGTTGTCAAACGTAGCGCCGCTCCAGCACTCCCCCTTGACTTGATGTGGTCCTTGACCTCTGTCAGCTATACTACACCAAGCCCAAATAGCAGGCTTGAGACGATCGACAAGACAACCGACCAAAATAGATTTTAACTTTGAACTTTACTGTATGTTCCTCATTTACAACTAGCTTCATCATTTAAAAAATTGGTTCTTTTTTATACACTTTATTACGACCTAATGTGGCTGGCCTTCGGGGAAGAACTTTCTTCCAAGCAGGAGTTGCACTAAAATTCCCTTTGATTACGATACGCAATAAACGACGATAAAGAGAATACTCTCGGATTTATGATATGCAATTGAGTTACGTTAACTTGCGTTGTATTTCCATTTCACTTCCTACAGTGTTGCGACGATTGCGTTACGAAGATTTGCGATGAATCGATCAGGCCTTTCCGCCAACCACCTGGCTGGGACTAGAGTGTCAGCTACTTAGCTGGGCGACTTCGCCTATACTAATTTAGTTTTCCGAGTTTTCAACTATTTAAATGTCGGTCCGCTGACCTCTCACTGCAAGGTACTGCAATGACAGTAGGTACTTTCTATTTTACAAAAAATTGCACTCCATATTCTTTTATTCCCGTATTCTTTTGTTAAGAATATCAGGAATAGATGAGCCAGGCGGGAAACGTAATCTTAAGATAAAATTAGTACCCATCATATAGGCTGCAAAGGAATCAGTATGCTAACGCAATAAAATACAAACAATAATTCGATCCTAAGCTTTCGATGTTTCCTCACATCATTTTCGAAGTAAAATTACAACGTGAAAAAACGAGTTAATAAGGTAAAACTAGAACAATACCAAATATAAACAAACGTCTTCTTCTATAAACCTTTCTCTCTTCTAACAACCCATTTTCCCCCTTGTTTCTCCCCTTATCACTTATTTTCCTCGTTAGGGGCAATTAATACTTCACCATTGTTTGTTTATATGTGGTATTGTTCTAGTTTTACCTTATTAAATCGTTTTTTCACGTTGTAATTTCACTTTGAAAATGATGTGAGGAAACATCGAAAGCTCAGGATCGAATTATTGTTTGTATTTTATTGCGTTAGCATAATGATTCTTTTGCGCCCTACATGCTGGGTACTAATTTTATCTTAAGATTCCCACATTCTGTTTATTCCATTTTGAAAATAATTAGTTAAACCTTGTGACCAACTCCGCTATTTTTATACAACATTTTTGCTCTTCATGTTTCTTAGGCAACAGATATGAACTTGAGAAAACTGCATGTTTGGCAGAGCTACAATCTGCTGTAAGTGCATATCCAGACTCAAAACGAAGAAGGAGGACTATCAAAGATTGTAGTAAACGACACCAAAGCTAACTGGCCCCGATTACCGGACGGTTCTGCATTGATTTACAATGGAGAGGTTTGGCCAAGATCACTATCGGAAATTAAGTTTCGAATGGATCGTGTGTATACTTCTTCAACAGCGAGTCCCTTCCTTACGAATATTAAAATGATTCGATTTGAACAGAAAAGAGCTATTGCGATCAATAATTACTCGTTGTTGATGGAAAATGAGCAGGGAATAATGGAGAAAACATCAATTGAAAAGGATCTTTTGAAGGATACCATCCTTGACCATTTTCCAATGTTTGAGGGGAGTGCTGTTGAGGCTGCTATCAAGAACTATGAAAAGGGGGCCTTCGAGGGGTTGTGAGATAATGATTACTTCTATTGAGCCTATCTTGTATACCTGGCTTTTTTGTCTTTTCTAAATTTAGTTGATCTAGATGCTCATCTGACGTAATCTTTAAAAATGTCAGTTATATCTCGTCTGAACAGTAAGAGTATTTGTATTTAGCGAATTGAAAATTATAACAATATGATGAGAACGTTATTTTAGTACACATAGGAGATTTTGAAAACAAGATTTTTTATGTTATTTCTTCTATGGTGAACTGAACGCAGAGGCGGAAGAAATTGGGAACATGCGTTCTATCAGCGAACAGGCGGTGACGTACCATAGGCGCACGGCCGAAAGGGACAGAGGGGGCAGCAGCCGCCAGTTTGTTAAAATGTTACATTTTTTCGGGCATAAGGAAAAAAAAATTCATTACCGTAGCATTAAGGAAGTTTTTTCCAATTCAAAGTGTCGGTAGTTTACCCTATCCCCCTTTGATTCAACCGTCTGGAGAACCGTCGATTCATGTCCCAACTATTTTCGTGCAAAGGAGTATTTTTTCGGGAAAATAATCAACAGCTCTCCCAATATTTTTTGTCCGTTGCGCCTTGGTGACGTGCGACTAGATAATATAGGTGGTCTTCATAATTTTGTAACCTCCCTTTGGATGCGGTAAAAGATATCCACTCTGACCGTCATTAGTGAAGGTTGATGAGCACATCTTCTACTATATTTCATCATAAATTAAAACCAATTTCTTTAAAGAATACAAAAATATGGCATGATGATTATCATCTAAAAACGGAAGCTAAGGCTTTTTGGCAAGGACTGAGTGTAGTATCTGTTCTCATTGATAACCGATTCTCTCCATGGTCCGTGAGAGGCAGTCCCACTGGGGGACCGAGTCTGACTAATGCCTTTCTTCACTGCCCAGTAGCCTAAATTTAGGGGTGTTGGCCTTGGACACCCAAGGTGCCAATTATTTATCATTTAGAATAGCCGACATCATCAAGGCATTTACTGATAAAAGAAAGAGAAAACGTATTGGGGCGATATTTTAACAGAAGAGGGGGGCAAAATTCTATCAGAGGGAATACGGCAATCTCTCAATCAAAGACCCCTGATGAGCAGGGGGCCCGACATTGAAACTACCCTAAATAAACAGAAAAACCACCAAACAGGCTAACTAATAAATAAAGGGCAGCTGGTGTGACCCTGTCGCTTCACACACAGTACGACCCCCCCGTTACCCTCGCGTTACCCCGCTTGACCTAGCTTTAGCCTACTCAATAGTTTCGTGTATTGTATCTGTATCCTACTCACGTCATACTGCCCTTTTAATACTATAGTCAAGATTGTTCTGCATATCGATTCTAGGCGTCATTCTGCGCCTGTGAACTTGTTTGTGTATAGTGCAGATTCGCTTCCTTCGTAGTAAATTCCCTACGAGTTTAAGTAACTTGTTTACTGGCAACTTTGTGACCTCTCTTGACGTATTATTTACAACTTTGGCACTACTGCCACATAACTATCCTATCTTAATCCAATATTGTATTTATTGTGACTTGGTATGTAAAATCGTTATTTGACAAGTGATTTCAAGTCCGTGTTGAGCGCCCCTGACGCAAGCCACCCCTTACACATAGAACGTTTTTTAGTTAAATTCAAATGAAATTAATTTATCAGCCAAATTTTGCATATCCATTCCTCGTATTCTAACATGACAGTTTTTGACTGTTTGTTCAATATCTTTTAGGTGGAAAAGATACAATACAATCTTCATATATTTAAGTATTTTTGTATACCGAGTCACTGTTACATTTTTAAATAACTCTACCAAGCTTAATTCTAAAATTATAAATGAGATATGAAAAATAATTACCATATCACAACTTTTTCAAGTTTGCTGTTACTACTTCTCTTCATTTTTACTCAATACAAATATGAATAATTTTGACTAATGCTAAAACAGCCCATACTGAAAGAGTAGCTTAAAACTGGACGGTATGTCTTCTCATCGGGCCTTTTACGTTCATCTACGCAGCTCTAGCGGGCGTCGATGGTCCAAGAAAGCAATAAGTATGGTAGTTTATTTCTTAATTAGCTCTTTCGAAAGTTAATCACACTATGGTTTTCCCTTTCCATTTCGACTAATTCTTACAATTTTTCATATTTGAAGTGTCGGAAGAAAAATCCTTCTCCGTTCTAAGATAATTTCGCTATTTCATTTAGTGTTTATGCTATATATAGTCAACGGAAAGTAGTTCTTCATTTTTCAAGTTACAGGCTTATGAAAGGTAAATAATAGGTATTTTATCGTGACATTTCATTTCCATGTGCTTTACTTTTGCCGTTGAGAATGTATAAGAACGTCTCTCTCTTAGCTATATGTTCACTGTCATCATTATTACCACCATAACCACTTATTATCAGAATCGTCATCGTCATCATCATCATCATCATCATTATCATCATTATCCGCATCAGCCTCATTCTCATCAGCATCATCATCATCATCATCATCATCCGCATTAGCCTCATCCTCATTAGCATCATCATCATCATCACCATCATCATCATCATCATCATCATCATCATCATCATCATCATCATCATCACCACTTTCATTTTCCTTCTCCTCCTTATCATCATCATCATCATCATCATCATCATTAGCATCCTCCTCCTCCTCCTCCTCCTCATCATCATCATCATCATCATGAGCATTACCATCATCATCATAATCATCAACATCATCATCATTGTCATAAATAATACGTCAAGAGGGGTCATGATATCGCCAGTAAACAAGTTACTTGCACTCGTAGGGAATTTACTACAATGGAAGCGAATCTGCTCTGCACACAAACAAGTTAACAGGCGCAGAATGATGGTTTAGATCAATATGCATAACCATCTTGACTATAATATCAAAACGGCAGCATGACGTGAGAAGGATATAGATACAATACACGAAATTATTGAGTAGGCTAAAGCTAGGTCAAGCGGGGTAACATGGGGGTATAGGGGGTATCGTACCATGTGTAAAGTGACCAGATCACAAAAGGGTTATGCACAGCGACATCTCTTGCAATCCATTCACCTCTTCTAGTTATGATGAGGACGAGTGTAATCGTACCTGTATGGGGTGAAACATTTACATGCTGGACTAGATTGGAAGAGTGTAGAATATCACTAAACTGAGCAGTAGAAAGTTGTTGCTGTTTGTTCACCGGGATTTTAAATCACCGACGATTATCAGCTGGGCAGTTTGTATGAATAATTGCTCAAAGAGAACTGTAAATTCTATAAAAAATGCTCACATAGTTGATACTAAGATCTATAAACAACCCAAATTAATAAATTCAAGCCAGAAGTTAGAGCAAAGTAAAATTCAATTAGCTCAAGTTTGTCGAAGTCTCTAACTGGCTGCTGCTTTAACGAAAGTTCTTTCTTGTATAATATCCCAACCCCACCACTCCTCGAACTACAGGGTTAATGCTATATGATATAGCCATTCGGACAGAATTCTTTAATTATATGACAGTCCTTAGATAATGTAAGCTATTTTTCTTTCAGAGCTATCATATCGAGTTGTCTTGTTCAACAATAAAATCATTAGGATTAAGGCTTTATTGTTGACAGATCTATAGTTAAGAACGTCAAAGAAAGTAGGAGCACTCTTTATCCACGCACTACATTTCGGCGAACGACGTATAGCAGTTGGTTGTTTTTGTTGCGCAAATAAGAATTTCGGCTATCATACTTTGTCCTTTTCGTCGATGAAACTTTTACCGGGGTTGATCTAGGTCCTCGGCTGCAATTTTCTGGCAGAGTTAGTCTTCCAGATTTTTTCTATGAATAATATCTTTTTGATCTTACGAGGAATGCTGAATGCAGATTCCAAAGCTTTGAGTTCCAACGGACTATACTGAAGCAAAAGTTGACCCATAACTAAGTAAAAAATTCCAATTGTTTTTATTCCTTTTAAAATGCAATTAATCCCATCTCTTTTTTCGGAAACAACGGTGCAAATCATAAAAATTCCATTGTGTGAACGCAAAGAAAATAAAGTTGTTCCATTACAGCTGGACTAAAAAATTGTGCAAATAGTTGCAGCTCCACTGTCAAATCTGTCCCATGATGGTCCAGTGGTTGAAGAGTTGTGTTTTCAAATCAATGGGTTGTGGGTTTGAATCCCCTCAGCTCCCTTGATGAAACAAGCAAGCTATTGTGGTAATGCTCCACTTATAAGAAATATAGATAGATAGATAGATAGATAGATAGATAGATAGATAGATAGATAGATAGATAGATAGATAGATAGATAGAGCCAGCCTTGTATTAATAACTTTTCCATTTCAATTTTTTTTAGATGTCTGTTGTTTTTTCAGTGCCTTTCTTGATCAGTTTATTCTTTACTATGTACATAACTATCTTGCATCTGGAAACTGCAGCAAATGTATTATTTAGTAAGCAGACAACAACTTTTTTGATTCTCCTGTTGAATAGGAGACTACTTGTGTATGGTATAAGCTAAGTTGATCTAATAGAGTCATGTAACTTAGGATGTTAATACTAACAGTTGTCATGTTATAATGTGCTGGCTGCCAGTTTCCTAAGTAGTGCTTCTTTGTGTGGTATTTTTAAACTAGTTATGCAGTGGCCTTCAGTAACCCAATGAAAGAAAATGCTTGTCGGCTGTGGGTAAGGATATCTTTTGTTAACTTGATGGTATTTAAATTGTGGATGGGTATGTGGGCAATTGCTTCTCTGTAGAGGGAATACCTGGGCAGATAGGAGTACCTAAACTTGCATGTGCAGTACTGTGAATCTATTGTCACGTGTGGAATAATATTGCAGATGTTATGCAGGGGAGCTGGTAGTTTTAGCAGACCGGAGAAGTAATAGTAGGCACTGTGCTGCAGAATTTAGAAATTGATGAGCCCATGGGGTAGAGGATCATATTGAAGAGTCAGTTACAGCTGAGATTTGCTCCTATATTATCCATGTCATGACCGTGGGGTACCCTGGATAACATATCTATACTGACGGCTAATATAGTGTAAGTTAAATCTTTATTTGGTTATCACAGTGTTGTGTTATCTTTTACATACATTTTGTAGGAGATACGAATTCATGAATGGTTAATGTAGCATTTCAACTGTTGAAAATTTTTGCTTCACTTGATTTTTTTTTGTTTTTAAAGATCTGTTTAGTTTCTTATAAGTCTGAAAAATTTTAGTTGGGAGCAAGGAAAGCCAAGACAAAATTTTGCATACTTTATTGTCAACAGAGATTTTGCAGTTGCATTGTTAGGCTCAGCATGAAATCAGAATGGATTCCATCCATAGTTTAATATATTTTTTGTCCAGCATTGATCCCAGACGTCTAAGAAGTAGTTATATACATATGGACAATATCCTGTACTCAGAGAAACCAGGTTTTTTTCATTTAACTCGTTTTCTGGTTTCTACAATGGAAATTTTCTACTTTGTTTTAAACAGCAGTATATTGATCTGAATCATAGTAAATGGTATGGGTGAAAATTAGGGTGTACTCTAGCATTTGATAGGGTACACTAGGAGTGGGATACCTAATTTAAGTAATGATCTTTTGAAATAGCATCTTGTTGTTCTTATTTCTTACACAGCCAGATGTTTCCAGCAGGATAAAGGTTATACCACAAGGTCAGTTTTGATATGATTCTTAGTTTCCTTGTCTTTATTAAAAGTGCTATTGCTGATTTGAAACTACTAACTAATTTACATCCGATAAAAATAGCATATGTACTCTACAGTGGTGTTGTACTATATAGTCCATAACCATCACATCACTGTTTCTGTCATCGCAATTGCCATTGTCATTTTTTATTACTATCAGCAGCAGCGTAAGAAAGTGCATAATGAAATTGTTGCAAATATTTTCCATTTATGGTAATCGAAATCAAACTTATGAATGATGGGAAGAGCAAGAGCCTCTTCCACGGAGAGTGAAACCAAAAGCAATGGTACTTCACTTCAGGTTTCAATGGACTATCATTACATTCTAATGATTGTCATGGCAATTGTAAAATGTCAATCAAACTTGTGAATGATGGGAAGACCAGGAAACTCTTCCACAATACAATTAGACCTTACTGCTGCAACAGGCTACCATTACATTCTAATGGTTGTCATGGAAATTGAAAAATGTCAATCGAACGTATGAATGATGGGAAGAGCAAGAGCCTCTTCCACGGAGTGTCAAAACAAAAGCACTGAGACTTCACTTACGGCTGCAAAAGGCTACCATTACATTCTAATGGTTGTCATGGATATTGTAAAATGTCGTTAAGGATAATTGATTAATCAGGCCATTAAAGCTGAAGCAATTTACACATAACGTTAATGTACAAATTCGATTTTTAAGCAAAATTCACTTCATTGATACAACTGGAGCAAGGGCAGGATTAACTGATCGTAAAGTAGCCATCAAAATCTCCAATAACTCTCCAGTTTTCTGAAAAAGAAAATGTCATTACTACTTAACCAAGATTTGCCCGTCAGTCGAGACGTCTCACTATCTGACACGACCTAATTTTTAGATATTTCCAACACATCGTGTTCGTGTGATGTAAGAAATCATATATCAACAATCAAAAATGGCGTGTTTAGGGAAAGTAAAGAGACTCAATAATTTGTTTTGATATATTATTTGACTTTTGGCTGATAGTTGAAGTTATCACAGATTAATCCGTTGTCAAAGGACTATGTTTTTATTCGACTTCAACCTGACTTTGTCATTCAAAACTCTTGTACGTACAAGACTATCTTTATACTGAAAAAGTCAAGTTAGAAGTCAAGAACGAACGCCTGTGCTCTGGCAACGGCTTATATTGTAGTAAAATAAAGAAATACATGGCGGTCGGTCTACATTAAAATGGAACTACGAGATCGTTGATAATCCTCTCTAGAATCTGAAATTAGCGTGAAACCAATAAACGGCGAAAAATAAACGCCAAAACGTACACAATATGAAAAACAGTATACCTTACGTATTGTTACCACGTACACGCTATTGACTTATTATTGCGAGCTTCTGGATAACTTTGCCTGCAACTTGGTAAATTTTCCCCCAATGCACAATGTTTGTTTATGATCACCGAGGATCACTGGAAAATCTATTACCATCGGCCTTTTTTTGCCAAGTTTAACAAAACACCACTTCTTACCTACTATGATCACAGATAAACTGGTGACTTCGTAGGTTCGTATCTTGGATCGGAAGAAATAATGACTCTGTTATTGGAAAATGTAATGAAGCTTTCCCGGTACTCATTTTCATAGAAAACAGTATCAAAGGTTCCTAATTCATCTTCAAGTTTACTTCTTTAGCAATCAAAAAAACGTGATGAACTAGAGTTGCGCTGAGATTTGAATATTTGCTGTTTAATGAAAAGCATTGCTTTACATTTACATTAAAACCTAAAACCACATTAAAATATAAATTACGAACAATATAAAATGACTTAAAATGCCTTGAGGCCAGCTGTTGTATCCATGGTAATTGTGATTAGTGCCCATGCTTCCTATGGGTCGCGCATTATGTAATCAAGAACACGAGGTAGTGGAGTGTAGAAGTTGATGTTGAAGAATATAGAGGTTTATTAGTTGAGTTAAAATTCGATTGCTTCTTGCTTAACTACTGCAGATACACTACAGACACTCAGCGCATTCATGTCTTTCTTCTGTTTCTTTGCAATCCAGACTTCCTCTTTCGAAGGAACAATTTCAACGTGTTGTCAAAAAGGAAAATGAACCAAATTTTTCCTACTGTGAGGTCCCAAATAGACGCGGGTGCTAATAAGCAGGGAGGGAAGATTTGGGCAAAATAGTACGTAAAAGTCAAAGGTTTATGCTAAAAGGGTCTCAAAAGTTTGACTATAATAATAGGCGGGGACGTTTATTAGGGACCTGAGAGTATGTGTGATGATAGGCGACATGTGAACGTCTTTTTCTGAACCGCATGATAATTTTTTACCTCCTTGATGTTTTCTGGCTCCTTGACTTTTTTTCTGACTTTTGCTTTTTTTCTGACTTTTCTTCTGACTTTCTGATATTTTTTCTGACTTTTCGACTTTTTCCTGACTTTTTGACTTTTTTCCTGACTTTATGCCTTTTTTCCTGAATTTTTGACTTTTTTTCTGACTTTCCCCAAATAGCGTACGTGACTTTTTCAGTTATTTGCCCCTCGGAGACATCAGTCATTGTTAATTTATGGAATCAATGAGTGAGCAGACTTAAACTGTTATCAGCACTAACTGCAAAACAAACGGGTAAATAAAGAATTATGGAACACGTTTGATTATGTAAAACCTTTGATAGCTATAGATAATATTTTCTTTTATTTGACAATGTTTATCAAGAGCAATTAAACATAAGAGGGTTTAACATACTTGTTATTTGAGACGAGAAAAACATGCCCGAAAAACTGATCTACAGCTTTTTGATTAATTTAGTCTTCTTTCAAATTTATTGGGAAAGTCATTGGGAAAGGCTTGCATTTAGATATGCACTGTTTTTATCCTACCAGATCAGCCTGTCCGTTTGTGACCCTAACTTAATCTCTTGCTGGCCCCTGGAAATTTTGCTGAAAGGAACACGTATAAAACTAACTTATTACATATACTCTCATAGCCTTGGCCTGCATATGTCATGGGTTTGTAAATCTATGTAAAACTTTGCTATATGAACTCATCACTTTATATTCTTATGGTAGACTAAACATTTGAAAGATATGTTTTTAAAACTAGCCACAAGGTTCTCAATGGGTATACTTTATCTATGTGTAGCATATGCTTCACTGAGGATAAAATTTTGTTTAAAGTGAGGGGTTGGTGTTCATAGAAGAGATGAATATAATTGTGCAACCATCAGTTGGATAAACCAAGCTTCAGATGAGTTGGATGTTATGAAAGTCTACAGGGACACAGATGTTTTGCTATATGTCACTGAAAATGCGTATTGTTTGAGATTCAGTGCTCTTCCGATGTTACAGAACGAAATTAGTTCATCTTAAGTATCTCTGAAGTTGGATCATAGGGTAGGCCAATGCTAGAGGTACATTACATCTAAACTAGCCATCTGGTTAAAAAAGTGTGGCAATGTGAATCTTATGGAAACGAGCTTAAATTTTATATTTTCAATCAGATCACACGCTGATCCTAGTCATTCTCCTTGCTGTCTTTCACTTCATATACGTCTCGGTGTTTTACCAGAGGAACACATACCCCCTTTTAACTATGATGGTCCACAACGTCTATAGCCCCAGTGAACACGAAACATTGTAACATATTTCACGATCCCTTTTGTTAATTGATGCCTTTTAAAACTAAATATATTCTAAAGATAAAGATTTTAACAAAAACATAGTATTTTACAAGGTAGGGTTTTTGATAAGTGTGCCCGAGAATGTGAGCAAGATATCGCTTCTTTGGTGCAACTCCTTCCCACCTCGGGACCCTCAAATATCAAAGTCAGACCCAGACGCATCTGATGCTAGGTTGATGGCCGCTAATCTAATGAAAAATGGTAGTTCTGTGTTGAGACTGACGTATCGACAACAAAACTTTGCATTTTGTTACCGTTTGCGTCCACTCACTTTCTCTTCCTCACTGTCAAACACTTTCAGCCAGAACATTAGGGCTGCAGTGATAACCAGTAAGGCAGCTAGCAGAAAACTACTAAGGGGAATCAATGTAATGAAGGGTAACATTTGTTAAATCGGTTACTTGAAAGAGGGCAAATTGAAATTCATTTAAATTACGCATCAGAGCGACTGATAGTACGGAAGGTCGCCAAAATGCTGGTTTAGTAAAGGTGAAGACGCCAGTCTGTGATATTTGGCAAGGTATCGAGAAACAACTTTCGTCTGTATTGGCGACTTTTAAATGTCAGATGCCACACACGTTCAACATATGTGTGTTTTACATTTATTTTGTAAATACGAAATCGCACCTTGATATTTTAGTATTGGATGCGATACTCTTATAATAGCTACAAGCCAGGTAGAAATATATAAAAAAGGTTAAGCTTACCACCTGATTCAATGTACAACTAAAATTATAACTCATACAATAAAACAAAAACCATTTTCCTAGCAATAAAATACTAACTTTTTAATGGAATCACAAGTACATTGTTTCACTACTTTCCTTTGGATGAGAATGGGTTTGATTAATGTACGTTAGTGAAACGATGTGGAAAAAATAGCAATTTAACAATTAATTTGGTAACCATTAAGTGCCGTCCAAACAAATACGTGTAAGTAAAGTGTGTGACTAAATGGGTTTGGGAGTGGAGAGTAGGTTGAAGAGTACTTAAACAACAGTAGCTAATCTATCTGCAGAGACGTTTGAATTACTTCAGTTTGGACTAGGCCGTATTTCTTCAACTGTGAACTGGATTTGATCTTCGTTTTACATAGGCACTAACACCCGCAAGAGCAACGCTATTATTTCAGCACGTATAGTTGGGCAGAGACAGTGGAGGGCTGCAGGTGAAACAGTTACGTTACCTCCTCTCCCCGAGTCTCTCCCCCGCATTATCATTAAAGTTCTTCATGGTTCACATGTCTTTTTACTGTGTTTGTCAATTGAACGTATCGGATCCTTGTGGATTGGTCAATTCCTCAAAATGGAAGCAGAGGAGAAGATGGCGGCTGACAGTGGATATTCTATAGTGTTCAACATCCCTTTTCCAGAGGAAAGACTTGCCAAGATAGCTTTAAATTCTTTGAGAGTCGACAAAGAGCCGAAGCGAGGAGGCTGTACACGAGATATGAAGGTTATTGGAAACACTTTGCATGTAGAGTTAAGGGCAAAGCTGGCCCGGAGTTTACGAGTAGCCTCCAACTCGTTCTTAGACTTGTTGATACTTGTTACTGAAACAATGGAAAAATTTGACAACTTTAAAAGTTAGCAGGGCAAGATGTGCTAGTGGTTATGCAATTATACCAGTAAAGGATGAATTCCTTAACGTTATCTCACGATTCTTTATCATGTTCTTTGCGTTGATCGATGGGCGCGAACAAGAATATTTTCATGTTCAAAAATTTCAGGCCTGCATGCATGGATATCAGTAATACCATGGGAAACAGAAGGATGCCATCTTCACGAAATGAAAAGTCAGGAAAATGTTTAACATGTCTGCAGGTGCTATGGAAGTATTACATTGGCATTTAGAAGCAGATGGCTGCCACTTTGTTTTTAAAACTGCCACGTCGCGTTACGACCAATCGGACCATATATAACTTAATGGTTCTATAGATGTAGGACCTATTCGTTCATGTTTCTGTTGCAAGCTTTCATCATTCATCTCTACGAGGCTACAGTTAAATCAATTCGACAGGAAGGGCTGAATATCTTCAAGGATTATTACTTTAAATCAAATTTGATGGTTTATATAACAATTATATGTCGTAACTCTGATGTTGTAAAGGCAATCATGAATAGGACACACCACCATTTTCGTTTAGGCCAGCTATGCTGGAATGGACCATTTAGATCCGCCTTTGTGTAGACCGTAATCGAGAAGAATCTTAAGCATTCTTGATGGCTTTATATGTATATTAAATGTGAATTAAGGACCTCTACTTTCATCCTGATAATTGCTAATGAAAGATACAAATAACATTGGTTCTGTAACAGTTAAATATCACTGATAACTCCAGCAACAGTTTTCTTATTAGGTTACCCAGGGATGGCAGATGCAATGGGGTAGTGTAACCGCTTCCCCCTGGGCCTTACAAGCCTGCCTATAGTAGATTAGGGCCAGATTGAACCTAGAACTTAAGTTTGGTGTCTTAAAGAGATATTCTAAGTACTGTAGACCCTATAAGAATTATCAAACCTTTATCAATAGTATTGTCATAAGGTAACATTGTGTCTCCATATCTGTGGTCCTTATACTGTGGCCACAAATTGAACGTAATTGCCTAAAGCCAATTTTTATACCTACTATCATAGTTTGCAAGGGGGTCTGGGCCCCTAGCTAGAAAAATTAAGCCCACCTACAAAGACAAGCCCCACCTAGACCTCTAAAGGCCTACGCTCACCAGGAATAATATTTTTGGCCATGAATTTCCCCAAGTTCAAATCACCACTAGAGCTGGCGGTCGAGCTCGGTCGCGCGCGATCGAATCGAGGGGTGATCGAGGAAGTGGAAACCGGCCTTTAGTCATGCATTCTAACTTACATCAACGAACTGCCAAATGTCTGGATTATGGAATTGAATCAAAACAGTAAAGGTCCCTTAAGATAAGCTGTGGCACAAGAGCTTCAGTACACTAAAGAAGTTGATTATGACTCTGCAAAGCATCTTTATGTAAAGGAGAGGATTTTAAAGTGCAGGTAAAGCTGCATATTGATAAAAACCTGTATGTGATATTAATAACTTTCTCTTGACAATATTTGTGTGATTTTTTATCGGATACTATTTTAAACAATTTTAAACTAAATTGACGCTGCTGACATCAAGACTCGTTTTTGTCTTACGTCAGGATTTTATAGAAGTTCAAAATTGCAGTTTTACATGTTACAGTACATATTACGGCTTGATATCAATGACATTTGACAAAAAATAATTATAAAATTAAGAAAAAGAAGTGTCCGAGGCTGGTAAACAAAAATTATCTTTCTTTTTTCTCATGTAGGAGTTAATTTATTCTAACACATTTGAAAGGCGAAACAGCGAAGAGTACCTTTCTTTTGTGCACTTTTGCGAATGACATTAAATCTTCTCTAACACAGCACTCAGGTTAATTTGCATTTCCGACCTTTTGAAAGTCAGAATTTGTAATATGAACCCTGTGTAGTGAACTCCTGCGAAATAGCCCATGTAGACTTGACATCAGATGAACACCTCTAACTAGGCATTTTCAAGTAGAAGATAATTATATAAGCTTGTATTTTTAGTGAAAGAATTACACATGTGTCGTATTTATAATAATAAACAAATTGGTTTCAGTGTAGTTTTATGAGGTTTCTTCCTTTTTATGCTGGGAGGGAGGAAGCCAAATATATTCCTGCCTTTTAGGCGGCCTTGGTTTCTGTTTGTTTACCCAATGCACCTTCTCAGGGATGTTTTGACTTGCTCCTTTCTTCATCGCGGCAATTCGGGGGCATTTTGCTAGCATGGCGGGTTCTCTGCAAGTTAGCCTGTTTGGTAGTTTTACTGTTTATTTAGGGTAGTTCCAAAATTTGGCCCACTGCTCATTATGGGTCTTTGATTGAGAGATTGTGATTAGCAGAGAATGTGATGCGCAGGTGTTAGTGCTCAGAATTTATGATGAGCAAATTTAGCACTCCGTCCTTTGAAATCTCATATGTGTTTACACACAGCAATAACGTAGGCCGATTGGGTGATAAGAACTCCTTCCCCCTTTCCCTATGGTTGCAAGTGCGACCAGTGGCAGTCTGATATTAGTATGCACCCTGATATAAACATGTAAACGGTAGCATAGAAGTTGTTTGCACCTCAACTGCAGAACTGGTTACAACTGGTTGTGTTTCATAGCAATCACTGCCGCAGACAATTACCATAGGAAAAGACTTAATTTGACGTAAATATTTTAGGCTGAACAAAAATCAGTGTAAGCAGAGTTTTTCAATAAAAACTTTTTCAGTGTAAGCAGAGTTTTTCAATAAAAACTTTTTCAGTGTAAACAATTATGATCATGATGATGAAGATGGAAATTCTGAAGGTTTTAGAAAACACGAGGGGCAAATAACTGCAAAAAAAAGTCTACGTGACTTTTTTCTTTAGTGATTTTTTTCTGACTTTTTTACTTTTTTTCTGACTTCCTGACTTTTTTCTTACGTTTTGACTTTTTCTCTGACTTTTTAACTTTTTGACTTTTTTCCTGACTTTTTGACTTTTTTTCTGACTTTTTGACCTTCTTCCTGACTTTTTGATTTTTTTCTGACTTTTTTGACTTTTCTTCTGACTTCTTGACTTTTTCTGACTTTTTTCTGATTTTATTGTGACTTTTTTTATGACTTTTCCCAAATAGCTTTTCGTGACTTTTTTCACTTGTTTGCCCCTCGAGTGAACAGCAACCACTGTGAAACAAACTTATACAGCAAGGCTGTTGAATCCACGGCAGCGAAACTAGCATGAACAAAATCACTACAACAGTTTTGTAGTTGAAGTCGAAGTGGAAGGTGTGTACCTTAATACGTCAAATTAAGCCGCGTACTTATATAGGCCGCAACTTCAAAATGCGGCCTAATAAAAATGCGGCTTAATGAATAGCGCGGCTCACCAAAGAGCGGCTTGATTTTTTGTAAGGAAGGCAAAGAGAGAAGAGGATTAGTCATTGTACTCATTTGCATAGATTTTCAAAGTGGCTTTGAGGAGAAAATAGAAGGAGTACCCTGTGCCGCTCAGTTAAAGTGCGGCTTAATTACAAACGCGGCTTAATATGACGTGTAGTGACGTCAACCGAAACAAATGACATCCCAAATTTTTATGCCTCAATGGTATGGGACCATGGTGTGATGGCTAGCACATCACGTTGCAATGTTGAAGGACGGGGTTCGATTCCTCGTGGTCCTACTTTTTCACCATTGAGCTTTTCATTCTATATCACCATCCATACACGTCAGACGTAATAAGGCATTCTTAAATTTACAGATGTTGTATTAATGTATTAGTACAGAGAATAGAATAAATGAACTGCTAAAGATAGGTAGAGAGGGAAATCCCTATTGCAGATTGGTTACATCAATATTTCTGTAGATGATGCAAGATTCAACACAATCTTCTTCTCTTAAGGTCCCCAAGGTAACAAAGGAAAGACAGGAAAACGTGGTCCTATAGGATACAATGGCAAGACTGGAAAAGTTGGACCTCAGGGAAAGAGAGGACCACGAGGAAACCGTGGAAAAATTGGACCCAGAGGTAGAAAGGGAAGGAACGGACGACAAGGTATGTAACTGTGACCAGGCTTAGATATTAATTACAAATAACGCCCCTCTATACCATATATCATAAGTCTATTTACCTGACTTTGTGAATGTTTACCTCGTGATCCAGCATGTACATCATGTGACCACCAGGTATCATGTGTTATCCACAGACTCAAAAAGGCTAAGGTAGCGTACGATTTTATTGGCTAGAGCAATCGTCAGATCGCCGTGAGCCTAATTCATGATCTGGCCATCGTGCTCTATAAATACAGGCGTAATTAGGGCCTAATTTAGTCTTTGGTATCGACTCCAACATGTCGGCTCTTTTCAAGATCGCTATGCCAACATGCTTACAACAACAGAGACTGTTCTTAAATACTAAATCAAAGATGTAAAAATGTGATTGCGTACTTGTATTTGTTGGAAAACCCTGAATGCGCTGTAAGGTAATTCCAACACAATGGTTAGCGTTTTATTTAGGGCTAAATCAGCTTTACACCTAAGGGTGCTAAAAGCATTCTTAATCAAACTACGGAACCCTTTGTTATGTAGACAGAAAAAGTTTGTTTTCGAAACGAGGTTGCTCTAGCAGGTTGTATTGGTATATGTTAAATATTTTGATGAAAATGTTAGTCATACTTACTGCACATTCTTTATCAGCAATTTTACTCAATCGTATCATTAATATCTTTGATCTAGTATATAAGAATTGACTCTGTTGTTGGAAGTATGTTGGCGTGACGATTTTGAAAATTTCTAAATTTTCAATAACTGCACTTCGTTCAATTTCGCGATAAAATTTTTTCTCTTAGTGTCTACTTTTAGGTGCTTAGAAAATATTTCTCAATTTTGACATACCAAAATATTTTGTACACTGCTTTTTCTTACCAGAGAAAAAAATTGGTATCCAACGACGACGATTTTGCGTACTTCAAAATACAATGAAATAAACTTTTATTAATTCTTTGGCACTTTTCTTACATTTCCGATGAGTGACCAGTAGCAACACATTCAATTTGCTTGCGTTCTTCCTACAGTTATCAATAACTAGCAGCTACGATCCCTGAGATTGAAAACACTTTAAAAATAACATTGTCACGATAAGAAAGTTCTCTTCCTGATAAAAATTTAAATAGTCTTTACTCAGGAAGGTATAGCAAACGTCAACTTAGCGTTAGTTTACCAGACTATTAGTTTGACGTCGGATAATATTAGTCAGTTTGATGTACTTCTCCGTACCAGCTTAGGGTTTAATAATTTCAAAAATCCAATTAGAAAACAATTAAGGTATATTGAAAAGATATCTGTATTATTATACTACACTGGTATATACAACGAATGTTGGAGGATTGATACTTATAGAGAACAGACATTTATGACTTGCTCTTCTTAAACACATTAAATAAATTTCGAATCATCCGTGTCACAAAATTTGATCCCTCAATCCAAACTCTGGATACTACATTCATCGCGTTCACACTAAAGATTACAATGGTTTTGACAAACGTTGTAAATTTTTGACTGTTCGCACTGCCCATCTTTTTACTAGACCGTATTTAAAATGATTCAACAACCGTTGTAGTTTATATTTATTATAGTCCCGAAAACGTTGTAAAGAAAACTTAGGTGTGGAATTATAAATCTGTGCGAAAACTGGGGCTTACCAAAATCATACTGCTGATGTTGGCTTTTAATAGATGAATGACTCTTGGGTTAAGCATGGCTTAGACAAGAAATCAAGTTCCTGACTTCAGTGACTTCCAAAAATTGTAGGATTCTTTGACAAACATAAGTTGGCCTTAATATTTCTTCGAGTTAATTGTAGCCTTATGATTTCAACCTTAACGATGGTGAAGTTTTGGCAAACCTTTTCCCTTTAAATGACCTAATAATGCTTAACAAATCCTCAGGTAGGTTTGCTTTCATCCTCTATTTGCTAAACGTTTGGATCATATAAACATCAATCTTCGTTTTATTGGTCAATTGTAACTGGTCGTAGATGAATATTCTACCCTTGCTGAGCAAGGTCTGAATATGATGTCACTTACACGTTGATTTTTTCTTATGAAATGTTCCTTCTGTACTTTGTAGATTGTGTATGTTGTGTGTAAAATATTGTCTAACGGTGCAAGTTTGTAAAAAATTTATAAGAGAACGGTTAGACTGCTTAAAACCAATGTTTGGAATTGCTTTGTGTCATTCTTATGGAGATTAGTGTCAATATATATATAGTTTCAATGTTTTGTTTATCGACAGTTAAGGGCATTACGAATATTCTCGTCCTACTTCGAAATGCCCTACCTATCTGCCTATTTCATTTCTACTGTATTCTATTTCCTCCTCGGCTTCCTCTTTCTCTTCTTTTTTCTTTATTTTCTTTCTCTTCTTCCTTTCCGTCTGCCTCTGCGGCCTTCTTCTCCTGTAGCTGAAGTGGGCCTTAATGCCTTCCCTTCCTCCTGCCCTCAGCCTTCCTTATTGCCTCGGTACTTCTACTCTTCCTTCCTGTTCTCTTTTACCTCTCCGTTTCCAACGTTCTTTCTCTCCTCCTGCGTTTCCACCCTCTTTCTCCTTATCCTCCTGCATCCTTTTCTTTCTCTGCCCTCCTGATCCCTTCGCTCCGCCTTCTGCTTTTTCCGCTTTCCCTCTTTCTCACATCCTCATATTTCATTTGTTTTCCCTCTTTTTCTACTCGCATGTTCTTCAATTCCTTTTTCCTCACAAATACCACCATTACTACCAGCACCATCGCTAACATTAGTGTCGTTACCATTTACATTATTACCATCAAGATCGTGGTCATCGTTGTCATAGCCACTGTGACATATACCAATATCATCAATATGACCGTTTGTAATATCATCACCATCACTATCATCACCACTGACGTGCACCACCTCTTCATCATTACCGCGACAACTAGCACCATGGCTTCTGTCAGGATTATCATAATCAGAAGTCAGTACCGACGTAAGTAGCACGTACAGTCGTCATTGATGTCACTGTTTAATGATTGATTTGCGTTGACGTTGACGTTGACGTTGACGTTGACGTTGACGTTGATGTTGACGTTGATGTTGACGTTGACGTTAATGTTGACATTGACGTTGACGTTAATGTTGACATTGACGTTGACGTTAGAATTTACCTCGTATCAGTGAATGGTTTCGTGCCAAATTTGGGCGTTTTTACGTTAACTGAGGGAACAAAGCGACAGCCGTTGCCACCATGGATAGTGCCATAATCTAAGAGGCGTTAGATCCATTGCTGATAGATCGCATCCCGAAGCTACGCTTGATAATGTAAACTGCTAAATGCACTGAGATATGCGATCTGTAACGGAGTAATATTCATTTGCAAGGCTGTAAATCTAGGCCCTAGATCTTGAGGTTCAAGCACATTGAAAGAGGGGGTTTCTATTCTGCTTAGTCAGGACACAGAGCGTAAGGGGAGAGATCCCCAGGTGTTCAGAGGCACGAATGAGCAGGTGGCGCCGGGTCTGGCCTACGTACAGAGCATTAAAGCTCTTACATTGAAATTTATATACTACATTCGACCTCATCAACCGGGAAACTCTGTCTTTAAAAGGAAAAAGCAACTTGTCTGGTGCGTCACTCTCTCTAAAAAATCTGCATTGGGTGCGCTGTGAGCATATCCAGCAGATGGGCTGATGGGGGAAGGACAAAAACAGCGAGACCTAGAATTTTCTGTTCAATTACACCACAAACTACTAAAATCTTAGTATCATCGAGAAGAGAGGATTTGAAATAATAGTTTGAAAAGAACACTAGAGGAATAGAAACGGTGGTGACACATTTTCTATTTCTCTAGTGTTCTTTTCAAACTAACATTTCAAATCCTCTCTTCTCGATGATACTCTGTGACTGTAATGGGCTTTGGATTGATGACGGGCCGGAGGGCAGTTCTTCCTTGGTCAAGTCACATGGTGTAGAGAGGCTGGTCTCCAGTTGCGTTGAGCTGGATGTCGATGTCCACCGGTGGATGCTTGGGAACTTATGTGGCGACTAGAGAAATAAATGTATGTTAACATTGGAGGTCACCTAGCTCAGTTGGCAGAGCACACGCCGCGAAAGCGTGGGTCACTGGTTCGATCCCCGGTGGTGACATATTTTCTATTTCTCTAGTCTTCTTTTCAAACTAAAATCTTAGTAGTCTGTGATAAGATCTACTTTCAAGTGGTTGCTCCTGTTCTATAAGTCAGCCATGTAGCGATTTACGTAATAACTAGTTACTCAATTATACTTTTTTCCCGTTTTTATGATCCATATTGATGAAAGCATCTACTTACAAACATCCACTGGGCAGCAGATAGCTAGTAGTCGTACCTTTCACACTTTCAGGGTGGTCTCTGTAATCAGCTGTTTTTTAGATAGAAGAAATACGTCTCTCAAAGGACAGCGAAAAAAATGTTAAACATAGAAAACGCTATTGATGTTGAAACTGGACGGCGTGTTACAGGGCACGTTCACCTCCTTGTTTGTAAGACAAAGAGGACAAAGAAGACTGGAGAATATGCCAATTATTCGAACATTTGGGGAATTCCAATTACAGAGTATCATCATTCATTCCCCAGTGGTGACATATTTTCTATTTCTCTAGTTTTCTTTTCGAATTCTAATTACCTTGAGATTTCCAACGCCTCCAAACACCCAAAACAACTTCAACTGCACCATCACGTACTTTTATAAGAGAACGTCTAAAGAAACATGATGTTAATCTAAAAGGACGAAAACGGTCTAATGACAATCAACATACTAACTGACAATACGCAGTACTTGGGTTAATTACCTGGCAACTGCGAAGGATAGTGTCAGCAAAAAAATGTTCACTCTGCCATACTAATAGAGGTCACGAAGCAGAGAAATGAACTACGTATTGTTACTTCAATTCGCAAATTGAAAGCCTTCATTGATTAAGCGGTAAACGGTCAAAGTAAATCGATAGCTATCCTTAAGTTTACAATAATCATCAAATAATAAAATTACTGTTATTGACGTGCGAGTAATAAATCCATAATGACAGTAGTCTGTATAAATGATACAAAGAAAATGTATATATCAGACTGGTTATTACTACTAACAACAAGAGGTTTTTTGAAAGGATACTGTATCCAAAGAACACAATTGTTTGGTTCTGGGTGAAGGTTATACTTTTAGTTGTGGGATGAACCTTTCCTCAAAGATATCATACATTTTTTCAATTGCTTCGATAAAACGTAATGAGAATTCGTATTGTTTTAACGGGGGAACCTTGGTTTTTGAAGTAGGTTGTTTACCTACGACTTCATGTAACCTGGATAATGTGCTACATACACCGCGGTTTCAACACATCCTGCAAATCAATCTCTACATTACTGTGTTCATCAGATTAACCTCACAGGCCTGGCGTTTGAGTATCGATCTTTCAGATAAACCTTGTACTAGCAATTTTATTTTATTATGAATAATAGTTCAGATCCTATGTTTAATTTTGACAAGAATAGGACCCGCAGTTGCCTAGCTCGAAATTTGTCATTTAATGTTTCGTATTTTTGACAAACTTTAAGACAACTGACCTCAAATGGGAATAAAAGTAGTTTAAACTGATTGATTTATTTCTGGGCCTCTTGCTTAATCTTATACTTAGTGGGACCCATCTTTTGTGGATCTGGTGGTGAAGGAGCAGCTCACTTCACTCCCCAAGCCCCTTGTATTTCACAAACTTCTAAACTCAATATATGAAAATAAATTTGTAGCAAAATTGTATTTCTATTTCTAAGGATAACTCCTTCTTTACGGAAAATTGCCCCACATGTATTTCCTCAGGTGTAGTTAGTGCTGGGGTAACCATCAGGAATAGGGTTTAGGTTACGATCGGGGTGTGGTTATTGCTATATATTTATTTGAGAAATGTTTACTGGAAAGTTGTCTGATTGGGGAGTTGTTCAGGCACTACATATTCCTGGCAACGCACAGATTCACTGCCTGTCTTGTCTTTTAATTCATTACATTTCATGTAAAAGACTTTACACATATGATATTTATGACTTCGAGAAACCTAAATTTCCCCAATCTTTAAACTAGCCAGTTCACTTTTACAAACAGCAAATTTTTGATGTCATATCCAAGGCATAGGTCCTAGTTCCCATACACAGTTTATATTAGCAAAGTTCCGGTAGATATTTGCTTTGCCCCAAATTCCCCAAACTACCTTACCAGCCAATTAAGCCACTCCCAGGGGAAAGTAATGCCCAGGACATAAAGCTTCCGAAGTCCATCCAAGAAAGCCAACCATTTGGCGTATTCAATAAACTCCTATCATTTTAGGAATATTTTGTCCATGTTCCTAAACGCTACGATATTTTCATAAAATCAAAATTTCCCAAACTACGTTGCCAGCCAACTTTACCTTTCAAGGGAAAGTAGTACTCAGGGCATAAAGTTACTTAAATCCATTGACAAAACGCACTCCTTGGCAAATTTAACATACTCCTAAGAAATACCTTGTCTTTTTTCTTGTTCCTAAACGCTGTTTTACATTATCAAGATTCTGGTAGATATTTGACCAAACTCCGTAAAGGTATCTTCTACATATTTCTTAACCTCGTTGACCGTCTACGATTGTGTACATTGAATCCTTACGTAGTAATAACCATATCTTTATCATACTGTCACAATTTGAGAAAAAGGACTACGTGCATTATTGTTCTCAGAAAATAGAATCGATTGTTCCCCTTTACAACAAAACGCGGGTAGGGGCAGAATTTATGACGACGTCATAGCCTGAAATCCAAAATTAACAACAACGGTATTGGATCATAATGCAGTCATCACAACTTAGTTGTCTCAAGGCTGTCTTCGTAGTCAAAGTCATCTGTTTACATACATAAATTGTTAAACGATGTACATGTGTTTCAAATATTTATATCTTAAAACGTTCATAGAAAAGCGTTTGACATGAATCTGATCCTTCACAGTTCATCCTTTGGCTTCCCATATAAAGTCTTCGATACATGTTCGGTGACTGTCTAAATGACGTAATAACACGAGCAAACTACACGTTTCTTTCCCGCTCACATTCTTAATTTAAATTTACAGATCAACCAATGAATGGTACAGTACATAGTACAAAATATCAGCGTAACAATTCAATTAACATATAACTTAACACAAAGTGCACACTGGGCACGGCATGGACGCTCTCGTTCCGCCTTGTTCAAGGGAGATAACGTCAACACCTATAAATATTTACTGTTTGCCGACAACACAACTCATTCCTTCACATATTTGCTATAAACGTGTCCGGGGGTAGACGGGGGGAGGATGATAACATTCAATAACCATAAAGTTATGGCCAAGTACACCTGCAAACATATAGCACTTGAAAAGTCTGATCCTTTCTGCAGCAAGTTAACGGAGGAACCAAATTCCATCCTGCTTTAAAGACCTGGGCAAAAGCTCAAATTAAACAGGCACACTTGAATGAGAAGAATCGGACTTGATGAATATTGAAAACAAGGGGCTTTGGAGGCTTTGAAAGTCTTCTTCATACCTGATGATAAGTGGTATTGACGTCAGTTTTCCGGCTGTCTTCCGCCTACTTTGTTTTCAAATTATCTCTCTGTCAACTTAAGAGATTTTCACAAAATTTATTCCTTTTCCCTTTAATTAGTTCTAGAGTCATTAATTTGCTTTATAGGACGGGGCCATCCCGTGCACTGCTGTCTGGCCACCTCCTATGTAAGGCTCTTATCATTTACTTACAGAGGGCAACACATGTCAGTAAGTATGACCCAATTATGTATGTCATTTGCTGAAAAATTATTGATAGCGAGAGGAGTTTTGCGATCTAAATTAAAATGTTGAAGATAGATATTACTTCAAGTAAGATCTATACCAAGGGAATTGCTTCTTCCACATATTACAGAAGGGTCACAGCAGGTACCTTAGGTTGATATGATTAACTAAAGAAAGTGCTACTGGCAATGGCCTAATCAAAAAGAAAACATGTACCGGGACGAGAACACAAGAAATACAAGCTTACAATGGGGCACACAGTATCGGTTGCTGTTTTAATTGCAACATCTGGCTACTCATTAATAAAATGACTCTGTTAGCGCTTCAATACTGATGTCTCAACAATGTTCAAGTGACCCATGTCAAACTACAGCTGATAACATGTTGCAAGGTTACTATTTGTAAACCATCCTTTATTGGAAATGTATCAATAAAGTGTAAGATATGATCAACAATCGAGGGAACATATAGGATAAGCAATCTCACAAGGCGATCTCACTCTCGTCACAACTGTAAAAACCTGAAGACCTGCGCTTTCTTACCCCCCATTGCATTTCCGGGTTTTCAAGGTAAGGTTACATGCAAAGGACACAATTATTTGGCAGTTTGTTAATGAAGCTACATCCAGAAGTCCTAACACCTTATCTCCTTTGCAAAAAGATAGCAACAAAACATTTAAATCTGGAGACTTATTTGACGTAAATTAATTATAGTGACTGTTAGTACAAGGCTCGTCAGATATGGATGGCTATGCTTAATTTTACCATATTATTAGTGGCGATGGTTGCTTTTTCAAAATACTGCTATTGCAGAGGTACAGTCCATTTGCATCAAGTGTCAAGTATGCTGGTATACTCTACTTGGGATGAGAAGATAAAAGTTTATGAGTCTTGCTATTTTAAACAAGCTAAAACTCAAAAGAGGTGACTACCTTAAATAATGAAAGATTAGTATCACCGTATCTTATTATTTTCCGAGTAAGTAAACACGATTTCCACCAATAGAAGACCCATTAAATCACAGTTTTTTCGCAACAAACCCTTCTTTAATAGAAACAACGGAGAATTTATCACGTTTTTAGAAAGTTATATCGTAGTATATTTCAGGAATGTACTTCTAATCCTACCATTGTTTTTATATTCTTTTAATACACTTTAATTTATCATATATATTTTAACGTTATTTTATAACATATATCCTACGTTATCTGATACGGAAGCAGGTAACCTACTCCCAGTTGGGGCATTTTCTTTTCTAGCTTTCAGTTCTAAAATTCAAGTTTCGCGTTTGTACAAAATTCGAAATTGCATGATAACATTTATTGTAGTTTCACATTCTTTCCTTCCACGACCTATGTGTAAGTTATTGTTTATTCAAATATATTCGTAGAGCCTCACCTTATATTCATCCCTAAAGATGGCAGATTTAGCAGCTGAACAGTCGACATTTTTTGGACTTTGTATACTAATAAAACAGTTGTCATTCACAGTATTGCATTCTCGATCAAGGGAAGATGAAAACAGTTTGAAAAACTCGAAAGAAAGCCTTGAAGCTTGTCAAAGCTAAAAGCGATCTAAAATTCAATATATTGTGCTTAGAGAATGGTTTGCCTAAGTTTACAACACTCTAAGCCATAAAGTATTACATTCATTTGACTCAATGCCGTATCAGCCTCGCCTTGGTGACAGTGCTGCTTTGTTCTTGTTGGAATCTACGCAGATCCTTTATCGAAGCGCTTCCATTTTATCGATCTTAGGAAAGAGTTTGTGTCCCAGATACATAAATTTAGAGACTTTAATTTGGTATCTGTAGATAGTCAGATGTAATGCTGAGTTACGTTTGTCCTTTATCATACACTATGTATTGGTTACATTAATGAGAAGTCTGAGCTCGGCCTGCGTCAACCAGCACCTGGACAAGCATACAGTGATCCAACTATAACTGTGTATGGCTAGAAACTACCCACTCCTAAAAACTTTACATACTTTGACAGGACTCTCCAGAGCTGTGCAGATAGCCAAAGAGGTAGACATAGACGTAGACAATAGGATAGCCAAGTCCAGTGCAAGTTTTGACAGGCTAGATAAAACTATTTGGAACAGAAGAGGCATAGCAACTAGGACTAAACTGAAAGCATATCGCGCTGTGGTTGTCCCGTCACTGCTATACCTTCGCCGAACCGAGGTGGTGCTCATCTGCATTCTGCTGCAAAAATACCAACTGTGTATGGGCTGGTCACGTTGTGCGTGTGAACAATATACATATATATATATGTATATATAAATACAAGGTGTGTGTAATCGATATATATATATATATATATATATATATATATATATATCGACGATAAAATAACAAACATTAGTAAGTACATTTTACGTGGCGTTAAAAAAATTAAAGAGGATCAAAGAAAGGTCCAAAATAGTGCTACATAAAGTTTAAATTCTTCGTCTCCTCGCCACTCACATCATATAGCATTGTAAATAGTTAAATTGATAAGATACAATGACAAATAATTATCACTACGTATTCCATTCCACTTTTGCAGTCTCTAGCCACCAGACCGGGTCAAAATTGCATATATTATGACAGGATTGTCACGCGATGAGAATGTGAAGGAGCTACTACTCTTACCGGCCATTAAAGGTCAGAGTTTTACGTTCCGATGAATCATTTCAGTGCGGGTGTTTGTACTAGTCTAACTATTTGGATGTTGTTAACAGGCGATACAACATGAAGTTAAGTGACAGTGGCAGCTCCACTGGGGGCGTTCGGAGGCTTCACCTTTAAATTTTTTTCCTAGTACTGTTTTTCTCTGTCTTAGAAAACAAACAAAACACCAAGAAGGAAACAAAATAACAAAAGAGAGGTCCATGTTATCTCTTAATTATCAAATGATGCAAAGCTGCAAGTCAGCCGCGGAAACGATTTTATTGTTCTGATTTCTTCAGATACTTTGGCAAATTGTTGTATAGGTCTTCGTTAGGCATATGGTCTGTCCAACTTACATTTAACACATTTCGTAATAGATTTATATAAGTTCCACGTATTTTGTCATTGTCCATGTCTCTGAATCATAAATACAAGCTCTCAACTGTGGCTTTAAAAATTGAAATTTTAGTGATTTTTGCAAGCGCACTTCCAGATCTTACCCCGGTTTTTGATTACAGCCAAGCTTTATTTGCATTTTTCTTGTAGGAACGCTCATCCAGGATTCAAGATAGAGAACGTCCTCTGCACAAGTCTTGTCGCTTGCTATGAATTGCAACTTTTGCAGTTGGTTATATGAGATGAATTGATTTTTCGACTCATTAATGTTCAATCCGATATTTGCAGCAGCTTTAATTACAAGGGAGAGCTGTTTCTGAGCCCTGAATTAGCGATACATAAAATGTCAAAATTACAGCCGATAATTATGCTCAGCGGAAAATGAAATGAAGTGGAATTAGGAAATCATCCAACATCAAGAAAGAAACAAGTATGATAATAATACAATACGGATGACTGTTCTTCTGGATTCAGTGGTGTAAGAGAAAATCGATGGCAACCAACTCAACCCTTAATACTACGCACTGGCCTTATTTCCCATTGTTTACAAAGAACACCTGAACGTATTGCGCCTGTGCGATCACAATAATTCTGCTGCCATTGCGTAGCTTCATATCATTGTCGGCGTGCGTTCCAGCTCTCCAACGGAGACGTTGTCTTTAAGGAAAGTAAGTCAGCTGACCGATGTAACAGCAAAAGCAAATAGCTTGATTAAACTTTAAAATTAAAATTAAGTCCTCGCTTAACAATCACTTCTAATTTAATACTGTAAATTTTTCCCATACTTAATCGATACTTTCAATGGACAGAAACATCTGCCTTTCAGAATGTAATTCAGTGCCATCCTATTTTTCATATGATTGTCCACAAGTCTAGACCTAGATGAGTTCCACTTGCAGACATATAACAAAAAAAGGTTTCAAACAACCAGCGTACAGTTTTTGTATTTTCTAACAGTCTGGCTTTCATTCTGGGATTAGGCCAACAAAATTAACTTAAAGAGACCACTAGCATAACTGCGACTCGATCAACTTTTCAATGGCCAAGTCTGTTTAAAACTTAAAGGCAGATGTAACTGCGGTGTTACAGCAGTGACAAATACGCGATGATGATGATGATGATGATGATGATGATGATGATGATGATGATGATGATAGTGGTGTTGGTGATGGTGGTGGTAGTGTCAGTGATCATGATGATGAAGGTGCTGGTGAAGGTGATGATGATGATTATGATGATGATGATGATGATGATGATGATGATAATGATGGTGGTGGTGGTGGTGGTGGTGGTAGTGATGATGATGATGAAGGTGCTGGTGCTGGTGCTGGTAATGATGATTATGATTATGATGATGATGATGGTGGTGGGGGTGGTGGGGGGCTAGTGATGACGATGAAGGTGCTGGTGTTGCTGTAGGTGATGACGAAGACGACGATGATGATGATAATGGTAGGAACAGAAGAAGAAGAAGAGGCAGCAGAGTGAGAAGAAAGAGCAGTTGTACAACCAAAACAGCCTACCTCCAACAAAACGGATAACTATGTTTTACAGTGCTTTGATGCACCAGCCTTCCATTTTGTTTCAACATTTTGACTATGCTTTTATCTGCAGTCTAAAAAAAAAAGTCATTCATAAGCAATTAAACTATCATATGTCAAACAATTCAAATCCTTCTCTTAGTCGCAAACGCAAGTATTTTACTATCTCTCAGTTACTTTCTCCGAATCCACATACTCTGTTGAAGGCAAGGTAAAGTTTAAACAATGTTTCAGTTCATGATGTATACGAAGACTTTAAGATCAGTGAGAGACTGCCTGAGGTTCATCGCGCAAGTCTGATACAATGTTTGTTTAGTACGATCTCCAAACCGTCTTGCAATATTCACCAAAACCTTAAACAATAAAATTGTAGAATGGACTAGCTTGACTAATTTGATCATGTCCAAACTCATTCAACTTCGAAGTGCACAGTTTCATTAAAATGGCGAATAATAAAGTTTATTTAAAATTCTAGGTCTTGGTAAGTTTGATGAAATTATCTACGCTTCCCCGGAGCTTATATTCTCAGTTGTTTCGATGACTAAGGAAACGATTAGCTGTACTGCAGTTCAGTAAAAAGAATGGTACCAATATGCGGATTACTTCTTTAAGCTTAAAAATATGCAAAACGTTCTAAATAATGTGTGCTCAGTTACTATCGTTGATGTACGTACCAAGGGTTTTCATTTTCATTCTTTTAGGATTATCAAATTAACTTCTCTTGGCAAAGACAGAAAGCAGCAATGACTCCACTCTTTGCCGTTACGCAAGTTTATAGTCAGAGCCAGTCTCGGGGTGACAGTACTTACGGCAGCATGGACGAGGGTATGATTAGAGCAACACAGACCAAGTATAGTTTTACCCAGACTCAGGATCAACAAGGAGTGCCATCATTCGATTGGATGAGCCCAAGTATTCAGGTAAATCAAATTTGATTAGGTGAGGTATTAAGGTAAATCAAGTTTGATGAATCCAAGTATTAAGGCTATTAGATTATATATGTAAATGATGTCATCTCGGCTGCGCATATGTAGGTCGTACCTCTCAGATGCCAGATTAAGGCTTTTATACTTACTTGACAACATGTATTAGTATACATGAAGTTATTGACAGAATTGATTTCGGGTATTAGATGTTTCATTGTGTCCTTTCAATGCCCATTGAAGAGTTTTCTTTCGGAGCATGCGTCCAAATCAAAAATAACCGTGCCCTACCGTATGATTTTAGATGAAAAGTTTCAGAGGTTTAGCTCTAATACTTTTCAATCTTTTTGGTTGGCTATTTTATATTTAGTACCACACTGTAAAGTTAATGTGTTCATTGGTAAAGGCTTTACGGTAAATAACTTGGAGCAATCTCTAACCCATAACTAAGTACAATTAATCATGTACATTGTTTATTCCCGAATACTTAATAAACTCTGCATGCTCTTGTATTTTGGGATTGCAAAAGATTTTTGTTATGAATCTTTCCATTTTCAGTATTAAAAGTTAAAATCAGTCCTTAGTCTATTATCTGTCCCTTTTTTCGGGCAAGTTATCAATTCCACCCACAACTGCTACTCTTTTAGATCGAATCGGCTTCATTTGTACCAACAAGGGCATCCATGGACTCGCAGTCTGCTTTGCTGATTAAGCAGCTAAGGAGGAAAGCTAGAGCTGACTTTGGGAAAGGAATGCGTAAACCAAGTACGAGCTCGCCCTTATCGACAGATGAAGTTGACGCGGGAGAAACTGACAAGTCGGATGTGCTACGACTCAAGCGACGCTTTATGAAAGATCAAGAAATTAGCAGAAAGTATTTTGCCAAGCAAGAGATTCGGAAACAGGAAAGGCGGGTACAATCTGTCGAGCGCCAGAAAGCCGCTCATGATCATCGAGTAGTCATGTACAGAAAATACAGGTCTGGCGAACTACCGGATATTCAAATAAAGCATTCAGAGCTTATTGTGCCACTTCAAGCCTTAGCTCAGCACGATAGTATTCTTGCTCAATTGAGGGACGCTACCCTTGGACGCTCTAGTTAGCCTAGATTAGTCAGCCTGATTGGTAGTTTTCTTTTTCATCAAAGGGTAGTTTCACTATCGCGCCTGCTTGCCATCGGAGGTCGTTTATTGAGAGATTGCCGCTGAACTGCCCCCATTTTTTTTGTCGCTAAATATTTAGAAATTGCGAGTGCTGAACCCCAGTATGTTGATTTTGTGGTCATCAGTGGATAGCAGTGGAAATTCTGCATCCAGAATTAAAGTCGATCAACATGATCTTTCGCGTGTACGATCATTCGCTTGAAGTGCGATGTTCATAACACTACTTTTCAACTAATCGATCGCTGAATACGAAGCGGAGGAAACTTAGGCGATTTCGTAGTCGGCCTGCTGTGGCTGAACGAAAGGCCACTCAGTTCGCAAAATGTACGATTGAGATATGTACAATTGAGTTTTATTTATTCCTATTGGTAAGTAGGGGAAATTGTGCGTCTTTTGACCGTACGATTTGACTAAAGGAATTCATTTCTTATTTTTTGTTTTGTTTCAGTGTTTTCTATGTTCTCTTTGCAACATAAAAACATTACTTTAAAAAAAAAGCTGAGGTTCTCAAGCCCCCCAGATTCCCAGTAGAGCCGCCACTGATATATCACGTCATTACCTAAATACACACTGCGATCCATGTCTTTAAGTGCTCGAAATGATGCAATTATGATGGACTAGACCTCACCGCTCTCCCCCATAAGATGGAGTTTAATCAAATTTAATAATTACGCGCACTTATATGTTTCAGTATGAAAGCGCAAACAGCTAGTAGTGTGATATATGTACTTTGTGGAAGAGGTGACCGGGTGGTTAGGGCACCCGACTGACGAGTCATAGATTTTGGCATTCACATATTCAAGTCCCTGTCCCAGTACACTATTCTTGAGCATTAGAATTTCAAAATGAGTTTAATTGAATTTAGTGTTCTTCACCCGCGTAAGATGCAATGCGCAAAAGTTTTTTAACAGTGATAACAGGGACAAGAAAAGCCAAAAACTGAAAGCAAAGACAAATGCTTGGCTTGGAAACTTTGCCTTAAACAAAAGCTACAAATGATTTACGTATTTGATTAGTACCTACTTTTCAGAATCACAACTTGTGTGAGCGCATGTAATACTCTCGTTTCCGTGGAGAAAGTGGAGAAGCCTCAACGTAACTGTTCCCACTTTCGACCTTTATCGTCATCGGAACGCATCCTCATGATTGTTGTCTTTAACGAAATCTTGAGTATTTTTTTAGAATTTCTGTCAACCTTCCGAAAGTAGGACCTGGTCTTGTATTTGGAAGGGATCTTTTTGTTATTAAATAGGGGAGTTTACATTCCTGAGGGTGATTATATTCACGGATTGCCACAGTTCTTTTAAAGTCCTGCAATTTGAAGAGTGTCTTGGAAAGTCCTGGAATTTTGTCTTTTAAGAAAACAAACGTGGAAAAGTCTTGGCAATTAACACAATATTTAACCCTCAAATTTTCTGTTGTAGGCGTTTTGACTTGTGTTCTCACCATTTTGTCATGCCAGATATTCCAGACAGACCTACAACACCTACATCTGTAGTGACATTTATGACATGCCTCTCACTGTGGTTAGAGGAATGATAGGACAATGATCTGCTCGAACAAAGATGTCTGCCTGGACGCTAGATGTGCTGCCATGCTGTTCTTGACAGATTCAACATCCCCAGTCCTGAATCCCTTTTACGATACAAACTTCTTGTTTGGAATGAAACTGAAGCAAGGAACCGTGCAAAAAGGTCTCAAAAGAAACAGTCAAAGGCAGGGTGGCAGAAAACTGAAAACTTCGAGGGAGCGCGGAAAAGAACGGTAAAAATGCACAGTTGCATAATTTATTGTATTGTCCCTACAATGATTCCGCTCCTTAGTTTTAGTAGTTACCTTGAGACGAGGTTTTCTACAAGATTTTCGAAAGAGACTTTCACCGACGCTGTGAAACCTCAATTCTTTGATTTATGACTTACACGGCTTGAGGTCGCGCTTCGCTTGACTTGAGCTCGCTTCGAGGGAACGGCGTACCCGCGTTCCCCGATTTTTGTGCCACCCTGGTCAAAGGTAAACCACAAGTTGTGATATCTCACGTCAATAGTAAGATAACTTGAGACCTAAGGTGGCTAAACGTGATTTGGAAACAACTGTAAAGGTGAGATCAATAAAAATAATGCCAATATAAATACGTATACTCATACTATGCATGCTGTGGAAAAATGTGCTCCCATCTAGGGGTCACAGGTGACGGATAGTGAACGGCCTTCAGATATCAAGATTAGCTGCGAATAGCCAATAAGTAGTTCCCGACCAAAACCCAGGTTGCCCTTTGGCAAGGATTGCCACCCTTGCCAGGATAACAGCTCCACACTACTGATCTTGAGCAGTTACCCTCGAAAAAAATTATCTCTATTTTATGGGTAGTTGTAGTTCTTGTGGCGAGCATTGACGAACTGATGTCTCGGAAAAGAGAACCAATGCAGCTTTGCGGATGATCACATTACTTGAAAGCGGAAGGTGAAAATGCTCCTTACATAGGAGAACCGTAACGCTTGCAGGTCCCGCGAGCCACTTGTATATTTAGCTACTAAAAATCATGAAAATGCTTCACCACCGCCTCAGGGTATTCGATGAATCAAAGGAGAAGATTAGAATATTTTCCCCGAACTTGATCTTAGTAAGGAACCTCGTCTGTAGCAAAATGATGACAAAGGTGTGACCAAAAACAAAAATATCTATGCAATTTAAATTAGCTTTTTACTGGGAGTTAGAAAGTATGTAGGGGCTTTGATTTGGGGAGAAGGGGGGTTTAGAATTATTCCACTATCCAGATCGGCGTATTTAATTGCTATTAAGGCACTGAAGCTTGCTTAAAGCAAGTGGCTATCAATTAGATATAATAGACTACGTAGTTTCTTAACCCTTCCTTTCATTTTTCTGTTAAATCGTTGCAATAACTTAGAACCAGGGAAATCCTGCGAGCGGAGGCCACCTACTCATATAAAAGGGCTATTGCACGAAACAGCGAAAACATTGTGTACTGAAAAGCTTTTTTCGTCTGACACTCCTCAGAGTACTAACGTCAGATACTACTACCACTACTACTACTACTACTACTACTACTACTACTACTACTACTACTACTACTGCTACTACTACTACTACTGCTCCCTACTACTACTACTATTTCTACTACTACTACTACTACTACTACTACTACTACTACTACTACTACTACTACTGCGACTGTGGCTGCGACTGCGACTTCTACTAATACTTGCTACAACACCCTCTTTATTCCTATCTTTTTTCTTTTATTTAGGTTACCACACTGGTAGCTTGATGAGTTACAGCAGCACCAGTAGTCTCAGTTCTTTGGATAGCCAAAGTAGTGACGTATGGAGCAAAGGATCCATTCGAAGATCAGCATCTCAAGCTTCCATAGCGACGTTACACGAGAATGTGTACACAAGGGTATGGAAGGTAGGTGTCTGATCTATAAACTGCTTCGCAGGAACTTCTTGATTGTATAATTGCAATAATTTAAGTTTAAGCCGGTTTTATAAGATAAGCAAGTGGTCAACATAGTAGCTCTTTTGTTACTGGAGGATCCCTCCGGTATTTCCTTGATATCTTAAAGAACTCCAAACTTTTCTATAGTACAATATAAGTTTATATCTACGTAGAACTGTTGTTTATGGGGTGCACTCCAACACTATCCAATCATATTTGAAGTGATTTAATAGTTTATGTTGTATGAAGGTGTAAGGGTAGTCAGTTAAGCGCAAATGGTCAAGCAAAATCCATATTACTCACTTGTAACATGTACCCATGGTGGTTGTATTATTGTCCTGAAGTAGTTGTCATTTGTAACGATTGTTATATAAGTAATTTCCGAGACTAATACTTCAATATTAAGAACAGCAATACCTCGTCATGTAGTACTTTTAAGCACACATCTATCGGAAGTATTGTGTTGAACGATAAAGATGCAGTATTTGAACATATTAGTAAACAGTTTATGAGAATTGGAAGCATGTGTGAAAATGTGTCCTCCGTGTTGCGTTCATGAACCTTCGATATGTCCTTAAGGTTACCTTGAGAGATTCTTAAGGGAACCCGATGCTGCTCACTACATTGTATATTAATAATTGTGCTCTTTGGAAATAAAGTAACAGTTCCTATTCTGTCTTGCAACAAAAATCAGGAAAATAGAAGAAAAGGAAGAACTGCGTTTGTTAAATACCTTATCGCATTACTTGAAAGCAGTGAACTTCAGAATGCCGTCACGATTGCTTTTAACTTTCATTTGTCTCTCCGCATTAGGTAATGCTGAACCTTTCTATAGATCCGTATGTTGAGACGGCAGAAATGGCAAGAAAAGTTGTAAACAGTATCACAATCAAGGTAACATGCTTGTCATCTCAACGCTTTCTATTACCTTACGATTTACTAGCTATGGGAAGTGATACCAACTACCGGACAATGTGCTTCATGCAAGCAAAGCATACAGTAATGTACCGAAATGCTCTATTTGTTGTGCGATATTCAGTCATTGGACTAAAATCGTGATCGTTTGCTCCATTTCTGGCTTACTATATTGGAAAACCTTGTTTGATGCTTGTTGTAAGAACGCTGCTACAAATAAGAAGAGATTTGACGATTTATTGTTTTATATAATTGTCATTCTACCAAGGCATTTAAACTTACTTCATGCAGGCCAAGAAATCCTCCGTATGTTGAGTTACGCCTTCTACGTTCATTCAGTGTCATGGCAATCTTAATAGCTTAGAAGTCTAGGATAATAATCTTTTAAGCATATTTATGTCTCAAAGGGACCCCTTCACAGTCATCAAAGTTCACCGACCCAAGCATCAAAGGTTAGCTGATCTCTTCCCATCCCCTTAATAAGGTTCTTTGAGACTTGGTCGGTCGGCGTCGATAGGAAAAGGCCAGTTACTCGCAAGGCTGATTTTAATAACTACTTTTGTAAAATAAACCTGATCTGTTAATACTTGTAAAGGCTTTGAGACAGAAGGTGAAACGTTCTTGACTCTGACTAAACACTCTATCAGTATTTCGCTTACTCTGATCCAAACAGGCCAGACGAAAATTGCCCAATAAAAATAAAAATAAAAAAAAATAAAAAAAATAAAAATCTAGGTACTTAATCTTAACTTTAAAACCCCCCAAAATGGTCTCAGCCCCTATGCTGACAAAAATCTGAAAGTAAGTCTTCACATTACCTTTATATTTTACACAGTTCAAGTGAAAATTATTTAACATACTAAAACGTACAAGGTTATACAGAATTCTAATACCGTGTTAATTTAAAGACTTAGGGCAGTAGGAAACAGGAAATCTTAGACCTGAAAAAAGGTTTTGGAGAGATATGCCTTCGAATTTGTGTTAAAAAGTGAAAGACATGTAAAATCGCTCTTCTGCCCATCGTCATGCTGCTTTCAATTGTACATGTCTAGTAAGAGCTGCATCAAGAAACGTAAGGATTCTTGAATGGCTAAAAGTTTCCAATATGTCAATTTGAAAGGAGTCAATACCTACCTCCCTTTTATTCAATCCAGTGATTCTTGTTTCTTGTTTTCTTTAGAGATCCTTAAGAAGATCCACCTCATGCGTAATTAGTGTTTACGTTAAAAAAGCCTTCATAATGCCCAATCAGAGATAACGTGTTTCTTTACACACACTTCCACACACACACACACACACACACACCCTTAGATTTAAAACTGCTAGGGTGCTGATGTGACGCTGAGCCACTCATTGAGTGCCCCTGAGTCTATCAAAGAAGACGATAAACATCTGACACTCAGACACCAACCTAATCAGCGATAACGAGACTTTACGCTGAAAAATAACTCAATTATACTCTTTAATGTTATATGTTTCAAGGTGTACATTTAGTAACTTCCATTAAATAAATTGTTGAAATATGAAGGAAAATCTTACATATTAGTACACTGTTTTAAAATTTTGGGCAATTTCGTTTGCAACAAGCACCAATAATAAAAGAGAAGTTTGAGGGTGCCTTCAACATTTGCGGAGGATACTCGCTTCGTGCTTTCTAATATTTTCGCTTGGAAATTTTCAAGTTTTTGGTATTTGGTATCAAAAATCTGGAAGTCATACATTGATTTCAACGCCCTATGTTCATAGTCTCACTGCCAGTAAGATTAGTTGCTTTTGAGGTTTGTGAAAGAAAGAAACAAACGACAAATCGCCGACGCCCACTACTTGTAATTACTATTTGCCGTCAATTATTGCATAAAATGTCAGATCAGAAAGCCCAGTACTTTGACTGTCGCTAAAACACAGGCCTTATCTTCACATGATTCTCCCAATTGAGTAGTATTTTCTATATTACCTTCCTGTTACCAAAATAACTCAAGGCAACACAAGTCATAATTGTGACTACTGCATACTTTTAATACGTGAAATCTATTTTCTAAACAAAGTGTGCCTTTACTTTGGCCTGCAAGCCTTGACCGTCTTTGTTTTGTTTGCTTTTGCACCTATCCCCGTACGTACGTACGTATCTAAACGGTACTAAGTTAGGAGTACTCGTACAATATCACAATCGGTACTGTGTAAACGGCAGTCTCTCTATCAAAGACCCCTGATGAGAAGTGGGCCCGACATTGAAAGCACCCTAAATAAACAAAAAAACACCGAACAAGCTAAATAATTGTGTAAATGGCGCTTCCGCAGCATCGTGATGGGACAGAATTCCTTATTGAGCTGTTGAGGTTAGTGCTAATAAAGAAATAAATTACAAGGACAGTTCAATTTTGTGCAGGTTCCCCATGTACAAGCGCACCGAGCGTAGTAACCTTACCTTCTGTGACTCCCTTAAGGGGTGTTTACACTAGGTTGCAACAGGTCGCTGGTTGCTGCAACCTGCAACTTGTTGCAGCGTACCTGTCATGTTTACACATAGAAAAATCAATGCAACCCCCGCATGATCTAGCTGCAACAGATTGCAGGAAGTCGCGGTACTTTTGGCGGGAATCCTAAAGACCTTGTGGGAAGAGAAACAAAATGGATAAAGATATTGGCTGTGCAGCTGCATCAGTGATACTGCTTTTGCTGTACAAACGACGGCAAAGAAGACGGCAAGGAAAAAAAAGACTCTGGGTGAAACAGTGGATCGCTAGGCGTAACGTGTCAGGCGCTTATCATTCCTTAAAACCTCGCTTACAATGTATCGTATAGTGTAGCATCAATCGCAGTGTAAAAAAAGGCGAGTACCAAAAGAGCAGTCTAGATGCACAGCGTGTTGTAGGCCTATTACTTAGGCCAAAATTATTCTGCATAGATTCAGTTTTCAATACGACAATTACATTACGAATTTGATTCTAAAGGACAGGATTAGACTACTCACTTCAGGCTTCGCGTGTTTGTAACCCCCAAACTTATGGCATATGAGATGCAGCTAAGTATCCTCGGCAAAGAAACAATTCTGCTGTGTATCCTACGTCTTACTAAAGGAAATCTATATTCAAAATAGACCCAGGCGAACATAAGAACAGAATCAACAAATGAGGCTTATAATGCATGCAGAATGGAACTCTTGAGTTTAGGTGTCCATGTTAACGACTAGAGAAAATTTGTTATCATACCTGAACACGACACACCAACAAGCTCAGCTAGATCGTTTCTCGCTTTTAACCGCTTGTTTCTGTCTTTGTATTCATTAGATTTCGTATTATATAGGCATGGTTATATTTCTAGATTCTCAATGAACTTGCTTTCTGAATTTTAACTAAAACTTCGGGGGACACCGAGGCTTCCGTTTCAAGAAGTTGTGCCAGAATGTGATAGACTCTAGATCAAGGGTCTCAAACTCGCGTCCTGCGGGCCAACTGCGCCATCCGGGACGATAATCTCACGCCCCGTCTTAATGCGGAAGATCAATGTAAGTGCGGTCCGCAAAATTGATATGAATGGAACTTGTGAGGAGATGAACGAATCAATCACGGTGGGGTAAAATGCTCTGCAGAGGGGTGCATCGGTCGGGATGTCCAGTGTTTCGCTCACTAATTCATTCTTCCAGTCACCAGGGCGGAAAGGAAGCCGTGAAGCCGCTGACATCTGCTGTATGATCATTATTATTTTTTTACTTTTGAATGATTCATTTTTTATTTATTTTTTAATTAATTAATTCAATTCAATTATTTGTAGTAAAAATAAAGATATTTGAGAACTTTAGAATGTTTTCTCAGCGCTTTTCTTGTAGAAATCCTAATGCGGCCTAGCCGAATCTGCACTCTGCCTCCAGCGGCCCCCAGGTAAATTGAGTTTGAGACCCCTGCTCTAGATGCTAAAAATATCCTTTAAGTGGGGAATCTTCTTGGTAATCCAACTGACATTGGAAACAGGAATAAGACTTCATTTTGTTTACGTCTGTATGTCTATGCAACGGTTGACCTTTCCACCTTTCAAGCATGAAAAACAGCACGTCCGGTTTCATCTCAATGGATTTCGTTTTCTGACGTCAAATGTCTGCATGCGCGAATGACTAAAAGTTTATTGCGCAATAGTGAATATGATGCCATCACGATTTCTCTACTCTTCACATGCTAACGATTCATGAAAAATAACCTTTATGAAGTTCGTTATCTTCATTTTACTGTATCTTTAAACTTTGGAAATTCTCGTTTAGCTGAGATGAAGTAACTCAATTCATCAGCAAGAACAATTGGAGAGCGGCGAGAATTTAATTTTTTATTTAAATCAACGACGATCCACAAAAAATAAAGTGAAGTTCAAAGGAGGTGATAGAATATTCAATTTTAGTTTTGTTACTTCCGACAATTTTTTGTGCTTAAAACTTGCGGCGGACAGAGCACAAAAGGTTTACAGATTTTGAGTTCCAGCAGGTGTAGCTAGGAAAAGGTAGAGGAAGTATCTGGGTAAAATGCCAATCTCTCTCTTCACCCCCCTGATAAGCAGTTGGGCCATTCCCAGGTTTTTTCTTTCCAAAAAGGGAAAGACGTAGCCCTGGGGCGGGTACCATCATAGAAATTGTTTGGGGCCATCTATTTTGATTCATCTCAAACCTCAAACTTTACATCTTGTAAAATTAATGAAAAAAGGGTTAAAGTACTAAAAAGAGGTGGGTTGCGGGGTTGGAAATAGATAGTCGCTGCGCGGTAGCGGGCTTAGTAGTTAAAAGAGGACTCTGGGTAAAATGCCACCTCTGTCCCCAACAGCTACGTGCCTGTGCTATTCCTGCAAATATCAAAATTTTCCTGGAATGTCAATGAATTAATATCAGTCACAGTTTTAAACTTTTTAAAACAATAACATGAAGGTTGAATTATGGATGTATGTATGTACGTATGTATGTATGTTGGTATGTAAGTATGTTTGTATGTATGTATGTCTGTATGTATGTATGTATGTATGTATTATGTATGCAATTCAGCACCATATGCTATGGAAGATTAATCTGCAGCATTGTATTAGTAACCAGTATGTCTTCTTAGTAGTAGATATGACATGTGCATAATAGGCATGAACATGCTGCAGTTGTTAAGCTGTGTCATTTGCACTGATTTACGTTGGATGTTTTCCTAGCTTTATTGCAAGATCATCATGACAATTATGGGATATGTAGAAATGAGCTGCCTGCTTATCAATAACACAAATTTAGACGTTTTTAGAGTGAAATATGTTACTTCGCCTCACTCATTTCTGTTATTGTTTATAATGGTTGTGTAATACCTTCTGTTTATCTTTTTCCACCCCCTAACTATACCTGCCCCCAATTTCTGCACTGCCATTCCCGTCCTACCTTAAATTATAGTGTGTCTTTTCTACCCATTCTATCCTTCCATCACTCCTTCCTTCCCCTCCTCCTCTCTTTCTACCCATTGCTCTAATATATGTTCCTCCCTTCTTGTTTTATTTGTCTCTTGCCCATCTTCTCTGTCATTTCAAATCTCCTTTTGCCTCATTCGTATCTTCGTGTGTTAATTATTTCCTCTATTCTTGGTACAGCACCACTGCTATCTTTGTCTCAGAACCTCAAACTAAACAGCCGTGGTTACCACTGCAGATTTTCTTCCAAACCATCCTCCATAAACTTGTCATTCTCATGTAAATGTTCACATGCGCTCAACTGCACACATGCGCGCATCTCCAATCTCAGTCTCTGTACTACTCATTTTCTAAAGCATACTTAAATATTAGATCTTGTTTTGAATTTAAAACATCATGCTTATATTATTATTATAATGGTAAAGTAAAAATGACATTTCTTGTATGTGAACACAGCACTTTGTAAAATTCTTCCCTCTAGGCTTTATGACAAGGGACACAATGTTATTGGTGTAGAGGCTGTTGAACAAGCTGCACAGGAGTTCTTCAAGGACCACAATATGGGACACATGGTGGAAAGTGCCAATAGTGATTTCAAAGTTTACTCGGTATAGCTATGACAACTTTTTATTATGACAGTAAACGTTTATTCTTAATGGGAATTATGTGGGTTTAAATGCCGTGATACTTTTGTTTGTTAGACAGAAAATTGCAAATTTAAAGCCTTCACTTTGAGTGTTAGACTACACTGTGTCGACTACACTAAGTTTTAAAGAAGTATCATTTTACTTTTTGAATGATACGCACAGATCGTTATGAACTTGTAAAGAAATGTATGCAATTCAAAGGAATTGATTTGTAGACAAGAAGAGGTAGTTGGCCCCTAGCTTACTTTCTACAAGTCAGTTAGTTAGTTTAGTTAGCTAGTTGCCATTTGATAAAACAGTCGTATTCTTGAGTTACGTATTTTGTTCATTTGTTAGTTAGCCTATGAAAGACAAACTTAACCCACCGTTCGCGCCATTCTTAAAATGTTATTAAGAGTGCAACAGGCTACGCCACTGAGAATTTCCTGAACACGGTGTACCGGTTCGAAATCACGTGACACTACCAAAACGAGAACAATAACATTGGCGATGAAGGGCAGCAGCTTTCCGTACCAGTCCCCTTCTAGTTACTATGATGAAACTCGATATATGTATGAAGACCATCGTGTGATAATTTCAAATAAAGTGAAAAAAAAATTAAAAACGTTATTATCTTTTTCAGTAAACATTTCGAACGTTTAATTGTTATAATTCTGCATTTGGATCCCAAACGTCGATGCAAAGGAAGCTTCTCTACCTTCCTTTTGGGTGTAAAAGTTTAAATGGATACGCTTTTAGCCGTATGCGATGTTTCGGTAACTTTCAGTATTCCTGTGGGCTGAATCGCCCCCAAATTTATCAAACTATTCGAACGTTTTAACTTATGGTTGTGCTTCAAATTATGATTGCTCTTTTAGGAAATCTACCCTAAATATGTTGTATACTACCCTAAAGAGCTATACGTTTTCAAAAAATATCGTGGTTTCCGAAGACGTATCTATGCCTACTACAAACATGACACTATTGTGTTAATACCATCAGTAGCAGCTTCAGTTCAGGTGACTGCACACAAGTATGTTCCACACACGTATCATCTTTGCATTGCGACAATTATAACGTTAGCTACATTCGCTGAAAGAACGTTTGACAGCGTAAAGACAAAGTCAAATAGTATCCATAAATCTGATCAAACATTTCCTTACCAAAATAGACAAGCGGTGTATTTACATGTATGTAACACTCAAAGTTACGTTCAAATACGCTTACCGCATAAATATATACCCCTCGAACGTCGGGCTTATTCACAAGCAAGCAAGGCCTAAACGCACCTGTTGTTCATTCACACTGCGAACAAATTTTCGAACTTCGTTTTGTGTATTGTATATAACATCATTAACACTCACTCCATCATAGGAGTTGCCAGCTATAGTCAGCGGTAAATTACTATCACGTATGTTATCTCGAATGCGTTTAACTAAGTCTAGGTGTCCAATCTCGTATCGCGGAATACAACGTTCGTTAACGTAGGCACAGCAATTAGTTGGCTTTTCAGTTATTCGATGAATATGTCGGATTTCGTCCAAGGCAGCTTCTTGTAACTTGTCTAAATTTGTGTTGCGTGGATCTCCGAACATTGACTCATATCGATCACCACCTAGCATTACCTGAAATTCGAAAATAAAAGAATCAGTTTTGATAAGCTTCTAGTAAAGTAGAAAATTCGTCTACACCGTGACTCGACCCAATTACCAACCCCTTCGCAATGAGTGCTCGACCGATTGAACCCCGATGTTTCTTTAGTCACCACTTTACATTTCATCACCCAGTTGCGGACATCAACATCAATTTCTAAGTGATTTAGAGTTGCAATCTCTCAGTGCAGCCCCCTGATAATCAGTGGGACCTTTCCGCGCGGTCCGTTCTTTCCAAAAGGGAAAGGGGGTTCCGCGGGGGGGGGGGGGGATAATCATTGAGATTGCTGTAGGATTAATCTATTTCCAAATTTTTACAGCAACGATTGATTTAACACTTTGGCAGGAATGTCGACGCTAATTCAGAGGGCTGGTAAGACTTAAAATTATTTCATTTTTATTTCTTATAAAGGAATTAAAAAAGGACCCGGAAAAAATTTTTGCCCGAGAAAAATAACACTTTAACAAACTACGGGGGCTGCAGCCCCCCCAGCCCCTTTGGCCGTGTGCCTATGGATAGATTGTGACGTCAAATGACGTTATGACCGCGCATATTCCTTTTGCTCGATTAGAAGGAGCCATGGTATCATAATCGAATATACTCAATGCACTATCAAAGGTTAAGGTATGGTTTCTGGCTTTACAACGACTCATGTACTTGATACGATATTTTGCACTCATTACTGCTGATAATGAAGAATAAACTCCTTCTTGCATGGATGGCAGAGTTTCTCATGCCACGAATCGTAGTCTTTTGAGCTACGTTGGAACAGAGATATTTCTTCCATTTTTTATCTTCCGGATACTGGAAAGGATTGTCCCACTGATTATATGTTATTGGGTTGCAAAACTCAGAGAGATCTGGGATTGATGTTTGTTATGACGTGGCACCTTGCTGAATCTGTTATTGTTGTGTCTTTTTGAGAGGACTCAGTGAAAGCTGGTAAGATAAAAGTGATTGATGACCACAACTATGACTATTACTACTACTACTACTACTACTACTACTATAACCACTACTACTACATCACTACTCTTACTACTACTCTTACTACTACTCTTGCTGCTACTACTACTACTAGTACCACAGAGGAGGAATGCATTCCTACACTACTACTACTTCTATTACTACTGTTACTACTACTATTACTACTGTAACTGCAACTACTGCTACTACTACTGTTACTACCACTACTTCTATTACTACTGCTTCAATTACTATTACTACTACTACTACTACTACTACTACTACTTTTACTACTACTACTACTACTGCCACTACTTCACTACTACTACTACTACTACTACTACTATTACTACTACTACTTCTACTACTACTTTTACTACTACTACTACTACTACTACTACCAATACAATCCTGTTTGCAAGAGCCTGAAGATGAATACAAGTATCTCTTAGCTCATATTCAGCCTGATGGCATGATAAGCTCTACTGTCCATGGCAATGCGTCGAAAAACTGATAGAAAGCACAGTACAACCTACCTAAAAAAATTAAAGTTTTTATCACAACGCGAGTCCTTGAATACAATCCAAAAATGAATATATTGCAACACTTGTAGAGGATTATATATTACACCGCTGTTTTGCAAATGAACTTGATACGATAAAATTGAGATAAGAGTTTAATCTATGTCCCCTTAAAGTGCAAATGCACGTCTAAGAAAGGAAATACGTGTATGAACAACTTTAGTTCAAGTACTTATCACTCTAATGTTCTCCTTTTGACCTTCTCCTGTCCCTAGTTATTACTGTATTGTGCAACCGGTTCTAAATTGTGTACTTCGTATTCATATCCCGTATTTAAGAAGGCAACCCTGCTTCTAGTTGTTTATATACCGTAAACTACCGATTAAGCGCCCAGGACTCAAATAAGCGCCCATGCCTACCATTTTTTCATTGCCAAAACCACTGCTTCTGCCATAGCTACAGTCGTTGCTACTGCTATTGCTACTGTCATTGTAACTGCTAATGCTACTGCCAGTGGTACTTCCATCGCCACTGCTAATGCTATTGCGATTGCTACTGTCATTGCCACTCCCATTTCTACTGCTTCCCACTGATACTACCACTAATACTGCCATAGCCATTGCCACTGCTACGGACACTACGTTTCCAGCCTCGATTGTATATGACCACTTAAAAATGAATATAAGGCTAGTGTGACAGATGATTGATCGATACTGAAGAATTGGTATTTAAGCCAATGACAATTTAACGCTATTTTGGTATAAAGTAAAACCTCAAATACCAAACAATCAGAGCCAAAACTGCATTTGGCTGTTTAGTTTACTGTTAATAAAAACAATTAGATTTAGTTAGTTATTTCGCGAACTACTTGTAACTAGATTCTAACTACCTTAACAAGGATCTACCAATTAAACCTTGCAAGGACTACTAGGTGGATAAATTACATCGTTTCGTGCGCATGTGCGAGAAGCGAGAAATCCTAAATGGAATCAGAAACAGCTCGGGCGACCCTTTTAATATACTGCTGCTGGTAGAATTACACCGGTATCAAAACGTGGCTGACAGTCTAAGGGAGATAGCATCGTAGAGCCGACGGAATAATAGCGAATGTACAATGAAACTGGCGGTATCCAAACGGACGCGAAATAAACCAGACGGTATAAAACGGCGGTAAATGGGAGAAGGTCGTTAAGGGCGTGGTATAACAGGGTTTGCCTTCATGTTATGATTTGAAACATATTTTTCCAACCAATGTCCTATTACAAGGTCAAGTAGTTCGTGTCAGTGGTCTTAATTTGGAATATCTGCCGTATAAGTCACGATTCAACAATACTGAATCTTCAATACAGATGATAGTCACGTTTGCAACGCTATGTACAGCGTCCCTTGCTCATAAAATTCCTAGTGACCAAGAAGTGTTCAAGTATTAGCTTTATACAGATGACTGCTCGGGAAGAAAACTCCTTCGAAGCAACGTCTTCATAAAGTTCTCTGACGCAATATGTCCCGAAAAGCTGTTTGAAGTGACAATGTCAACTTGGGACAGTTCATTTTCACCACAGTATTATCCACTGGGCAGTGATGCTCAAACAGAAAAGTACCAAAGATGTAAAATATGATACTTTCAATGACGAAAATAAAGGTCCTTTAAAGCAGGCTTTACCCAACAAAATGTTCGAGATTTATTGTTATTTCAGCTCCCCACAGTCTTCAATAGTAACTTTCTTCCGAGGTTTGCCAGTTTCTGTTCCAGTAGCCTTAGAAATTAAAGATCAAAGTAAATTGTTAAATTTCTACACAACTTTTACAGCAGGGGTTCTCAAAGTGATCGAGATCGATCCCAGGGGTCGATGGGACCGTCCAGGGAGTCAATGAATACCCAAGGGGTCGAATGGGGGTAGATGAATATCCAGGGGGTCGAAAAGGGGTCGATGAATAACCATGTTCCCGTCCTGTAGTAAGAAAATTACAAAATGTATGTATTTAGTCTGAAGAGAATCGGCGAAAAGCTTCACTAACATTATGAGAGTTCTTTTTTGGAGTATTTTCAAATTAAAAATTGTGTATAACAAGGACAACAGATTAACGGAATAAATATCACAATTGAGTCAAATAAAACAAGGCAAGCTTACCTCGTTCAGATTTTTGGCGTTCAGAATGACTAACACGGGGCCGAAGATTTCCTCTGTGTAGCATTTCATGTGTGGCTATAAAGAAGACAAAGCAACAGTTATTACTACAAATATTCATGCGTAACTAAGCTAGCGAGCATAATTTGCCGGCCAAATCTTTGAAAATTATGAATGAACTGGGATATTTTTTCTGCGGGCAACACTTGTCTGTCAGAAATGCTTGATCTCCTAAAGCCTGTAAATTCTTTGCCACTAATAAACAAAGTACCCCATATTATCATTCTAGCGTACGTTTCTCAACAATTTGGCAGACATCATAATAATAAGAAAGGAATTAATGTCCAGTAAACTTAAGAAAGTTTGAAGATTTACCTCTGTAGCAATGTCTAAACCAAATTACAAGTATTCATTTGAAGTAAGAAACAAATTGTAATAACTTTGTTACTTATCAATGGTGTCCAAAGTGAATAAATCTTAGTTAGCCGTCATTAAAGGTACAAACCTACATAAATCGGCTATTTATTAGCCGTGTAATTAATGCTGAAAAATTCAACATTCAACGATCTACCCCATCACTCAAAATCGACAGAGAAGAGGATAAATGATGGCGCATGACATTCCTTAAAGCAAGGCATTAAAATTTTCCAGGTAACGGCAAAATTTGCGGATTCAGATCTTTTGGGAAATTGCTCTCTTTTGATCTTTGATATCAGAAATATGCGCTGACAGTTCAACAAGAAAAGACCTTGTTGCGTCTTGTGTCAAACTTTGCCAAAACTTCTTGCACGATACAGTTTTTTAAGCGATAAACATGCTGACTTTTGCCACTGATTTACATCCTGGACTGAATTTGCCCTTGAAAAAATTACAGCGTCTAACAGGGCAACTAACTCGAACCAAGCTCTACATTATGCATTCACTTTCTACAGAAAAGAAGGGAGAATTGATGGCAAGATGAAAGATGTTGCCATGGGAATATGGACTAGAGACATGAGCGATCGCGACGTCATGTCGAACCAATTGACCTATGGTGATAATGTCCTCTTGGACATCCACATCTTTGTAGTTAACAGGTCAGCATTTCTCTGCTATACGTCTGGGCTCTTAAAAGACAGCGTTATGTTTGATAGGTAAATTAAACATTTCGATGGCCATTATAATTTGCGCAGGTTCTGTAGTGAGGAGGACGTAGTATCTAAACTACTTTGAAAGTCTTGGAAATTTTGGAATCGAGGCTTAAGCAGCATGTTCCTGCAATAATACGACGGGGAAAGGGTGCCTTGGATAGTAAAAGCGCAGTTGTAAAGACAAGAGCAAGTTATTCGATCTCAAGGTTGACTCTGCCATCAGTCAACACTTGTTGTTAAATCCCGACTGTTGTAATGCGTTTACTGATGATAGTTTTTCATAGGCAATTGGACGGTTATTACGGCTGCATCCTTTATAGTGTTATTATGTTTATGCGTACATATTATATTACTATTCACTTGTAATCAAGGCTAAATGTATTTTGTATATTTGTATCTTTAAGATTCAAATCGAGCTAAACGAGCTAAACGAGCTAAACGAGCTAAACGAGCTAAACGAGCTAAACGAGCTAATCAAGCTAAGTGACAAATTGAAAGTATCAAACTGATTGAGAAGCATTATCGCAACATATCGACTTGCAGAGTAGTCATTTGTAACAGATTCACATCGTTTCATTGCTCGCATGCGTTCCTTGACAGTAGGCAGTCATTTTGTGTGATTCATGTAAGCGCGGGGCTTACAGATACTGTCGCGGGAAGAAACTGTCGCGAGAGAAATTTCGCGCTTTTCGCAACAGTTTTTTCCCGCGACAGTTTGTTTTTGGCCCGTTCGCGACAGTTAATTCCCGCGACTTTTTAATTTTGTCAGAAAAATTTCAACAGAAACTTCAATTTTATGCCTGAAGTGGAGATGAGCAGTGATGAGGATGACGAAATTGCTACTTACTAATCTATCCCACAAGTCACGGACTATTTGTTCTTTGACACGGAAGTTTATCATTGCAATTGTTTTTGATGATTTTGAAAGATCCAGTTTTCTGCCTTACGGACCCTCTTAAACAGATTGTTCTTTTTATATTGTAAATTTTCCCATTTGAAGTATCAGCGACATAACATACTTTTAATTTTCGAAAAATTATTGTTCGGTTTTGTTTAAGGTTCGGCATTTGCGGAGAGAAGAGACCAAGTTAAGACAAAGTTACTCGCCCAGCAATTCGCGACAGTTATTTCCCGCGACAGTTAACACACACAAAAAATAAAAGCATTCGCGACTTTTCGTGACAGTTTCTTCCCGCGACAGTTAACACACACACACAAAAACATAAAAGCATTCGCGACTTTTCGTGATAGTTTCTTCCCGCGACAGTTAACACACACACACAAAAAAATAAAAGCATTCGCGACTTTTCGCGACAGTTATTTCCCGCGACAGTTAACACACAAAAAAAATAAAAGCATTCGCGACTTTTCGAGACAGTTTCTTCCCGCGACAGTTAACACACACACAAAAAAATAAAAGCATTCGCGACTTTTCGCTACATTTTCTTCCAGCGGCAGTTTCTCCCTTTGAAGTTTGCTGATTATCATCAGAAACGTTGCTTCGCCGTTTGTTTTCATGTCATTGCTGGAATAAATTTGTACTCCCGACGCTGAGTGTAGTAAACAAAGTGTCGTCAGTCATTTCCAGTCTTTTTTGAGGGCCGTAAGCCACACCTTACACAGGGGGCACACAAATGAGGACATAAACATTCCGGTTTCTACTTCTTCGCTATTCTCTAAATACAAGGATTCTGAGTAACCGGATAAAACAACAATAACAAACTAACAATTCTTAGGTGATATAAAACGTTCGAGCCTGATAACCTTAAGGCGTCAGCTCTTGAGCCACGTGCCTACCTTACAAGCATAAGGGTTTGGAGACTAGTGTCACCATATACCGTAGAGGCGGGGAGCGACTTGGCACAACCGTTTAAGCGTTGGTCTACCAAACTGAAGGTTGACGGATCGAGCCGATGCTCCGGCGTCCTATCTTTCACCTCTTATCAAAGATAGGGCACATGACGTATTCTATGCAGCGAAAATGGTATTCTAGACATTATCGCATCTCCCGAACCTGTAACCGCCTAATGAATTCCATTTCTCTTTTCATACTAATACTTTTCTTAATCAAGCGATAGACTGAGAACGCTCTGAAGAGTTTTTAAGCACTGTGAGCCAAGTTCAAAATCTAAGTTCAGAAACACCATTACATTACGCTTTTCAAGTTTGAAGTATGGCCAATCAAGTCAGAGGTAGAGAACGCTTTCCTTTTGTCAAGGCCTAAGTGAGCCAAGTCTTTGATTTAAGGTCATTCAGAATGATTTGGGAGGAGGGCGGCGAGTTGGCTCAATCGGTTAAGCGTTGGTCTAACAAACTAAAGATTGACGGATCGAGCCGATGCTCTGGCGTCCTATCCTTCACCTCTTATCAAAGATAGGGCACATGAGGTAGTCTATGCAGCAAAAATGGTATTCTAGACATTATCGCATGTCCCGAACCTGTAAACGGCTACTGAATCCATTACTTTTTTCATACTAATACATTTATTAATCAAGCAAGAGACTGAGAACGCTCTCAAGATTTTTTAAGCACTTGGTAAACCAAGTCCAAAATCTAAGTTCAGAAAGACCATTACATTACGTTTTTCAAGTTTGAAGTATGGCCAATCAAGTCAGAAGCCGAGAACGCTTTCCTTTTGTCAAGGCCTAAGTGAGCCAAGTCTCTGATTTAAGGTGATTAAAGATGATATGGGAGGCGGGCGGCGAGTTGGCTGAATCGGTTAAGCGTTGGTCTAACAAACTAAACATTGACGGATCGATCCGATGCTCTGGCGCCCTATCTTTCAACTCTTATCAAAGATAGGGCACATGAGGTATTCTATGCAGCGAAAATGTTATTCTAGACATTATTGCATCTCCCTGTAAACGGCTAGTGAATCCATTACTTTTTTCATTCTAAGACTTTTGTTGATCAAGCAATAGACTGAGAACGCTCTCAAGATTTTTTAAGCACTAGGTAAACCAAGTTCAAAATCTAAGTTCAGAAACACCATTACATTACGTTTTTCAAGTTTGAAGTATGGCCAATCAAGTCAGAAGACGAGAACGCTTTCCTTTTTGTCAAGGCCTAAGTGAGCCAAGTCTTTGATTTAAGGCGATTAAAGATGATATGGGAGGCGGGCGGCGAGTTGGCTCAATCGATTAAGCGTTGGTCTAACAAACTGAAGATTGACGGATCGAGCCGATGCTCTGGCGTCCTATCTTTCAACTCTTATAATAAATAAGGGCACATGAGGTAGTCCATGCAGCGAAAATGGTATTCTATACATTATCGCATCTCCCGAACCTGTAAACGGCTAGTGAATCAATTACTTTCTTCATACTAATATTTTTGTTTATCAAGCCAGAGACTCGGAACGCTCTCAAGATTTTTTAACCACTGAGTGAGCCAAGTTCAAAATCTAACATGGCAGTATTTTGAACTGTTGTGCTTCTCGTACCTCATTATGGAAAGTGCTGCAAGATAATTATCTTGAAGTACAAATTGAAGTGTTGCAAATTAAAACATCATATAAGAACACAGATCAACTGTCTCATGACAGCATATTAACAAAGAGTTTCAAGATCAATTGTCTCATGGCAGTTTTTACCAATTTGGGCTTCTCAGATCTTATTCTAAAAGGTACTTGATGATTTGTTGAAATATTACTGAAGTACACACACTGTCTCATGACAGCATATTAACCATTTCCACTTCTCATACCTTATTATGAAAAGAGTTGCAACACACTGCACTTGATATTTTGCGGAAGCTTAGTGCACAGATTATTTTTCTCATGGCAACATTTTGATCTTTTGTGTTCCTGTTAAGTGTTGCAAGATAAAGCACTTGATAATTTTTGGAATTATTATTGTAGTACGCAGATCAACTTTCTTATGGCAGTATTTCAAGCATTTGCGCTTCTGAGATCTAATTTTGAAAAGTACTTGACAATTTGTTAAAGCATTATTGAAGAACACAGATCAACTGTCTCATGGCGGTATTTTGAACTGTTGCACTTCTCATACCTCATTATGGAAAGTTCTGCAACATAAGGCACTTGATCATTATAGAACTATTGTTGAAGTACAAAGATTATTGTATTGCAATAGGAAGCACTGAAGCACTGCACTGAAGCACATGAAAAGTTTTGCAATACAAAGTACGTGATAGTTTGTGGAAACATAATTCAAGTACACTACTGTAATGTCTCATGAAACCATTTGAACGTGTTGCAGATCTCATATATCATTACGAAAAGTTTTGCAACTCAAAACATTTGATGATTTTTGGAAAATTTATTGCAGTACACATCTTACCTTTCTTATGACAATATTTTAAGCTGTTGCGCCTCTCATTCCTTACCATGAAAAGTGTTGCAACACAAAGCACTTGATGATCTGTAGAAATATTATCGAAGTACACAGATCAGCTATCTCATGACAGTATTTTAACCTATTGCGATTCTCATATAAAAGTATGAAATTTATTCCAACACAAAGCACAAATGAACAAAGTTGATATATCTCTTGACAGCGTTTTAATCATTTGCATGATAATTTTGGAAACATTATTGAAGTACACAGAACAAGTGTCTCATGGAAGTATTTCAACCTGTTGTGCTTCGTATATCCCATTATGAAAAGTGTTGAAACACAAGGCTCTGGATACTTTGTGGAAACATTATAGAAATACACCGATCAACATTCTCTTGACAGCAATTTAACCAGCAGAACTTAATATATCCCATTATAAAAAATGTTGAGACATCAAGCAATTGATAATTTACACTTTAATGACTTAATTTTGCACGGGTCGTCGAGTTCGGACGTGTGTTATTGAGCTCGTAAAGTTTATCTTATTTCTTAGCTTTTTAACAGCAATATAGGTTTTTATACATTAATTTTACTCGTATAGATGGTTTATAGATTAATTTTAGCTTTGATAGAGGTGTTTTTCTTTATCATAATAAGGTTTTTAAAGATGAACTTACTACAGTTCTGCACATCGCCCTTGTTTTTGAAAATTAGAACTAAAATACTTTTCCTCCATTCTTCTGGCATCCTCTCTCAAGCCAGCATCCTATTAAACAATTTATCCTAAACACTTCCATGCCTCCACTGGAATATCATCGGGTCCAACAGTCTTCCCATTTTGTATGTTCTTCATCGCCATTCTCACCTCATCCATACTAATTCTCCCTACATCCTGGTTTATACTTTCAGCCACATCCAACCTTCTCTCTCTCATTTTCTTCATTCATCAGCTGCTCAAAATACTCTCTCCACCTTCCCAACACACTCTCCTCCCTTGTCAGCACTTTTCCATCTGAGTCCTTGATCACCCTAACAAGTTGCACATCCTTTCCTGCACGGTCCCTCTGTCTGGCTAACCTATACAGGTTCTATTCACCTTCAGCAGTATCCAACCTGCCATACAGCTCATCATATGCCTCTGCCTTTGCCACCTCTTACTTTACCATCCTCTCTCTTTGCCTCCTTTCCAGCTTGAACACGTAAATTTATAAACAACACATGACTGAATTTCTATGGGTAAAGCACTCTTGTTTGAAAAATATGCTCCAATTCTTTCAGAAGTCTTTGCTAATTTGTCAATCTTATTGCTCTTGTTGCTGCTGCTGCTACTACTACTACTGCTACTGCTACTGCTACTACTACTACTACTACTACTACTACTGCTACTTCTACTACTACTACTACTACTACTGCTACTACTACTACTACTACTACTACTACTGCTACTTCTACTACTACTACTACTACTGCTACTATTACTACTACTACTACTACTACTACTGCTACTACTAAAACTACTAATACTACTGCTACTATTACTACTACTACTACTACTGCTACTACTAAAACTACTACTATTACTGCTACTATTACTACTACTACTACTGCTACTAGAAGTCTTTGCTAATTTGCCAATCTTATTGCTCTTGTTGCTGCTGCTGCTACCACTACTACTGCTACTGCTACTGCTACTGCTACTACTACTACTACTACTACTACTACTACTACTGCTACTTCTACTACTACTACTACTACTGCTACTATTACTACTACTACTACTACTACTGCTACTACTAAAACTACTAATACTACTGCTACTATTACTACTACTACTACTAAAACTACTACTATTACTACTACTATTACTACTACTACTACTACTGCTACTACTAAAACTACTACTATTACTGCTACTATTACTACTACTACTACTACTACTACTGCTACTAGCCAACTACCTCTGCCATTACTACAACAAGAATTACTACTACTACTGCTACTACTATTACTATTGTTGTGAAATTGGAGGACGTTATTTACATAGGAATTTGTTATTGTATTTGGTATATATTGTATTGATAGTTGTAGTTAATTTGTATTTAACTTGACCTTTCAGATAGTGACGTCGTTGGTCATCTGTTATTCCTTGTGTTCAGTGTTTATTGACTTGCTTCAATTAGAATCGATATTGTATGTTTGCCCTTGTACTTTTCCTTCAGTCACGTGTATTCATTCTCTGATGTGACAGCCACTGAGAATTTCCTGAACACGGTGTACCGGTTCGAAATCACGTGACACTACCAAAACGAGCACAATAACATTGGTCCCCTTCTAGTTACTATGGTTAAAGTTATGCTTGTCGGATAATTGATGCTCCACTTCATCCAATATGTTCACATTTTAAGAACAGCACTCATCAATATCATTGTGCAATTCTCTTCACACCATCCAAGCACTTCTTTTTCTTTTATGCGCTCCCTTTGATGCTCAATGCAGATGTGCAGACAACATTTGTGTGGCGCTCAGGGTTCATCTACGTCAATCATTTTCATTTCAAAATAGGTAAAGTATCTTCCCTGACCAAATTAGCAATCATGTTTGTTTCTTATTCTTTTTATAAAGCAAATACGTAATAATCACAAATCACATCAGAGTGTTGTATCATTTGCAATCTTTAGTTAATGTTCAAATAGCAAATATCTCGATTGACATCCTATTTTAACGCAAGGTCACACAGTATATACTATCAGCTTTGTTATTTCATTTTAAACAAATAATACAGCAATGGTTGATACCTAATTGAAATAGTTTACATATGTTTTGCTTGACAAAATAATAAAAGCCAGTTTTGTGGGGCTGTGTCTAGATTCCCTAATTTGACCACCTTGGGTCAAAAAGTTTAATTTCTTACTAGTATTGAAATAGAAACTACAATGCCATGTAAACTCCCTTTCGCTAAGAGTATTATTGGCCTGGAATTAAAATAAAATGATCAAATAATGTGATGTAATATGTGAAATAAATCCATTGAAACTGAACAAAATCTTGACGTGTATGTGAGTCTTGAAATCAGCCTCTCCTAATCAGTCTCAAAGAGTAACTGAAATAAATTTACTAAAATCATTGTAATATCAGTCCCATTAATTAGAATTGTTTCTATATCAGCACCTCTACGTAACTGAGTATTTGCGTTTAGCCTGAAAGTCATCATTTTTCAATAAAAATTAGCTGATAGGTGGAAATATGTTAACGTAAAATCTACTGAAGTTCTTGTTTTTGCTCTATTCTCGTAAACACTTGCTGATCATGCTCTTTGTTATGTAGTATAGACTGCAGCTATGTACGGTTTACGGCAGTTGCCTTAGTAACAATTGATAGCAAAACGTAACTCCTTCTCTCAAAGATCTGCATCGGGTTCCAATTAAACAGCATTGTTAAGCAGCATAAAAGTTTTAAGATTTAATTGAGTGATGCTATTTCAAACTTGAGAGAATCTTTCCCTAATTATTCTATAAAATGGTACATAACTTGATGTACCTAACACAAACACAAAAAATACGGCTATAGAGATTTCAGCATTGCTACATCAAGGTTACAGAACTCACTTCCTTCGTCTGACACTCCTCAGAGTATTAACATCAGAATGACCGAAATGGAGTGTGTGAAAGAGTATACCCATCTGTATTCTGAAGGAGCCAATCAGAAATGGGTCTGCCTTAATGGCTAGTGTTTTTGGACCAATCAGCGTCCATTACAACAAGGTTAATTGAATAGGCCTAGCGAGAAAACGAACTCTATGAATATTCTTTGCGGGACGTTGCTGTTCATAACTAAACTAAAAACATTAATATTTTGAAGTTCGAATTCATCTTATCACTCATTGATTGTAGACTGTTTGCAAACGAGGTTACGAGGGAAGGGGGCCTAAGAAATTAATGAGGACACAGGGTAACGAAAAGCTCCGAGGAATGTGAAAAGGGCACAAGAGTGGAAAAACTATCCGGGGCACGGGGAAAATAAGCCCCAAACTATGCCAGAAATGGTTACAAAGGAAAAGAGAAAGCAAAAATTATTGAAAAAGAGAAAGTAATTGGACAGACGAAAAAGAAAGGAGGAAATAGGGTTATGAGGGGAACATGTACAACCGAATAAATTAAAAAGAAGTAGGTAGCAGAGGAAAGAAAAAACCTGACACACATGAGTATCCGTATGAGACAAAAAGCAAGAAGAAGAAGAAGAAGAACAAGAAGAAGAAGAAGAAGAAGAAGAAGAAGAAGAAGAAAAGATGGAGCGGCTAAGACTAAGCTACAGAACAGGAAAAAACTGCGTAAATGGAGAAGCACTAACCGAGTGGCGAAGAAAGAGACTTAAAGAGAGAAAGGAGTATAGGTTAAATGGAAAGACAAAAGCAAAAGAAAAGATAACATGGGCAAGTCGTGAAAGGATAAAAGGAATCGACGTAGGAGTGTAGCAACTCGGACTAGAAACTAACATAAGGTGGCGACTTTTTCAGTTATGGTGGTAACCAGTTAATATCGAACAAAAAAGTTCATTCTCTGTAAGATTCAGCTTAAAAAGACGTGAAAAACCCAAATATGTTTAAAATGCTTACCTGCTAATCTCTGTGCCTCTTCTTCAGTCATTGCTGGCAGCGCTCCTCGACTTTCTGTTGTGATGAAATAAAAATAAAGTTGTTGATGTAGTTTATAAGAATTCTCTTTTGTTGCTGTAAGTATGTTGCCAAATGATCTTGAAAATTTAATCTGCAAAGTGACTGCATTTATCGTCTATTTTCAAGTTTTGTATGTGACCGCAAATTCCACTTCAGATCTGATTTTGTCGAGACTCCATAGTAACGTCAAAAAGAACAAAAGGTTTTCGGATTACATTCACCGTATCGAGTGAGTAGTGCATTCAGAACCTCGTACGTAATTAACTAATCATGTTATAGCCTTTGACAGATTGTTGAAAGGTTCTGGGTAAACTCAAACTCCAAACCAAATTTTCCCGCCAAATACAAACATGTTCAGAGACATCGCACCTGGAGAGCAGCGCAAAAAAGGCACGATCTGACTTAGGCGTTTAGATCCTGATGTGAGTCAATTTTGCAGTGTGACCAAAAGCCCTGCGATAACTGAAATATCAAGACAGATTTGACATCTGCGATTCCGATGCGGTAAATCCTTTTCACTCTGGTGTGTGTGTGACCGCAGCTATTCGTAATATTTTAACAGGGGGGCAACTTTCATCAGGTGGGACGGCCCCCGAATGTTCCCCCTAAGCTATAGTGTGACCGAAGCTATTGATGTACTTACCCTCAATAATCCTCCTGAGAATTTCATCACTATCTAAAATGGAAGTAAGTACAACACTTGAGCTGTTTCGTAACACGTACTGAATTCGTTCCAAATCATTCCGACATAGGAGGTGATTGGTGAATGGCCTTTCGTCGACGGTTTTCTACATTGTGTATTGCGGCGAATATACTTACTTTTGACCGGGAAAGCATATTATCGTGGAAAAAATATAGAAAGGATAAACAATCTTCTGCAAATGGTTCCTTTAAAACTAAAAAGTTTTAATAATAGTTATTCGGGTTTAATTACGAAAAAGGTGTTTAATGCGAACACATATTTTTATCAATTGTTTTGGGAAAAGAATCATGCTAGCAGTTAAGTTCAGCCGTAAGAGCTCTCTCTCTCTCTTCTCCTTTCCCTTTCTACAAATAACTTAATGTCAAACGCAAATAAAAGTGTTAAATAGATCTTAAAATTATAGGGTAACTATTATTAGAATACAATGTGAGAAATTCAAGATGCTATTACTGCCATTGTGAAGTCTAAGTATCAACTACACTTTCATGTTTTGAAATCAACATTGATGGCTGGGGACCTATGAGGTATAAAATCAATGTCGGGCAGAATTAGGGCATGCTTTTATCATGGGAGTATGGTGATAATGTGGTAAATACACACGTATAATCAACTGAAACCACGGAGTCTTCCCCCGTCAACTTTATATAATAAGAAAAGAGTATATGATCTATAGCGCAGAGGTCTGCAAACCATCCATTGGCGCGGACCCTTTGAGAAGCAAATGTACTGCACGAAATAGCGAAAACATTGCGTACTTAAAAGCTTTTTTATTCTGACACTCCTCAGAGTACAATCGTCAGAATGATAGAAATGAAATGTGTGAAAGGGCATACCCAACTGTATTTCAGCAGCATGTACCATCGTTTATTCGCCAAACATCAACTCTTAAAGGGAAACAACCACCTCGGGTTTTAAAGACCAAAAACACCACTAAGCAATGTGACTCTGCCATAGGACAGCACTTGCTTGAGAACCCAGACTGCGCCAAAGTGTACACGGACGATTGCTTCCGTATCATAGGAAAGGCCAGGTCTGCATTTCATTTGACCGTTCTGGAGTCAGTCCACATAAAAGCAAGAAAACCCTTGCTATGCAGACAAAAAGAATTAGTTTCTCGCTAGGCCTATTTAATCATCTTGTTGTAGTGGATGCTGATTGGTCCCAAAACACAAGCCATTAAGGCAATGCAATTTCTGATTGGTTCTTTCAAAAATGCAGTTGGGTATATTCTTTCACATATGTCGTTTCGGTCATTCTGACGTTCGTACTCTGAGGAGTGTCAGACGAAAATTAAGTGCAGGATGTTTCCGCTATTTCGTGCAATATTCTTGTTTTGTACAACAAACAAATTATTTGATCACCAGAAGCAAATGTGAGCATCATACAAAAATGCACGTGATATGCATTTCTTTTTTATGAAGAAGGACATTCGTTTATACATATAACACTTCTATTGCCTCTGTTTCTAAAAGATGCCCTAAAAGACAGAAATTACAATTCATTTGCTCTCAAAATAACAGGCTGCGAAACCCTAAGATATCATTATTGAGAAATATGTTGATATTCTGTTTGGTGCAGAAGGCCCCACACAACAATGAAACATCAGTTGAAGTGGACTTCTGAACAAAACACTGTGCTTGTGAAAATTATCAACTCTTCGTGTCAGGTCCCCCCACTTTTTCCCAAAAATCGTAGGTTCCCCCATAAAATAAGAGATTTTAAAAAGTTAGGTCCCCCAGAATCATGGGGGGGGGTGAAACCATGTATATGCATGGAGGTGGTGCCTTGTAGAGGTAGTGATCTGAGTAGTAGTTGTAATAGACAGTGCACCTTGTCTTATGCCTTGCTATCCATCACCTGGTGGCAAAAGAAGTGGTGTTCCTGTGGTTTGTCCAACTAGCCCTCATTCTATTATTAAGCCTGCTTTTTGGTTTTATCATAAAATTTGGATAATTTCACAATTTCTGAATGACATACTACCTTGGAAAGGTACATGTGCACAAACTCAGCACAAACTCAGCATTAAGGCTTTATGCCAATCGCTGCATGAATTAGGTGCTCAGCACAACCATACAGCATTAGCACATCGGGGTGGATGTATGATTCCAAAGAATACATCCATATAAAGTATTACATATATGAATGTGTGAATATAAATGACAGAGGAGGGTTTAAAAGTTTGTGGGTGAGGACAACATGAATCACAGTCAAAGAAAGCAAAATCCATGGCTGTAAACAAGACTAAGGCCAACCATTCATAAATAAAACTAGCCTCCCTAATTTTTCTTTACCTGGCAAGAATGACAACATCCACACCTCCAATGTCTCCCAGTATCAAAGCATCTGATGGCTTTAAAAGAAAAATCATGCATAAAGATGTGATGTATGGATGAATATCAAATAGGTTTAATAAAAGAACCTTAATATGAAGCTTTGAAAACTTCAAGTATGATACTCACTAAGCTTATATTTTTTATATTTGGCAAGCTAGAAAAGCTAGAAAATGGTAAAACTAGATGTGTAACCATTACGGAAGTGCATTATGGAGATTTAGGATCACACATGACAAGCAAACATATACAACAACAGTCATATATGCTTACATGGCATATGTGTGTAGCAGTCCTACTTGAGCCTCAAGAGTCAAGGGAGTTATGCTGTAGAGTTTCTGCATGCAAAACTGACTTTTCCTCACCCGATAGCCTCTATGCACAGTGTACAATACACAGCACCTAGTTAATTATGCAACAGTTTCCTCTTGCATATATATACAGTGTCATTTCCGGGCATAATCACATGTGTACAATGGCAGCAATGCTACACGGTCGGTGACAGCAGCACAACTGGGACAGATAGCTGATGGTTTGGTTTTTTTTATAGAATTAAATTTATTAGGTTTTTGTTTTGCCATATTTAGTCACCTCAACCTGGACACTGTGATTCGTTTTCTATATCATCACTGAGGCATAAAAAATATTGTTCCAGTGATACAGACACCGCACTACAAATTCGATCATTGTTGCTTCTGTCATGTAAAACTGCTGACACCTTTACAATCATGCTTGTCACTCTCAGACCCTCTCAGTAAGTGCTTATTCCAGATGGGATTTGATTTGGTTTAGCAAGGTCATTGAATGCTTGCTATGATATATCAATCCACGCTATCAACTTGACTTTCACTCTCCCTTGGGAGTCAACCTGTTCAAGATAAATTTTCCTGCCTTGTTCTATTCTATATTTCAACCCCAGCCGGAAAATCCTTGAGGAATCTTACATCGGCCCTTACATGTATGGTAGCCTTTTAACCCTTGTTTTATAGTATGGACTTGTCATTTTAACTTAGGAACATTAGCAAAACCATGTAATTAAACTAGTAGTATATGACTCGGTGCAGAGTTGCAGCAAGTGTACAGCTCGAAATGTTTATTCTACAGGATAAGTCCATGAAAACAATTTGTTCCCAATTTCATACTACTTTTGTTACTGTGACGCATTTATCTGAGTCGAAAAAATTGCTCTTGGTGACATTCATCCTGAAAATTGTGCGCATTTGACTACGAAATTACACTCCACCTTTCTTTGCCTTCCAATTTAAAATACAGTGCAATATGTATTTTATTCTAGAAACTACTGTAAAGAAATTAATTATTTCTCAATTTGTTTTCCATGATTATTTTTAGGGTTTTACTTGAAAGTGTCTACAAAGATCCCCAAAAGTTGCAAGAGCCACAAAACCTGTGAAATGATCAAGCAAATGGTTGGTGCAAGTGCTGAGATTACGTTTGAAGGGTTTATCGATAGATCAGGCATCCAAATGAACGCATCTTATCCCTTGGTGTATAATATCTCAGACAATTTTTACTTTGATGAGATCGTGGTGATTTTTGACATCAGAAAGGAGAAACAATCTAAACAAGGTATCGGCGGCTCCTTGAAAATGAGGAAGCCTCCTCTAAAATTTAATGGTAAGTCGCAAAACTTTTTGTCACATCCTTACAAAGATATCCTTATAGTAATATAAATGTGTGTTCGATTGCTATAAAACGCCATCCAATACATTTCGTCCCGGATGTTTTGCTGCGTTCACAATTATCTGCACGCTACTGACGGTCTTGAGTCAGGTTCTATTTTCAATTACAACATGCCGTATCGGATATTAGTCCTGAAGGTTACGTCTGAAGCCTATTTTCTATTTTTTAAAAATATCAATTAAAATATTTGTTTGTTTGTTTGTTGATGTTAAATCCCTTCATTTATAGGTCTAGGCCTAGATAGGGATAAGAAAGTTCTAAAGTGATATGCATCGAATTTGCTTTTATCAGGGGCTGGAAGTTATCCAGTTACCACACTATGTCATTATAAATGCGTGAATATGTTGGAAAACTCCCTGCTTCCTACGAAAGGTTTAGAAATTGGCAAAGTTCTAGCCCCAATAGGAATGCGACGGATAATATGACAAACAGATACATCTAAAAAACTGAAGATAATTTTCTGCTGAGAACTAGAAAGTAGATTACTTTATGGAAGTTATACAATCCCTAGTGGCCGCAGTTATGACCCATTCTAACACAATCACTAAACCATAATATATTACAAAATTTGTAGATAATATTTAATAACGGAATCATTAGTGAAATGCCATTGACCGGTTTCGTTGCACCCTCATCAGCTCCAAAGCCGCTCCATCGTCGAACCTAATTATATTAGGTTTGGCGCATGAGAAGAGCGACGTTTGACTTGGGCCTAAGATGAACGTAACCATTTTCTACGAAACCTTTCTTATAGTCCTTTTATATTTACAGAAACATTATGAAATTAAAGGATTTATAGCTTCTTTTCGTTATTCTCTTTTCGACTCTCTTCGTGAGGGCCAAGTCGTGATACTTCGAGCTTTATTTTGTACGTCGTAAGAGTCTTCTTGACACCAGACTTGTTCATACATTTGGCCCCAAAGAATTTCGTAGCTGTGAAGATGCCCTCTTTCAAATTTCATGCCTTCATGTATCTGTAGGTGGCTATGCATGCAACTTTCCCGGAATTGTTTGCAGCACTGATACAAATTCCCTAACAACTATTCACGACTTGCTCTGTTTTCATAATTTTGGTCCCCCTGCTAATTCCACAATGCATTGCGTATCAAAAATCCTTGAAATTCCGAAATGGTCAATTGGCACTTTGCCAGGTAAGCAAATTCAATATTCGAAAAAATCCCTACGGAAAAATCCTTAAGGAAAAAAACCCTAATGGAAAAAAGCCATCTCGGAAAATATCCCTAAAGAAAAAATGCACCACGGAAAAATCCCTAAGGAAAATATCCCTCTTGGAAAAAACCCTAAGGTAGAAATCCACGTATGTCGTCGCTAGGTAAAAATCCCCCTAAACGTGAACATGTTGTAAAAGCATGAGAATCCTTCGTTTGTACACATACCACATATTATGCTGGTTGGTGCAAAATAATAACCGTTTTTAAGGGCGCTAAGTTAAGAATACCTGACAGATCTCTAGCGTGAGATGCTTCGCTAGGGCAGACTCCGTCCCTAACAAATAGTGAAGCCTGTCCTAAGGGAAGCTACTTTCCAATACGGTAACAAGTTAGACGTACTTCACAAAGGTGGGTATAATAATTGAGATGAGTCATTTTTAATGGCACTGCTGTGAGGTTGGCCAATAACCATTTGGCACATTGGTACGAGTAATACTATCTCGTATGATATGGTGTATCAGCAGTATCACTGCAGCGTATCCGAGCTCTAATGGAAAGTGTTGCCACTTCGTTCGGTTTTTGTATCTCACTATCACTATAAATACGGGGGCGCTCCAGAAAGTTTCGTGTTGCTAGCAATCTTAGCACTGAAATGACCTGTTTATCGTAGGCTTTAACAAATGAACAAGACCCTTACAAATCATCAGTACCCCGCAACAGGAACTTGTATATTATCTATATAACATGGGGCACTACCTTGAATTTTAAGAAAGTTCTTGTTTTATTCGCAAACCTAATAGACGCTAACGCAAAAACATGAATCCAAGAATCCACGCAGTTCGGTATATATTCTTATTCTTGTTCTTATCTCTTGTTTCATTTCTGTTCACATTCAATATATACTTTAAGCTTTTAGTAGTCGCGGATGTTACATATGTAACACATTTAGCCAAGTAGTACATTCATATTGACTAAAATTGTCAAGTTTACTTGGATTTCAAGTTTGAAATTTATATACCAAACTTAAACATCTGGGGTTCGGAATACACTACTCACTAGACATGGTGAATGTAATCCGAAACCCTTTTGTTCTTTTTGACGTTGCTATCGAAACTCGAGATCGTCAGATCTGAAGTGGGATTTGCGGTTACACACAAAAAATCGTTTCCATAATAAAAACCCGCTGTTTCGCTGCGGTCAAAAGTGGCAGTGTGACCAAAGCTAATGTATAAAGCATGTCGTTGGTACCACGTAACCAAGGTCGTTATGATCTAACGAACGTTTCCGGTTTACTGCCATACATAACAAAGCTATCTTGATCCTATGATGTATCTTGCGCGCAAATAAAAGTTTCAAGAGCAGTTATAACTACTTGTAGTAGTTTTTCTGAACGCAAGCTACGTATGACGAGGTTAAGGCCTACTATTTTGAAAATAGACTTCATGTCATGATGTGGTGGTTATTATATTGCTGAGCAAAATGAGCTCTTTGCACCAGTAAAATGTAAGCCAACAACATATTTTTAGGCTCATACGCTAGTGATTTGACTTGAGTTCAATGACGCCTCTCCTTTGCCATTCTTTTTAGCTTTTCGAAATTGCCTATGCAATCCTTTGCTCTCATACCTCTCAAAACCAAAATATGAACACACTTGCAGATTGAGCAGATTGGCAATGGCATCGGGTAGCAACAGTAGCAGCTGCTTCCACTTAGGATAATGAGGTTGAGAAAGCTGTCGAATGCAACAGGTGATCGTTAGAACCCTGAAATGACTATCCAGTGCCAAAATTTCATGAAAACTACCAAGAATGACCTGCAACGCTACAATATCACGTTTGACCTGGTCTTGGCTCAAGAAATTCAAGATTATTGCAGCTTAGGCTTCAATCTAGTGAAAATTAACTTCTTATTATTTTTTTTTCTCTGATACGCCGTCTGTTATTTTTCTTAAATATGGACTGTTTTGTAACCATGAGTTCAGATGTTGAAATTGTTTGAGTGATATACATAAAATGTACGTTAGCTGTGTGGTTGCTTTATATCGTTATGATGTAAGTGTAGAGTAAAAATTGATAGAAGACGTACTAATCTACTACATCCTGTGGATCAAAGGCAATACTCTTTGGTTTTTTATAGTTGCTCACGTCAAGATCGTCATATCAAGCCAGGTCATATTGCTCAATTTTAATGACTATGGGCAAGTTTTATTTGAAACTTAATGTCTTGCTTTATTTTGATGACTGTGGGAAAGTATATGATAAAAATAATCTTGATGTCGACGTACAGGTGATACATAGCTCTAGCGCCATTCATTAACGATAGAATTATGGCCACTAAGAAATTTTCTTCTGGTTATAATGATGATATTTTCATAGCTTTCCTTTCCTGGCGGGATATAGGACCTTAATAGAGATACACAAGTTAGTTTTGAAAAGAACACTAGAGAAACAGAAAATTTGTCACCACCGGGGATCGAACCCGTGACCCACGCTTTCGCGGCATGCGCTCTATGAACTGAGCTAGGTGACCTCCGATGTTAACATACTTTTATTTCTCTAGTCGCCACATTAGCTCCCAATCATCCACCGGTTTCCCTTCATAAGTTACGATTAGACTACGAAAATTTGTAATTTTGTAAGTTGTGAGTTTCGAGTTCTAGTGATGTTACACATTATCATTATCATTATCATTATCATCATCATTGTCATCATCATCATCATCATCATCATCATCATCATCATCATCATCATCATCATCATCATCATCATCACAACCACCATCGTCATCATAATCAGCAGCAGAGCTATAGAAAGAGGAGTTGTGTGAAAACTAGACATTAGGAAGAGCTCACTGGTTTACCGTCACCATTGTCGGTAAGGGAAAACACTGTAGTGGCCGTGGGTTCGAACCTCAGTTGCAAAATATCTCTATCTCCCTATTAATCTTGTCAAGCCAAATTTTGAAGGATATAAGTAAGTCCTAAATATAAATTCCTTTGAATAAAGTGAAGATAATTAGGTTGAAGTTTTTCAATTGGCACTCTTCTGAACCTTATATCAAATCACAAGATAAGATCTTATAACATGTACAGGGATTGAACAGTTTCACGGACGTCTGGGAAATCAGGAAATTATATTGGAACATTAACGTGGGATTATTCCATTTCATATATTTCCATTTTATACCACCAGCAACTGGTTTCAGAACGCAGTAGAGGGATACAAGAGTGACCAAAATAAGGTATTATCCCAAGCACCTATGAAATGTAGGTTATGTAAAGAACAAACACAAACACTTGGAGAGGCGCGTCTGTTGATCATTCTATACGTAGACATCGCCAACTGTGTATTTTTGTTATTGTTATATTTCAATCAATCGGCAGTCTTTAACCCGAATGCCATTTGTTGATATTGAATCAACGTCTTCCATTTCTAAAGACATAACCATTAAAGGTCTTCCTTCGACACTCAGACTTTATCATCTAGCTCCTTTGTTCTTTTGAATTACACTGAGCACGAGTTCTTCTTGAGCATTTGAATGCCGAAAGAGAGTACCGCCAGGAATAGATGTGAAAGGAAATAACCAGGCGTTTTCCATAAAAAACAATTGCCACTAATCTTAATGCATTTAACTTGTATTGATTCGAAGCATTTAAGTGTTGATTTGAAAATAAGATTCCCTTCAGATCTTTAGTTTTCAGGGAAATCTATAAGAACCAAAGAAAACAAGTGTAAATCAGAGAAGCAGCGCGTGTGGCTCTGACACATTTCGCGAGAATAGTAATGCCTATTTCTTTAGTCTGTTTTTGGCAATAAACATTCCTTACTGACCTACAATTACAAACCATCTCCTTCAATTTATCTAATAATGAAAGGCGTCGCAACTAAGTGCTCACGTGCAACACAACCAACAACAAGTTGATTCTAAGTATATTGTTTATTTAGGCCACTGTGTCCTTAGGCCTATATATCGTACTAACTATTCAAGTTTCTTATACCCTGAGGATGTGATAATACATTGAAAGCTTGGTTATTAAATATATCGTTTTATCATCGAGAAGAGAGGATTTGAAATATTAGTCTTGAATAGAACTCTAGAGAAATAGAAAAGTATGTCACCACCGGGGATCGAACCCGTGACCCACGCTTTCGTACACACTATATGCACTGTGAAAGCCCCATATTATGTGAGCTAAATTTGGTGAGATGTTGACAAATATACATCTCCTTAATAGGGTCCCCTGTTGAAAAAGTGCCCAGGCCCCCCACACGACGGAAAACCGCCCCTGGCTACAGGATACTTCTTCATTCAGGTTACCAAAGAGTAACACCGTAGTCAATATTGGACAAAAAGTATTGTACAGTAGTAAAGAACTAACTTTCCACTTGTGAATTATTGCATGCTTTCTCAGAATGAGATTAAAACAGCAAATATAATCTTCGGTTCTTGTTATAGAAGTTGACTCAAAGATGTTAGGTGCTAGTTATCACATCCCGTGGCCTTTTTAAGCAATCTTACTAGCGATATTAAAATTACTATATCATGAAGTGATTTTCTATTACGGGAAATGGTTTGTCTCCTGATTTAATAAAGAAGAGGAAGCAACTGTTCTTAAATATCTGTAAATGTTGATTACGTCCGGGAAGCATCATACAAGTCTGCGTGTGGATGAAAACTACCGAAGTAGTAACGTCTGCGTATCTACCCTCCCTTTCATGTATGCTAAATCAGTAGCCTCATTTTCACGTTTTCATGCTTTAGTCGACGAGAGGAATAGCTTCTACTTTTAAATATCATAGCTAAAGTGATTGGCGTATCAATGTGAAAAGATTGATTTGTTTACTATTTCAGTCTGGATATATAAAAGTAAATATAATATATATGATGGCATTGGCTTTTAAGCCTGGTTCACATAGGACTAAAATCCGTCGCCAGACAAGCGTCTGACATATTAAAGGCAGGTTTTCTTGCATGCGAACGTTACTACTTGGCTGTAAAAGTTAAAATTTGATTGACATATGCCAAAGCAAAAGTCGTCGGAAAGTAAAAAAACATTTTGTTCTTTTCCGATGAGTTTTCTCTAGTGGTTTCCGACCACCACTTGAATTGATGGCGCCTCTTTTGTTCTGACGCAGAAATTCTATGATGACGATGACAGGCGCAAATTTTGACAGCTATTCGATACCAAGAGGAGATCAGGTTCCTTAGCAAGCACAGGGATTGTATCCTGGGCGTGATAATTATTTTTTGGAAGTCTGTAGACTAAAGTGTCACAATCAGCAAGATGGATGTAAACTCCCATCAAGAAATGTCTGACGTGAAATGCTCCGTTTTGGTTATTTGCGCTTGCAAAGAATGGATCGTGCATGTGAATCAGCAAAATTAAAGTAAAACAATCTCCTTGCATGCTCCTCCTCTCAAACCTAGCGACGGGTTTTACTCTTATGTGAACCAGGCTTTTATGCTGTAGAGCTAAATGCGACGTCGGCTGTCGCAAGTAGGGCTGGGTGAAGCCGATACCAAAAGGCCGCGCTCAAAGCGACGGGTAGACGAGATCAAAAGAGGTACTCTTGGGTGCCTAATAGAAGGGGGGTTGGAATAAGCGGGGGGGGGGTGTAAATGACCAAACCTTGTTAAAAATGAAGTCAAGAATCAAAGTTTAGAATCAACTGCAACTTCCTAAATGTAAAGTAATACAACACAAACAAAAGACACAAATTCCAGAAAGACATTGAAGAGAGTTGGTGATAGGAGGCAGCCTTGTCTCACACCCACTAGAACACTGAACCACTCCGTGAGCTTCCCATCAATTGTAAGAGCGCACATGGAATTGTCATAAAGCTTTCTCATAATCTTGATGATTTTTTTGCAAGCATTTTCCAAAGATCATCTCTTCATATTGTGTCGAATGCAGACTTGAAGTCAACGAAGTTGAAATGGATTTCAATATTATGTTCTTTCGCCTTTTCGATGATTTGGCGTACAATAAATATTGCATCTATGGCTCCTCTATTCAGGAAAAAAACAAACTGATTATCTGCCATAAAATCTTCGCTATGCTTGTTTAATCTTTAGAGAAGGATGTGACTAAATACTTTACCTGGTATTGAAAGGAGTGAAATAGCTCTGTGGTTTGACGGGTATAGTTTGTTTCCTTTTTTGTAGATCGAGTTTAAAATCATTTTGGACCATTCCATTTGTTGGGCTTTTTGTTCCAACTGTGCTTTTTTGAACAATTTAATTTCCCGTTTCACAGATTTGTTGAGTGATCTATACGTTTCACTCACTTCAACGTTTTCTGGGAACTTAATAAAAGCCAACCTTGCCTACGCTTATTACATAGCTCCTCAACGTTTATTCCTAATCCTTCTGTTTTGGGGTTTCGCTTTAGGCCTACTATTCTCTCTGTTACTCTGTTACTCATTTTAAAGTGATCCAACGGCTTCATTCTACTAATAAATTAAAAAGTCTTCCTTACAAACTGTTGAGGCGGAAAATGCAATATTTGCTTTTTTCTGTAGTTGCTAAAGAACTTGTTGATAGGAGGCATGTAAAAATCGTATGTAGAGATCTTTAAATTGATAGCATGATGCTCCATCATTACCTTGTCGATAGGGGGGAACCATTTGAATGCGCTTAAGGATGTCTTGCAGTGACCTTCAATTGCAACAGAACTTTCGAAATATTGGTACTGAGCTAAAGAAAAGTCTGACCAAAGATATCCTTGTAAGTTGTTAGAATGTATTTGTTTGTACCAGCCATAAGTAAATACACATGGTTTTATTTTGTGCTTCTTTTGGTTTTTAGATGAATTAGTTACTTTGAACTTTGTGTAAATATGTAAATCTTTAAACAACAAGCCTGATATCTTTCTCCTATACACCTAATCAAATAGAGTTACATAATTAAGTGTACTCTCAGCTGCTCTACAAAAAAACATTGGCAGACGACTATGTAAACATAGAAATCAACAGCTTGCAGAATAGTTTGCTAATATACAAAGCAGATATGGTGCGTACAACGAATGGCAGTAAATCGTTTAGGTCATATGAAGGTTGCAAAACTAAGGAAAAGGCACAAGAAAATTTCGTGACCAGTACCGAGAAGCAAAAAGATAAAATATGGGAGAGCAAGTCATGGGAATTGCTAAAGAACGGTATTTCAAGTTACATTGGCTCGTCATCTCCCTAAACGAATGCATGTAAATGAAATGCAAACAAATATGAATCTATATAAGAAACAGTTTAAGATGACATCTCTAACAAAAATATAGAAATGAGTGTTTGATGGTCCTGATATTGGGAAACTCTTTAACTTTTATGAATTTGTTAATTCAATGAATGAGTCGGAGTTCCATGTTTGGACATGCTTTATTGACATGGTAGAAAACATCATAGGCAATGGCTGGGCCGAAAACTACAAGATGGTAGTTGAAAAGTTGTTTAAGGTCTCAGGACATAGACGTTGATATGTGTATTAAGGTTGATTATTGACACTACCAGGGCAGGTGGGGTGGGTGGGGCAAACAAATGATGGCTGATTACTGTTGGAGTGTGAAATGAAATTAAATAAAATTGAACATAAAAGGCAATCAAAAAAGGTTTTTCATTGTTCTTATTTTCACAAATGTTTTATTTTTCCTGATAATATATTTAACGATTTGATAAAATATATACTTGTTGGTCTTCGTACATTCAGCCGAGTTAAGCTCAATCCAACTTAGGGTCAGATTATTATTGTAAAAGTGCTATTTCTAGATAACCAGACCCATTTTTGTTGATTTAAATACAAATTCGGACGTCTTTACTGTTCTTCTTTAAGAAATAATGCCATGGGTCAATACTATATGTACAGAAAATATAACAGAAGTTTGCTTTCCCTCCCAAAATGAGACATATCCGTGCAGCATAAACAGTAGCTAACAGAGAAACTAAGTTCATTTTCAGATTCAGCACCCCTAAATCAGTTAAAAAAAGATGTTAATAGTCTCAACACCATTCCAAATATTTTTTTGTTGACCAGTGTAATAGCTCCATGAACCATATTACAGATGTAACCTGAGTGATAAGAAACTCACCAAGTTTGCCCCAACTTCAATAAAGTTTAAAGGTAGTATGAACATGTTCATACAATCCTTGCATATGATTGTATTTTATTGGCAGTTATTTCCTTGTTTTATATTCATGATCTGCATTTTTATTTTTCTCGTTGTTAAAGAATAAGGTTCATTGTGACAAGCTAAATTTGAAGAGTTCACTTTACCCTTACCTCTCAAGATTACATGTTGTGCTTACTCTCCTGTCAAACTTGTTTTACTTGGTGTTGCTTGGAACATTGTCGAAATGTCTTGCACTCTGTCTGAATTTATGATGATCAAGGACATAAACCTCCCCCTCATAAAGAAAAAGCTATTTAAAAAAGCTATTTAAAACAATCTGGCTGTTACCACAGCTGTACATGTTTTTAACCTGTTGTGGCTTGAAACATGCTAGTCACTTCACAGCTGTGATGTTGGAGTAGTTGTTATTCTTGTGGCTTTAAAATCCCAAAACTGCATGTCAAAGAAAGTAGGCCTATATATAAGGAACATTTACCTGCGCTGAATTGCTTATTATTAAGAATTGGTTGGGCTAAGAAAAAAATACTTTAAAAACGAAAGACAGATTGAAAGTTCTCTTACAGAAGTGATATTTGCTATTCTTCAACTGGAACAGTTGAATTTCAAATTTCAGTGGTGTGTTCCTGTTAGCTTAAATAGAAGATTTACTTCCATTTACTGTTTGAAGTTAGTTTTACTATTATGATATCCTTAGTGGCATGTTTCTTAAGAAACTGACAAGCCGTTCGTCCATTACTCCACCTGCAAAATTGCATTGTGCTTGAATAAGGAAATAAACTGTTTCCAGGAATACCATGTTGATGATTATGAGTGATGAGCTGTTCGTGTAATGCAAAAACATCATAAACATTTTGATTGCTCGTGCTGCATCATCAGCTTCAAAGGTGTTGGAAGTCGTTGTGCTCACTGTTTCAGCTTTCATGGACATTTGCTTTCATAAATATATTTTGTATGCTATCGAATATATTGATCACACTAAATATTGCAATCGTTTTTATATTTGTCCTTGTGGAAAGAATAGCTCACACTTTATTTGGGCCAACATGGTGAAATGGATAAGTTTTGAATTTTGTATGAATTTGACATAAGCCCCCCTCGTTTCTTCAATTTGATGGCATGGACAACAAAACGTGACACAAATAAATATATCTTGGGTTTTGGTTGTTATTTTTAATTGCGGCGATTGGGTCAAATTAGACCTAGATATAATTAATTTGTACATTGCATCTTTCAAAAGAGGTTCTTCAATAAAGATTGCATACTTAATGGTAAGTAAGATAAACATGAGGCACGTTAATTTGATTTTAGACACAAGATTCAAATTTTAGGAAATTCTTTCATTTAGTACGATTGGGTCATTCAAAATCTCAAAATATAAAAATGTTAGAAAGAAATGGCTTTTTGATATGTTCTTCTGGTACTATAAATGATCTACTTCCAAATTTTTGACAGTTTCTGACCAGCCAATCCTTATCGTCCTTAAAGGGTTAATAGACTAGTTTAACTTTTTAGCTATAATGAGAATCCTTTAATCGGTGAAAACTCTAAACCTGTAGGAATACTATAAACACCTCGTAGACATGCTCTGCTAAGGATGTCGTTGTCACCGCGTAACCACGGGCGTTATACCGTATGGTTTAGTAGCCTATACGCAATGATAAATCCATTTTGATCGTGGTTATAACTATGATATTCGGCTCTGTCCCTTGTATCGTACACAACGACGGCTGAAAAATAACTAGCAACAGATCATCTACGAGAAATGCTGATTCAATGCCTAAAGACACGTCAGGAGGCAGAGAAACATGTTTCTCTATATCAAGCACAATATAGATAAAAAGCATGTGAAAAATTTAAAGCATAGCGCGATTTACCGCGTGCGTACAAAGTGCTTCCAGTAGGTATCACCACTTCCTTTGCCCTCGTGCTTTACAACACGAACGAAATACAAATAACCTGGTTAGCAAGTACGGCTTACATATCATTGAATGTCAGGGATACAATTTCGTAAAGCAATTTCCATTCGTAACTTAGTACACCAATGGCCTGAAATGGATAACACTTTACGATTTTGAGCTAGTTGCGGTAATTTGTTTTCACCACGTGCACTTTGCTAGTATTAAATACAATGTCATTTTGTAGTATCGCTAAGTCACTTTTTCCCGCTTATTACACTGGTTTACAGAGAAATTGAGGCAAGCACAAAATACCCGTTTTTGCCTAATTTGGGGGTGCTGAATTCAAATTTGAAATCCGTTTTTACTCATCACCTCTAGTTTTCAGTTAAGGTTTACTAAATGAGTCCAACCATACAGAGATATAAAAAATATCTGTTAGAATCTTTCCCTAACTTGAAAAGAAAAAAATTCAAAGATTTTCAGTTACGGATATGCTTTGATATGTAAACAATTTGTTGAGCTGATTATTAACCATCTATTAAAGGCACACTTTTTATTTTCAAAGAACACCTGATTATTTATCTGTATAGGGGAAGCTGTATAGAATCTTTATACTTGTCGTTATGTTGCTTCTTTTCCTGAAAAATTGAAATTATGCTAAACTTATTCCTTTCTTTTCTTGAAAGTGACATGACGTTCCTAGCAATGCGTTGGTTAACTTCCTACTGATCATTAATGTATGAATCCTATGTTTGCAACTCACTTTGTTCTAAACACGTTGTCTTCAAACTATGCAGGCTCATTTCCGTACTAAAATTTGTTCATGTAGCCTTACCCGCATAGGTCCATCTGAAACTATTTATCAACCAATGTAATCAATGATCTCATGGCAGTGAAGCTTAACAGGCTACCAGCTGTACAATCGTTTGCAGATTTCTCCAAAATTATCACTCCGAAAGAAAATCTTAAAGATCTTTGGAGCTCCAACTACTTTAATCAATGCCATTGCTATTCTAAATCCCCAAGCTATGGTTCAAGTGGTAACAGAAGACGGTACCGCAGACGTCTTTAAATTGTACGCAGGTGTCCCACAAGGCAACAGACTTGCACTAGAACTGTTCATGGTCATACAGTAATCAAAGTAAGTCTCTAAGTCAATGAATCCTACGCCAAACTCATGTGTCAAAAACAACACAGTAGACAACTGAAAAAGTAAAGTAAAGGTTTTGTAAAGTAGATGATTTTCAATTACTTTATGACGATTGATTTACAATTCAGAGAAAGACGTATCACGTATTTTTTTGAAAGTCAACAACATTCATAGCAAACAACACATCATTAACAGAGAATTTTATGGAAGCCTGCTACAAAACAAAGATGTTTGACAGTTCGCTGACGCCCCTTGCAGGACACTTTATAAGGGTAGAAGATCCTGTACAAAGTGTATTGTGGAAACCACACCTTGGCTATCCAAAGGTCGGCCGTATACCATTGGACTAAGCGCCTCTTCTTCAGAAAGACATAGGCCTTCCAATATCCATCGTCCACAGAGAAATGAGCAGGACCTCAAGCAAAATGGCCTTTGGTATCCGCGATGCCACATAGGCACGAGAGTAGTTCAGTTGGACCCAAACAGGACAGATCCTTGAAACGTAGCAAATCTTCCGCTATCCTTAATAAAGATTTGCTAACTTGCGTGCTTAGATGCTGAGGTCTTTGGGGGTCTTTTACAGCCTCTGATGAAATCTTTCTAATGCTGCCATTTGTTGACACTGGCTTGTGTACTAAGTAATCGTATGACTCCAGTGCTTTGGTGTCTACCACAGCACTAACAATGGACTTGAATGGAGGCTGAAGACACATTTCGCAATCGCGTTACAGCACGGGGAAACTAGGCCTACGCATATCTAAGTAAAGGTGAACCGGTTTAGAGGTAGTACTGTGACGTTATTCATTGTCAATAACAATTCACCTTCAACAACATCATTGATTACAAGAGTGTTGCCATGGAGACCGAAATTGAATTAGTGATAAAAAATTCTATACCCCAGAATTAGGCGAATATATTTATTGTAATGAGTTCCATGACGATTGTTCTATAAAATAAAGTAAGATCTATTGGTATAATTGTAGGCCTACTACATCTTAAAATATATATCGTAATTTTTGTCTTCATCACTGATCTGCTTTTTAATCATGAAACAAGGTAACTACAAAAGTATTTGTCTCGGAATCAATGTTCTTTATTTCTTTGACAATACGGATTCACGCTTGATGCAGGTACCTGTTAATACATACACATACATTATATAAATCAGTTGAATATCCTCTATGCCCCCCCCCCCCCCTCAAGCCTTTGGCGGGTGCCTGTTTGATAAGTATTGGATAAGCGCAAAGTTCAAAGACTGAGGACTAAGTAGAACAGGAACGTAGAACATGAAAGTAAAACATGACGGAAAAATATGAAAGTAGAACATGAAAGTAGAACATAAAAGTCATTTGTTCCTTGAACGTAGAACGTAAAAGTCATTTGTTCCTTGAACGTTTCTCGGGTAGTTGGGTCTCCTTCAGACCAGGTGTGCAGTCCACTTGAATGGCATGTTGGGTTGTAGCAGGGTGCTAAAGGGCTGCATTCTCTCTGCTGAGGCAAAAGCATATGCTACTTGGTTGACGAGTCCAAACCAGCTTTGCACATCAGTGATAGTTCAAGGTTTGGGGAATCCTTTGATTGCCTCCAGAACCTGTGGGCATGGACGAACAGTTGTGGGGGTGATTTCAAAGCCTGCGAAATTGACGGATTCTTTGGCAAATGAAAATTTTGATGGGTTGAGGATGGTACCATTTCGGCTACATGTGTCCAACCAATGTGCTGCTTGGAAGAAGCTGTCCTCAATGGAGGGTGACCACATGATGGTGTCATCAATGACCTTTGTTTTGTTGTCAATGTCACTAACTATTTCATCAAATCGCCTGGTGTAGGCATCTCCTGATGCTATGTATCCCTGAGGGCACACTCTATACCTGTACCGGCCCCAGGGTGTAATAAAGGTTGTCAGGTGTCTGTCCTGAGGGTCAAGTGCAATGCTGTGGTAGCCGTTCCAGGCATTGAAAGTGCTTTTCCTTGTGTTCCGGTGGACCATATGGGCTTGGTGGAAGGGTGATTGGGTGTGGTGTGTCTCCCTTGTAGCATGGCAATTCAAAGCTTGGAAGTCAACAGTCCACTGAGTTTTACCTGATTTCTTTGTGCAGACAACCATTCGATGACACCATGAAACTGGGGTGCCAATTGGAACTGATTCTATGACACCAAGCTGAACATCCTGATTGAGGCCAGCTTTCACTTGTTCTTGCCAGCGGACAGATACCAGGATTGGTGTGTGGTGTACTACAGGTGTGGCATCATTGTCTACAATAAGTTGCATGGGAGGTCCAGACATCATGGGCAGCCTTTGGTGTTCACAGACATTAAAGGTGCTACTTTTATAGTAGGCTAGCAGCCATTTCTCTTGGCGGAACGGAATCGTTCTCTGATTGTTAATACAACATTTTCAGCCATCAAATGAAAACGATCCTACGTTAGCCAATTGCTCATTTCTCATCCGAAAATCACTCTTTGTGATATGCAGAGCTACAAGCCTCAATACAAATTTTTATGGCTTCAAAATCGGTATTAGGGCTATTAAGTTGACGGGCTTTGAATTGGAAACGGAGACCTTCATCTTATATTTGGACAGCATGATTAACATCTGAAAGCAAGTTGAAAACTCAATTCTGATTTCTTTTTCATCCTTGCCCCCGACAGTGCCACCTTTTCGGGCATTTTGGTAAATTATGATGAGCCGTGAATTTATTCAATGCAGCCCATTGCAAAGTACTAACAAATATACTCAATTGACATTTCCATCGTAATATCTAAATTCAAAGGTAAGTAGCACCTGTATAGAGTATAATTTACTGTATTCACCCAAAAATCAACAGAGAATTGGCTGAGAACTTTCAATAAAAGAACTAGCAAGCTGAAGACGTGCTAAATACGGACGTGCACAGTGATGGACGTTAGAAAACGTAAATGTCACGTTCAAGCTAAATCTTTGCAATACAAGAGTGGAGGAGCGCAAGGCTTGTCAGTTTTTTCCGTTGTTCTGGCAATTATGAAGTGAGATAGTTTCTAGTTCATGTGCATCCCTTCTTGCAGCCGTGATTTTTTGGAAAAGTATCAATCAATCTCTAGCCAGTGTGTCTACATGCATCTTGATTAAAGCTATCTACATAGGGAAAGAAGGTTCAATGTAGCAATACACAAGCGTTAAAGAGCCCGCAGTGAGCAGCGTTTTGCAAAGACTGGCTGGCTGGCTTGTTGAAATAGTTGAAACCATGATTAAGTGTAAAGTATATGATGCTTTCTACGTCTACAAGCTTTCATATCAGCGGGCAAGCTTTTGAGCTCGTGCTCACATGCCATCATTATCATGGCGCATTCCACCATGATATACGTAAGCCCTTATTGTCAGTCAACGTTCGCCAAATTCTGCTTGATGGAATGTTGATGAACAGCCCTCGTGCAATTGTAGGATACGGCTAGATGAATGGAAATGGTGACCACTCGCCCATCTTTTGTTTGCAAGGTCCAGAAAATGTACAGACCCTGTCCATGCCATCCCTGTATAGATAGATGTAATTTGGCCTAGCATTATCTTGCGCTTGCTCATTTCTGATCGAGCATATGGCAGAGAAAAACCGTTCAGTAAGAGTTTAGCAATGCAAGAAGGCCTTTACTTATAGCAGCAACTCGTATCCTCTATCCTCCATCATCCGCCTGCATAATCAAACAATCAAATTACAGTAACCTATTGATTCAATCCCAACGCTCTGTCAAAGGATCGATAACTCCAAAGCGTTAAATACACTAATTACACTTGACAAGCACTACCCGGCTAACAAACACGGCCAACTGGTCGTGCACGTTCAATACGTGTTTATGATCTGAACTGTGGCAAGTTGACCAGAATACGGTATGGTCTATAGGACAAGGCTTGTCTTTGCCCTGCATGCCCGCCCTCACTTTTCTATTCAGCTTCACCCCTTGGTTTGCGGCGCCTTTAACGCCGATTTCGACGGAGACCAAATGGCGGTACACGTACCTCTAAGTCAAGCCGCTATACTAGAAGCGCAGGTTTTGATGCTTTCCGCGCACAATATGCTGAATCCGCAAAACGGCTCGCCCATCACCTTGCCTTCTCAGGATATGGTTCTGGGATTATATTATATTACTAAGGAACGCCGTTCGCTGGGAGATATAAAAGTAAAAGGCGAGGGCCGTTATTTCTATTCTCCCGAAGAAGTCATCATCGCCTATAACGAAGGGCAGTTGGATCTGCACGCAGTTATTAAAGCCCGCGTATCGGTAGAAGATGATAACGGCAATATGGTTCATGAACTGATTGAAACGACGACCGGCCGGGTGCTCTTTAATCAAAACGTACCCGACGACGTTCCTTTTATCAATCAATTACTGACTAAGAAAAACCTGAAAAAGGTCATCGGCGAAGTTATTGAAAGAACCAGTTTCGCCGTAACCGCCGGTTTCCTCGACGCTATTAAAGAACAAGGTTTTCTTTGGTCGTTTAAAGGCGGGTTATCCTTCAACCTTGGAGACCTGATTACGCCTTCTATCAAAATTCAAATGCTGGAAGAAGCGCAATCTGAGGTGGATGAAGTATGGGATAACTACAATATGGGTTTGATTACCAATAATGAACGTTACAATCAAATTATCGATAAATGGACCTATGCCGATAATCGGATCACGGATACCTTGATGAAAGAGCTGGCCTTGCACAAGCAAGGTTTCAATTCCGTATACATGATGCTGGACTCCGGAGCCCGGGGCTCAAAACAACAAATTAAACAGCTTTGCGGATTGAGGGGCCTGATGGCTAAGCCAAGAAAATCAGGAGATACGGGCGGCGCCGTCATTGAGAACCCTATCCTTTCCAACTTTGTAGACGGACTGTCGGTATTGGAATACTTTATTTCTACCCACGGCGCCCGTAAAGGTTTGGCGGATACGGCTCTTAAGACTGCCGACGCAGGTTATCTAACCCGCCGTTTGGTAGACGTCGCCCAAGACGTGGTCATCATGGAGGTTGATTGTAATACCTTGCGCGGTATCGAAACTTCCGCTCTAAAAGATAATGAGAAAATCATCGAGCCCCTGGCTTCTCG
>JAAAKM020073195.1:51284854-51309459 GCA_010016025.2 Alatinidae sp. Z8VKAUB7J3 | reverse complement strand
CGACGGACGCTTCACCTTGCATGATATCAATGATCCTAAGACGGATGAAATTATCCTGAAAGCAGGCGACTATATCAATTCCAAAGCGGCCGCTCGCATTGAAGAAGCAGGCATTGAAACCGTTAATATTCGATCGGTATTAACTTGCGAGACCAAACGCGGCGTTTGTACCAAATGCTATGGTAAAAACCTCGCTACCGGCCGGATAGCCGAAGACGGAGACGCCGTGGGCATCATCGCCGCCCAATCAATCGGCGAACCGGGAACGCAGCTGAGCGGTCCCTCATCATAGCCAACATCGTCGAGGTGCACGCCCAATGTCACCAGCGAGTAGTTCGTGTGCGGCCATCCGGTAATGTCCTGATGCCATTTCACGATCTCGCCACCGCCCGGCCATTTAAATCCAAATTAGGGTTATCATAAATTTGAGGAGGGGTAATGTTCCTAAAACCTGATTAAATCATCATTTTTGCAATAAGAGGGGAGCTCTTGAATATCATCGCATAGTTTTCATCAAAATTGCACCCGTTTCTCGGGGTGTTCAATTCATATTCTTAAAATTATACTCATTTTCATGCAGTAATCGCAATAATAAGAAAATTTCAAACTGATATATCTTATATATTTAAAATCAGCATAAATAGTAGGTTTTGTAGTAGGATATATCAAACAAGTCATGATAACAAACTATGGGTAAGGAGTGACAGGGATTAAAAGTAACCAAAACTCTGAAATCAGAATTTTGATAACAATGTATCAATCTATAAATACATAAATGATAACAATGTATAAATACATAAATCTATAAACACTCACACACACACATAAACACACAACCCGTGAGCTTCGAATGTAATCTTTCATGCTACGCAGAAAAAAAAAATCTGAAGTAAGAGGGAAGCTATTCTTACATACACATTACATATTACACATAAATATTACATATATTTTAAAGGCCTGGTCCATAAATATTTCCGTGAATAAGAAGAGATTAATTTTTTCCATCCCTCCAAAATTACTTCTGTGTTTATCTGAAGGCTAGCGGGAAGATTACAAAAGCAGACTGGGCACAACTTTGGGGCACAGATTACAAAAGCAGACTGGGCACACAGACTGGGCATAAACTTTTGGGCACAAAAGCAGACTTCTTGAGGCATTAGACATGATTCCTCTACCTGCACAAAGTTCTGCCGGTCCTCCTTCTTAATAGCTGCTCTACAATTATACACCCTTGTACGTAATTTTATTGAGCCTCAAATGAATCCGCTAAGTTTAAGGAAGCTTTCAAATAAATACCTATATGAACTGTTTATTTTATTTGGTCTACGTGCATCTTTATATGAGAACTGCACAACGATGCGGTAATACTGGCTTTGAAACTGCAAAGCTCTACACATACTGGTAATTTTAAATGTTTGGGCAATTTCTAAATTTGCACTCTTTGCCTTTTGACCCTCCTTGAATCAGAGCTGTTGTTTTGCGCCACAAAATTGCAAGAAATACCGCTTTGATGCGGCAAAAATCTGTTTTTCTCCTGAAAAGGAGCACTAGAAATTTTAATTAAGTCCGACATAGCCATCTCCCAAAATGCTGTGAGAATAAGTTCGATATGATAACCTTGGGGAGAAAAGTGCCGTCGATACAAACTTGAAACGTATACAGTGAGTTCTCTGATATGCTGGATCTGATGGCGAAACCTTCATTAAGATCGCTTGACATTTTGGGGGTGTTTCGCTTCTTTTTCAAAATCAGGCAAACTTTCTCAGGCTCGTAGCTTTTAATGGGTAACATTAAAGTTAGTGAATTCTATGTATTCAGAGTCAGCATTCAAAGACAATTCTTTTGTAGTATTAATTGTTATCAAGGTTACTTTTTTAAAGTTTCGGTTATTATCGGACGGAGTCGCTCCTTGCTTATAGTTCGGTACCACGAACTGTGGAGGCTGTAAAATGGGAGGCTGGTTCAAACGGTGGTTCACGAAAACAACTCGGTCCCGGTCAGCAGTTACGAGGTGGAATACGTTCTTGCTAACCGGGATTCGGAAATTCCGCTCACACCGACAAGTGTGGTTCGTACAGACCTGCAGCCCTGGACGCAGGGGCTGACCGTTCCTAGCAATGTTCCGCTTGGCGACTATTCGATTGTTGCGGTTGTCAATCGAACCGGTGCGGTTGCCGAAGAAGATTTTGACAACAATTCGCTGCATGATTTGGGCGGAATACGCATTGTCGAAAACGTCGCTTCCAACGATCCGGGATTCGGTTTTCAGTACCCGATTGGTGATCCCATCAACAGTTCCAGGATCACGCAACATTTCGGTAAAGGATTTGGAGATTTTCGCGGTCACTTTGGAACGGACTTCGGTGGGCCAGTGGGCACGCCAATCTATGCCGCAGCCGACGGAATTGTCACTCTCAGTTCACCCTTTGCGGGAACCGGTTGGGGACCGGTCGTGATCGTTTCGCACCCCACTAAGTCATGGGGATTGAGCGAGAACTATTCGAAGATGTACGGTCACGTCACGCCAGCGGTGAATCAAGGCCAGACGGTCAAACGCGGTCAGCTTGTCGGATTCATCTCACCGACACAGGCAGGCAGTACCGGGCCTCACCTTCATTTAGAAATTCGCAACGGAGGCAGAGATGCGGAAACGGTCGCTGGTCCGGGGTATCGATCCTTCGACTTTGATCGATTCGGTGAACCAACCGGTGTCACACATCCGAGTCGACGGTATGACATCCAGTGGAACGATCCTGTCCAGTTTCTCGCTGCCAACGCCATGGTCAGCCCGCCGGTTGCTGATCGGGTTGATCTGGTGCCCGTCTACACCAATACAGGTCCCACAGCAATCGACGGCGGAACCATTTCGATTTATACAGAGATTGCAAATCAGGGAGAGACGGACAACAACGGCTATTCAGTCCAGTTCGTCTATAGTCGCGACAAATACACCACCGTTCGGGATCCCATGTTGGGTGCGCCGATCACCCGCAGCGGAATCGCTGCCGGTGGCGTCGATCGGTTCACGACCGAGTTTCCCGTGCCCGCCAACTTGGTCCTTGGACAGGATTATTGGGTGGGCGTGTTGGTGGACTCGCAGCGTACCGTCAACGAACTGAGCGATGACAACAACGATCTTGCTGACCCCACGCCGTTCGTGGTCATCGACGGAGGCGCTGCGGCATCGGCCGATTTGCTGGCCTCGTCTTTGAGTGTCCGAACTCCGCTGCGAAACTATGTCACGGGTCAGCGCGTCAATCTGGATTACTCGGTGTTGAATTCAGGTACATCCGCATCAACGACCGCGACCGTGAACTTTTTTCTCTCGGATCATCCCAGGCACCCAACCGTTTCGATTCCCGTTGGCTCCGACACACTCGCACCGGTGGATGCGGGTGAAACCGGATCGGGTAACGTGCGTTTTCTGATTCCCGCCACTCCTCCTGAACCGCTCTATGTGCGAATGGAAATTGTCGGCGGAGGCGACAGCAACACGGCCAACAACCAGGGCAGGGGAGAGGACGACCTGACCGAGGGTACGGTAGATATGGCAAGCCTTGTCTTTGACATGGGCAATTGGCACGTTCCGCAATCCGTGACCGTCAGGGGTGTGGACGATCCGCTGCTCGACGACGATATTGCCTTCACCATCGTGACGGCCGCGGCCGTGAGCGGAGATCCCAACTACAGCGGCCTTGATCCGGCAGACGTGGGTGTCACCAACCAGAACGATGATTTTTGCGGACCCGTGGTCATCGAATGTGAGATCGGTGGACCGATCATGGTGACCGGCGGTAGTCCAGGGTGTGTCACTGATCTCTATCAAACGAACGGATCGACCAATCCCGCCGATTGGACCTTGCTCGCAGCAGGCGTGGTGATCGGTGCCGACGGCACGGCCGTGTACCCGGGTGTGACCTGTCAAATCGACACGGTGTACGTGGTTACCGTTTCCGGGGATCCCAGCACCATCCTCAGCAACTTCCTGCGAACCGTTCCCACGCTCACGCAATGGGCATTCATCGCCTTTGCCGGTTTCTTGATGCTGGCAGGCCTGTTCATCATCAAACGGAGGAAAACGGCTTTAGCCAAACCCCTTTCATACCAAAAAGGCCGGGCAATGATTTGCCAGGCCTTTTTATATTTGTGCTGATTTAAGTTGGGTCAAGGTTCTTTGTAGGCGATGACGCTGATTTCCACCTTAAAGCCCAAGACCAGATCCGCGCCAACACAAGCACGGGCCGGATACTCGCCCTTGAAATAAGTAGCATAGGCGCCATTCATCTCCGCGTAATCGCCGAGATCTTTGAGATAGACGGTGGCGCGAACAATGTCGTCATAGTCATACCCGTGTTGTTTGAGAACGCGACCAATATTCTTCATGATTTGATGGGTTTCGGCGGCAATCGATTCCTTGACGTCCTTGCCATTTTCGTCACGGGCCACATGACCGCTCACGTAAAGCGTATTGCCAGCCTTGCGGGCGGCGCTAAAGGGCAGTTTTCGAGGCGCATCCTGGGCCAGGACACAGAGCCCCAACCAAGCGCCCAAGGTCAATCCGATAAAACGTTTTCCTTGCATAAGATCCTCCTCAATAGTCTCGATGACGAATGTAACGGGCCATTTCACTCAAAAGCCCCTGTTTGTCCCACAGCGCAGCCAGGGCCTCTTGCAACAACTGATCGGCAAATTCGTGTGCGGCTTGAGCCCCCATGACTTTCGGGAACGTGGCTTTGTCCCGATGGGCATCTTTGCCCGCGGTTTTCCCAAGGGTCTCACTGGCGCCCTCTTCATCCAATAAATCGTCAACCACCTGAAACATCAATCCAATGGTTTCGGCATAGCGATCAAGTGCATCACGACGGGCTGGTTCTGCATTGGACAAATACCCGCCCAAGCGAACACAAAAGGCCAGCAAGCTCCCCGTTTTCCGGCGGTGCAATAACTTCAATCGCTCCAGATCGGTAGCCTTGCCTTCTTCCGCCAAGTCCATGACCTGACCCGCAACCATGCCCCTTCTCCCCACCGCTTGCGCAAACTCGGCCAGAACACGGACTCGGTCTGTGTCGGAAAGCTGTTGGTGGGGTGGATCAACAATAATGCCAAGATCTCTTTCAGAGTCAACAAGTGTCGGTGATATTCTGCATCCTGCTTTGTTGTTTATTGTTAGTTGGGGCACAGAAGTAGTATTCTTCTTCCCTATCCACAGGACCTTTGTTTTTGATGCCTTGAAGTTGAGACATAGGCTTTGAAGGTTTTCAGTTAAGGTGTCAATGTCTTTTAGTAGTGTTGTTTCATCTTAAGATGAATTGAACTTCCTATAGAGTTTTGAGTCATCTGCATATATTCTGGTAATTCTGATGATTTTTTCGTCAATTTTGTTGGTAATGAGTACAAAGAGGAGCGGAACAATCGCACTACCTTGTATCACCCCGCTGTTCACTTTTGCTGGATCCAAAATGCTGTCACCCACTCCAACTTTTTGGGCTTGATTTACGAGAAATGAATCTATCCAGGACAGAATTTGCCTTGACGCATTGTACTGTTGGAGATCATCCATTAGCTTTGCATGCAATACACTTTCGAAAGCTTTTTTGACGTTAAATAATGCTGCCAGAATGCTGTGACCCTCTTCCAGGGCTTTTGTCCAATTGTTGAAAGTTTCTAATAATTGTATTGTACAATTTTCATTTCGTAGGAACCCATATGGTCGGGATTTATCACATTGCCCTGTAATACATGGTTCAATATCCTGTCTCTTATGCTTCCTTTACAAAGTTTAATGACTAGCGATATCAGGCACATACGTTGGTAGTTTTCTGCATTTGATTGTTCACCTTTCTTGTGGATGGGGATAACAACTGCTTCAGACCATCTTGATCGTATTGCATCTTCGTCTAAAGAGCATTGAAAAATTTCTAGCAAAGGTTCAAAAATTAATTCTAGACTCTTTGTACCATAGCGCCTCAATTCTGTCTGGGCCTTTGAATTTGTCTGATTGAAGTTTCTGGAGTTGTGGTTTCATTTCTTCCTTTGTGATGAAGTCATTTATTTCATGGGGTTGGGTGAAAATGGACCAAGTTGCATCAGGAGAGTACAGAATTCTTGTCACTCTGAAAAGGGTGTGTGAGTACTTTGGAGACAACTTTGCCACCATTCTTTATTTTTTCGAGTGCACTTCAAAGACCACATGTTGGCAAATAAACCACCATTTTCTGATGGATCTGGCAACCAAAAAGCCAGGATAACCATCAAAAAGTACAGCCATTCTTTTGGGCCATCTTTTATAAAGTATGAGTATTTCAGTATTTCACTTGGAATTGATCAGGCAATTTTGCTACTGACTTTTCCACTATATTACAGCAACCAAATATTTCTGTCTAAGGTCCAATGAAGGACTGTCACAAAGATCTAAAGAGCTTGTGGATGATACAACACCCTAGAAAACATAACACAATATAATATTATCAGACTTGTTGGTAATGTGGCTCCAAGGTTATAAACAAGTTATTGAAGATTATGAATAAGATTTTTGAAAAAGGCAAAGTACCTAATGATTTTAGGAAAATCTTAATCAAACCAATGTATAAGAAGGTAATAAGGTTGAGTGTCATAATTATCAAGGCATTAGTCTGGTCTCTGTAGGTAAGTTCCATCGGGTCCTAGCATCTGATCCCAGCGATAATACGTTTTTCAAGAAGTTTCAACATTTCTTTGATTCGTACGTAACAGGGGATTGTATACTTATGTTAAGGATAACGCATTCTAACTTGACTTGTTCCTTCAGGCCGTTTGAGGAATCCCCACATGTAACACTGGAGGAAAACACATGGCTGTAACATAATACTCTAAGAAATTTTTTCTTCCAATGCGTTTCACCAGGGAACCTTTACATTCCAAGGAATTTATGTCCACATTAGGACTTGAAAGGGGTTTTACCTCAATAGAACTAGGCCTTGGATATCTGGAACAACAAGTCATTCTGTTATTATTATTATGTTCGTGTATATTAGAACGATTGAATGATTTGCGTGCCTCAAAACCGTGTAGCTATCAAGCAAAGTTATTAATTTTGGCTATGTTAGATGAAGCTGCTTGCTACATCCTATTAATGTTCTAACATGACCTAGACATGACTAGGTTGTGTTAAATAGCAGATGTTACATAGCATCGGTTTTAGATATTTCATTGCATAAATGATTAGATATCGAAGTGTTTTCTTAAATCAATGAATCTAAAGGACACAAACTTTTATACATACAAATTTTATTAATAAAAACAAATTCACAAGCATTACTAAAACACGGAAAGGCGGTTAAAGCATAACAAACGATAAAACAAAATGTGAGAAATGCTTAAAAAGCATAAAATCTAAGCAAACAGAACCATGAATTAAAAAAAAAGGCCGGGATCCTACCAACAAATACCAGAGAGAAGGTTTGTTACCAGAGGCAAATATAAACCATATTAAGATATTTGAGGGTTTTTATGAAAATGTCTTGTTTCCTTAAAGCAAGACTACACATTCCCAATTGACAAGCAAACATTTGAATACAATTTTCTCTTCAAATTTCACATAATCTCCTTAGCGCTAAATCTAAGCCACGTTAAGATATGTTTAAGGCTTTTAATGAAAACACCTCATTCCATTGACTGATTGTTGGATTTCACTCTCCCTCAGTGGAGAAATTCTTTTAACACCTCCCATCTTAACTTTAAGCTGTTTAACAGGTTAGTCCAAACAATTCACGCTACCATGACAATATGTGGTTGTACCGTAGAACACAGAAAAAAGCAATTCAAATTCAAAAAATGGAAAAAAACAAAACATGCAAAAAGCTTATTAAGGATAAAATACAAACAAAAAGGAACCATGAATTAAAGAAAGGTGGGATCCTACCAGCCGATTCCAGAGAGAAAGGCTGGTATTATCGGTAAATTTAAATCACATAAAGATATTTTTTAGGGCTTTTAAGAAAAAACCTCGTTTCATTGGCTAAGTGTTAGATTTCACTCCCCCTCAGTCGAAGAAATCTTTTAATACCCCGCAGCTTGACTTTATGCTCTGTAAAATCTTAGTCCAAGTAAAACATGTCTCTGTGCCACACTGTTACTAGCTCTCGACCGATCTCTAAGACCTTTCATCTTTCACATGACATTTCTCAGATATGTTTTTGCTAAAAATTATGTGAATCTGTTGGTTCACGTTTTCCTGTAATGTGATTTGGGCTTTATGTTAGAATCAATTGTCTTTTAAGCACGTGATAATAGGATTTTATCAACTTTACTTTGTCAATCATACACAAGCTGCAGGGAAATTTTTCTTTGAAAATTAGTAGCTACAGAGAAATTTTTATGGTAACAATAACGATGAATGCGCTGAAGAAGAATTCCAGCTATATTTGCTGTAGAGGAGGTTGATTGTAAGATATGCGTGAAAGAAAGCTTTAAAACTTCATGTTTTTGTAGTAGCTAATTCTCAAGATTCGTAAGTATGTTAAAGGGTAGTTTTTAAAATACGTGTTGGCACTGTTTCGTTTCTGGATATAATAACGGCAATTAAAAAGTGTAACTTGGTCAAGTTTTTTTTTTCCTGAAAAGTAGAAACAACATGTAAAAAAAGAAGGTTAAACCATTGTAACTGATATTTTGTCCTTTAGTCTGTTTAGGTTAATGAGAGTAAGTTGAATGTTTATTTATTTGTTTATATAAATTGAAAAGACAAACATACAACAAGAACACACACCTTAAAATTTATCACTTAAAAACATTCGAAGCTGAAGCGACTTTGTAGTCTTTCGTCAACACTGGTTTTGCCTTAAGTATCGAGCACTGCTAAACTTACTCCCTTGCGGCACTGGAGTTACGGGTACTGAGGGATGCATGCATGCTATTTCACTTAGTTCCGGGTAAATATAAAAGTAGTCACTCCTTATTCTAGCGTATCAGAATGGTTTTTTCCTGATCTTCTTCTTGCTTAAGTATTCAGGAACTCTGTCACACGCCTGATGATATTCTTTACTTTCGTTTTTTTTGTTTACACAGGGAATGCTTATATTGTTCACCTTTTGTCTCAAAGAGTTCATCTGCAAAACCAGTCGTATCGAGAAACTTAGAAAACAAGCTGCCTTCGTGATCAGGAGTCGCTGATGATAGATTTTGGCTAGTCCCTGCCTTGGCTGGATAGAGGTCAATACGGAAATATGTGGGCTCAATTGGGATTCAGAGAGTAATTTGCGGAGGAAGCGAGAAGATGGACTGGTGAGCGGAATATCAGTTTATATCGTAATTTTTTCATAAAATTATGGGTTCTAAAAGCCAGCTTGTATGAAAAATTTTATGTCCAATTTGAAGACTGGCTAAAAAATATCTCCTGAGCGAACAGCTTTTAGTTTTTTAACCCAATTGATTGACTTGGCCATAGTATCTGAATGTGATAAAACAACTGCAATCGTTTGGACCATTTGCACAACATTGCTCGCAGGAACATAAGTGTCCATTGCCGTTGCTTATATGCACGGGAGAAGGACCTCAATGGAAGCTTCTACGATGAGCCACTCATTGCTGTGAAGGTTAATCTCTCTCCGATCTAAGCGCCACAAAGGTGTCGGTTTAAGAACGCAGGCAATGGCTTAAGTCATGCAAGGACAGTACATTTCTATCATGGCTAAAATATTGTTCCATTGAGCACTCGCGTCCGTTCTGATGTGTAAGCAGAAACTATATGTCTTACAGAAAGTTTTAAAATGATCGAACGATTTGGAAGATACTTTCAGAGGCTTATGATCTAGTTGCCAGACAAAAATAGTACAATTTCCCTGTATTTGTATGCTTGCAAGAACAGCTTTGCTGAATGACTTCTGATGACCAAGCAAACTGGAACAAATCTTTGTCATCAGAACTGAGCTAATTGTAGGTCATTATCATGTCACCTCTTAATCATAGTATGTTAGAGTTGGTATCTTGAGGCTTTGCATTTGGCATGTATACTCTTTGTTCTTTTAGTACAATTATCTTATTATCCACCATCTGTACAGTGTTGAAGGTTGTCTGGTCTGTTTTATTAGTCAGCATAGCAGCACACATTATTGTAATGCTTGTCTCTTCAGGCTCTTTTAAAGTTTTGTTATTATAAAAGAGGATCCATTACTTATTGAGTGTTTAACAATACCTAGAGTTTGGTTTGTCCTTGTTACAGCAGCTGGATAAAGAGAAACGTTTGAATGAAATTGTCAGAAAAGCTTAATAATTTGTGGGCTAAACTGATTTTGTAGATTAAAATAAAACCATTTGCTAATTTAGGCTCAGATATGAAAAAAATGGATTATCCACTTAAAAGCTAAACTGTTGGATCATAATTTAAATTTTAGACAAAAGCTAAATAATTCGGCCAAAATTTGTGAAAAATTGTAGTTTTTTATAATGTCATCCTGGTCCCGATTCTGTAAGTACCCTTGACTACACTTGAACCTTAATCCACCATTTTATTTAATAATTTTCAGGTTATTTTGTTGTAACCGAGTGTTTGCTTAATTAAGTGGATGTCAAGTTAATTCATTAAAAAAATTCGTTTTGCTAATTGAAAGGAAACAATTAAATAACAAATTAGACGTAACGAGTGCGTCCAGATTCTTTCTTTAATTTTTGTCTTAATTGAGATTCCCTTTGTCCTGAAAATCTCCCTGAGCTTTCGACGTGACTTGAAACTTCAAAGAAAATCGGAGCAAGAAAAAATTCGAATTTATCACACTATGAATCACTATAAAAGCATTTTTTTTCAAAAATTATTGTTCTGGTTAAGGCTCTGGTTAGAGAAAAATAATGTCTCTGGCCCATTTTGGGATTGACGAATGAATATAAACTACCATTTTTTATTGTTGTTTTTTAAATATATGTTTTACCTCTTAGGTCTGCTTGCCCAAATCTGCATGTTTTGTAAGTTACTAGCCGATAAGAGAAAAAAAGAATTTGGGCCAATTCTTGACGTCACAAAAAATCAAGAATTTTTTTCCTAGTTTTTTTCTTCATTGAAGCCCTCTTGTGTCTTTCTGAATCCTAAAGGTCTTCTGGAAAAAAAAAATATTGGCCCTGTTTGAAGTTTCGATTATAAATGCAACGAATCTTCAAAATATTTTGTTTACATTAAGCTTTGCTGGCCCCAGTCTATATGGACTGTAAGTTACAAACCTATCTGAGAAAAATAATTAGGGATAAAATATGAGACCCTATTTCTGTACGTTCTAAATCTTTCAGTATTTTGTCAGGAATGATTAAAGACATTCCAATTCCTCTAACTGGGTTGAATAAAAGTATTACTAATACTTGCTAATAGAGGAATTTCCTTCACAATCGAAACCCCAATCGTCGATCCTTCGCAATTAGGCTTGACCACCACAGGCCATTTCATCCCTTTGGGAGGCACGACTTTCGGGTAGGCTTTTTCCAAGACAACTCCTGAAGGAACCGGAATCTCATGATGGGCTAAAATAGTCTTTGTTAATGCCTTGTCCATCGCAATGGCACTCGCCCGCACTCCCGAACCGGTGTAGGGAATGCCCAATACCTCAAGAAGCCCCTGCACCGTGCCATCTTCCCCACCACGACCATGAAGAGCGATGAACGCCACATTCACTTTTTTTGATCGTAGCTTCCACGGCAATGTCGCATCGACATCGATCGAACTCACGTTATATCCTCGCCGGGCGAGCGCGGCACAGATGGCCTTTCCCGTTTATAAGGAAATTTTCCGTTCCGCCGACTGCCCTCCCATCAAAACTCCTACACGTATGTGTTTTTTAATCTTCATTTTCAATGCAAAATGAATATTGTAACTTGTAAAGTAGCATCAAGCCGCCTTGTTTTAATTGTCCATTTTTACTTTTTCACTTTGCATTCCAATTACCTCTCACCTACGACCCGCAATTCCAGTTGCAATCTCACTCCGAATTTCCGAGATACCGCTCGCCGAACTTTTTGAATAAGCCGAATGACATCTGTGGCTCGAGCATTCCCGGTATTCACGATAAAATTCCCATGCTTGGGCGAAACTTGAGCATCCCCAATCTTTGCGCCTTTGAGTCCTGCCTTCTCTATTAACGAACCTGCCGCGACTTCTGGGGGATTCTTAAAAACGGAGCCCGCATTGGGTAGGGTGAGCGGTTGAGTCTCTTTTCGATATCGGAGATAGTTTTTAGTTAACGATTCAACCTGCTTTTTAGTTGCCTGGGACAGCTGAAACCACGCACCAATAATGACGCGTTTGGGAACACGGGCATATCGATAGGCAAACGACAATTGTGAGGCTTCTACCCGTCGGACTTTTCCCTGGTCACTCACGAGTTCGATAGCGTTCAGCACATCTCTCATCTCACCAAGCTTGGTCCCCGCATTCGTGATCACCCCTCCTCCTACCGTACCGGGAATTCCAGCCGCCCATTCCAGGCCGGACAACGAATGTCGAACGGCATACCCCAACAAGGTGGGCATTCGCACACCCGCTTGGGCATACAGCACATCATCAGGTTCGATACGAATTTGATTGAATCGCATCATGTGAATCGCAATTCCTCGCACTCCTCGATCTCTAATCAACACGTTGGTTCCACCCATCACGAACAGCGGAACCTTACCGGCCTTTGCTTGACGAACAAGTCGGCAAAGATCCTCAAGGTCATCCGGAATGACAAAGGCATCAGCCGGTCCACCGATTTGCAAGGACGTGTAGGAAGCCAACGGCTCATGATATTTGACTTCTCCCTTGATGCCATTCAGCACCTGACGTAGAGACCGTTTATCAAAAACTTGCGTTTTCCGAACCATTGGGGCACTCGGCTCGTATTTCGCCTGCTAATCGTAAGCTCGCCCTTCGGGGAGAATAGTCACATGATCACACGGGAGAGCCACCCTTGTTGCCGCGTTCTTCCTTGGTGACCTGGACCAGCATGATCTGGCCGCGCTTGATGACTTCTTGGATCTTGTAGTTGCGCAGGATGCGCTGGCGCATGCGCTGCTGCTCGATGTCGTCGTCGTCACCGCCGCCGACCGTCTCGACCGACTCTTCCTCGTCGTCGTCGCTGTCGTCGTCGGGTGCCGCGGCCTCGGCTTCGGGCTCGGCGCCATCCGTTTCGTCCGCTTCGGAATCGGCCTCCGCAGCCGCCTCTATGGCGTCTTCGGCGGCATCCTCGGCCGCGTCGTCGCCATCGGCTGGCGCTTCGTCCTCGACCTCGTCGTCCGTTTCGGACGACTTGCTGGCCATGCCGGCGACCGGCTCGGCGGGCTCACCGGCAACCGCATTGGCCGGGGCCGATTTCGCCTCGGTGCCGAACAGTGCCTCGCGGTCCGCGACCGGAATGCGGAAATAGTCGGGGTGGATTTCGTTGAAGGCCAGGAAGCCATGGCGGTTGCCGCCATAGTCAACGAAGGCCGCTTGCAGTGAGGGCTCTACCCGCGTGACCTTGGCGAGGTAGATATTGCCCTTGTTCTGAACCTTATTCGAGGTCTCGTAGTCGAACTCGTCAAGGCGATTGCCACTGAGGATCACCACGCGGGTTTCCTCCGCGTGGGATGCATCTATGAGCATGCGTTTTGCCATTTAGGCGTAACTCCGGACGCGCTGCGCCAGTCCATTCCGGGCGCGCGTCAATAGGTTGTGAGGGGTGTCCGTGACGTGTTTCGGGGGATCGCACGGACGAATGGGGGGGCCAGCTCATTCGGCGCAGCTCTGCGCCTGCGGGCACCTGTGGGGTCGGAGCACAATCATGGGTCTGGACGCTGAAACGGTATGTTTCAATTGCAGACCGGGCCATTGTCCATCCATGTTGTTCGATGCGCCGACCAATGATCCTGGTCGATCAAATTTGGGCTGCGTTGCCGAACGCGGCGCTGTGGCCGTGCCGACATCGGCTCAAGAGAACTTGCCTCTCTTGCAACGACCGATGCCGCTAAATCCGCTAAGGGTCTATGTCTGGCAGCGATTAAACATATGCCACCGTAAAGGGTGGGACACGCAATCACGCAGTTCCAGCACTTAAGATAAGGTTTGTTGCCGTACTCAAACAACAAAAAACTTTGCGATCACAATGGGAACGGGGTGTTGCGGCGGTGAATGGTGGCCAGCTACAAGCGCGCGGCGGTCGAATGACAGGGTTCGAATCGGTGTTTGGCGTAGTGATGGCAAGGCGCGGCACGGCAAGGCGAGGCCCGATGAGGCCACTGGCAGTCCTGGCACTGGCCGGCTCGTTCCTATGTGTGCCGGCGATGGCGCTTGCGCAAGGTCCGCTGCCCGATGACCCGGGCCCGATAGCCGGCGAGACGGTACCGCCGGACGACGCACCGGCCGCGCAAACCCACATCCTTGGCGCGCGCGTCGGCCTGCTGCCCGATGCGACGCAAGTGGTGCTCGACGTATCCGCGCCGGCGGAAGCCAATGTCTTGCTGCTGGCCGATCCCTATCGGCTGGCCATCGCAACCAAAACAAAGCACACCGTCCTTGTGAATCCCTATTCATTTGAGCCTCAGGTTTCTCTCGGTGTCAAAGACGTACATGGCAAGGAAGTTTTCGCTGGGTGTTCTACTTGCCATATCAGGAGGCCGCCTGATTTTAAGAATCGAACTCCGCAACAACTGAACGAATTCCACCAAGGCATCAAGTTGAGCCATGGTTCAATCACCTGCCTTTCGTGCCACAATCCCACCAACTATGACAAGCTAAAACTCGCCGATGGAACGTCACTGGAATACGAAAACGTGATGGAACTCTGTTCGCAATGTCATGGTACTCAGCGCCGAGACTATGACCATGGCGCGCACGGTGGCATGAATGGCTACTGGGATTTGAACCGTGGTCCCCAACGCAAAAACAACTGCGTAGATTGTCACAATCCACACGAGCCGAAATTTCCCCGCATGCGACCAACATTCAAGCCAATCGATCGATTCCTTGAGTCGCCACATACCGATTCTGATCATTGAATTTGCTCTGGAAAATATGGAAAAAGAAAAAATCATCATGCTGGACTGAAAACATTTCATTTTTCACATTTCATGTGAAAAATAATATTTGTTTTCAAAATATACCTTTTGCTGTTAAAAGGGTATTGTAAAAGTACTGATTTTCTTAGGAACAGCATATTTTGCATATTCTAATAGGGTGAACTTGGGTAACTCCAACCCCCCTTCATCTTATTTGGCTCAGTGATCAATTGGCTCAGTGATCAGCAAATTTTTAGTGATAGTGCAGAAAAATAGAGAGATGGTAAAATTATTCTAAATAGCTGATAAGTTAATTGGGAGAGTTTAAGTAATTACTTCTATTTCTAATATTTGTCATCATCATTATTGTACCAATAATTCCGAATTTCATAATTATCCAACCACTCATTGTACAGATTTTTTGTGTGAATTTCGTCCAACATCGAGATCAAGAGCTTGTTTCAGTGTTCGTTTTACTGGACCAAAAATCACAGTCTCTTTATGAGCTTTTTTATGTAAGGTCATTACTAAGCTCATTATTACTATACTGCTACAAAGATCTTATCGACCTAAATTCTTAATTCCTATTACTGTAAGTAACTGATTACTCATAGATCAGATTTGTCGTGTGAATTTCGTCCAATACCGAGAACGAGAGGGTGTTTCAGTGTTCGTTTTTCTGGACCAAAAATCAAAATCTCATTATGAGCGGAAAAGTTAGTTCTTCCATTATAATTCTTCCATAGTTCTTCCTTTATGAGTGGAACAACGGTTAATTCGGAAAAAGTTAGATATTTTCAACTTACGAACGAGTTATTAGATCTGAATGAAATTTGATATGTAGAAGGACCTCGTGTCTCACAGCTCTCATATTAAATCCCGACCGGATCAGGTGACATTGGGGAGAGTTGGAAGGGGAAAACGGAAATCTTGGAAAAATCTTAGATTGGAGGGATGGGGGTGAAACTTGGTGGGAAGTAGAAGTACAAGTCTTACATAAGTGATTGACATAACCGACCGGATCCGCTCTCTTTGGGGGAGTTGGGGGGGGGGGGGTTACTCTTAAAAATGCACTCGAACTTTTAATTTCCAGTCAAATTAGCTCCTCTAAAATATCAATGATAGTACTAGCTATGATAGAGCTCCTTTAAAAGTTTCAGCGATATTCATACCTATTACAGAGAGGCTATTACAGTTTAAGAAACCAGCCTCATCATCATAACGCTCAAGAAAATATTTTTAAATTTTTCTAATAGAAATTGTGAAAAACTGAAAATGTTTCATTCAAAGAACGATTGGGAAGAGATATATGAAATCGATAAGGTACCAAGTGGATATTTATTGTTTATTCCATTCATGGCATGGATTCATGTAGCGGTACACCGAATGAAAAAAAACCTGTCTGTCAAGAAACACTTTCGTTAGGGATGTGATAAAAATTGAGAAATAACCTCTATGTTCTGAAAATAAAATTCTCTTTCCCTGAAAACAATACACTTTATAAGGAATGCTGGGTGACTCTGGACATTGAGAAACGTGAATTAAAATAAACTATTACTATTCGTTTTTTGAATTAAATAATAATAATAAGAGAAATGAATTACTTTCTCCCAAATACTATCACCTCTCCGAACGAAGATTTTCTAAAAAAAAAACGATGCGGATTTAGCTAACAGATTTTGTTTTTATTTTTCAAAAATTGGTTCAAGTATATCTCAGCAAATTAAATGTTAGTGTTTGACCGATGGAGACAACTTTAAATATTAGCATGTTTGATTCAGCTAATGGATTTCATTCAGCAAGATATAATACAGATGCATGAGTTACAAAAAGTATTGAAATCACTTGGTCCCTCCGAAGCCCTTGGATTTGATAGAATGTCAAAAAAAAGCTTTAAAATCAATTTTTCTATTTATTTGTCATGTTTTTCTTTTTCTTTTTATTCATTATTTCATTAAAAAAATCTTTCCTAAAGAACGGAAAAAAAATTCAGTTGATACCTTTACCTACACAATCTCGGACGGAAATGGCGGCAGCGATACTGGCACGGTGAGTATTGCCGTTGACGGTGTCAACGATGCTCCGGTCGCCGGCGACGACAGCTTTACCGTTCAGGAAAACAGTTCCAATGTATCGCTGGATGTTATTGGGGCTACTGGTGGCGGAAGTGATTCTGACCCGGATGCCGGAGCCACGCTCACCATCGTTTCTGTGACATCGCCCGGCACCGGGGGAGGAACGGTGTCGGTGAGTGGCAATGGAGGTTCGTTGCTTTATACTCCGGCGCCGAACTTCTTGGGGGCGGAAACGTTTACCTACACCCTATCCGATGATCAAAACGCCCAAGACACGGCGACGGTGACGGTGAATGTGGTTGTTAATCCTCCACCCGTGGCTCGCGATGACGTGTTTGCCCTAGGATCACCCAATGAACTCGTTGAGGATTCCCAGAATAACACGCTGAATGTTCTGGCGGACAATGGCAATGGGGCGGACTCCGATCCGGACAATGAACCCATCACCGTTTCTGCAGTGCAGAATCCTAGTGACCAAGGTGGAACGGTTTCGGTCTCGGCCAATAATTTGGCTGTTAGTTTCTCGCCAGCGCCAAACTTCTCAATCAGAAATTGTTTTATAAAATTAAATAAAAGTAAATTAAAGTGCTGATTTTGCCATTATTTTTTTTGGAATTTTATAATGAATAGTTCTGCTGATATCCATTATTTTGTTCTGATTTTATTAACTTATATTACCGAGGACATTAAGGTCTACACTTTCGTAAGCTCTCTATTTTGAATTTGAGCAAACATGGCACAACAAGTTAGCCAAGAAATTAATGAAAGTCAGCAAAATGTAGCTTATACTGACGCAGAAGATGGACCAATACCTCTCTCCAAGCTTATCGTAAGTTTCAGCTTATGGAAGAACCTATACTTGGTGAAACTCTTGTTAGACACTATCTTGGGAAGTTTTTGAGCTGGTTAGCCTAAAACAAAAAGTCTTAAGAATGGATCACAAGCCCAAAGCAAGTCTGGGAACCTGTTTCGAAGACACTTATTTTAATTGTATGGCTTTGGAGATTATTGCTATCGATTTGCTTTTTAACTCCCTCCTCCCTCTACATTTAATTTTTTTGATAAGACTTACTTTCACGTACTAACAGAGAAATAATAACTATGATTGTTAGGTGGCAACTGGAAGGCAGAAAAAGTTGTGATTTTTTCCTCCTACGTATTAGTCTCTTTTCTTTCAAACTATAACAAATACTGCTATGCATGTTAACTATTCAAATTTCTTTTATACTTTTTTTTAACTAAAGCGTTCAAAGGCTATTTAATAAAACGAAGATTTTCATTTGGAAGTGAAAAGTGAAGTTGAAACCTGAAACCACCATAAATTATCGCTTCGAGAGTCTATTGGTTTAGCAATGTGTCTTTAAAACTAATGCAGATGAGCTAACTGATGACATTTCCCTTTGCAGGTAGGATCATGCAAAACTAAATATTTACAAAAGACATTCTACTGATATTTTTTACCGCATGAAAATATAGAATTCTTGTATCTTGCTTCTGGGTTTCGTGTTTTCAGGAAAGCCCCAGTTTTGCATAATTTGAAAAATTGAGGGAAATATCACCAGTTGGCTTCTTTGTCCCAGCTTCATGGCTATTTTTTGTATAGGTCGTGAAACAAAAATTTTGGTGCGTTTGATCTTCGCACGTTTACAAGTTTTTTAAATTCGCATGTTTGGCGAGTTTGAACTTTGCTATTTGCTTTCACCAGAAAACTGTGTTTTAAACTAATACAATAGAAGCTTTATACAATCAAGGGATTGCTTGAGGTTTTTTTTTGGCTATTTCAGAAGAATAAAAGCTTTATTTATTTTCTAAGCATTAGGGAAAAAACACAAAACCTCATAAAATAATTGAGTGCGGCAAAAAACACAATAAATCAAGTACTCTGACCTTACTAAGAACTTACATCATATAGAGAATTAAATAGCCAAAATGAATTTTTATTGGGAGCATAATTGCTCGGAATAAGACGTATTTTCGTGTAAGTTTAAGATAAGGAAAGAACTGCAAGTTCCCAAGGGATGTAATGACCAGCGCCGTTGTCAATTGGACCAATACTCAGCTGGCCACAGGACGATCAATAACACTCGAAAAGAAAAGTAATTCCCAGGGCAGCAGATCAAGAAAAGCCGCCAGGCGGTCGTTGTCTTTTTTCATGTAAGGCGGTAACTGGAACAGCACTGCGCCTAATTTGTCGCCAAGCACGGCGGCGCGCTTCAACAGGTAGCCGGTGGACTCTTCTGCGTTTTTCAGGCGGTGTTGGTGAGTAATGCGCCGTGATGCCTTGATGACAAACCTGAAGTGTGCGGGTACGGCGTCGTGCCAGGCCTGTACCACATGGTCTTTAGGCATGCGGTAAAAAGTATTATTGATCTCCACCGTGGGTAGCTGGCTGGCGTAATAGGACAACCAGTTATCACTGGCAACAGACTCAGGATAGAACGTGCCTTTCCAGCCTTTGTAGCTGTAACCGCTTGTTCCAGCTAGAATTTTTGGCGCGGATTTTTATGTGCTTGCAGTCGCCATAAAGCCGGAAGATACGCCTTTTGGCGTATTTTGCAACTCAGAATAACTGTCAGCACATTGGTATTATTCCGGTATCAACCCCATCAGTTGAGCCGGCGTCAGGGCCAGAGCATTGGCAACATCGTTAAAGAAGCTAATTTCCCGGTCGCTGACGCGTCCGTCTGCGTTAATCACATCAGCCAATGCGTGAACGATGCTTACACGGTCTTCAGAGCCGAGTTTTTTTGCAGAGCTGGTCAAATACTTGTCCAGCGGCGCTTTTTCGTAGATGCGGGAATTGGCGGCTACGCGTACGTCAGCGGCGGGAAAATCTTCCCCGGTGCGGGCCTGCAGCACCTCTCTGACTTTTTCCACCTCAATGGCTTTGATATTGGTATCAGCGGCAGTGGCGCGGGCCTGAGTCATCAACATGACCTCTTTGGCCAGCTGCGCTTGCTCTTTAGGACTAGGATCGGTACCGCCAAAAATCTTCAGCACCCCAGCCAAACTCGCAATACTCATATTAGATTTCCATTATGGTTTTATAATATGTCTATTCTTCCGCGATGTGGGGCAGAGAGTCAACGTGAGATGACAGACTATCTGCCCGTCTTTACAGGGCGTCTGCTGCTGCCTGGGTAGGCTGCTCGCGTTGAAAGGCACCGTTCACGTTGATTTCCACCTGATCCGGCGCCATGCCCGGCAAGGCGGTCATGCCATATTGCTCGCGGCTGAAGGCCCCCGCCGCACTGAAGGTGAACTGCTCAGGGGGGTGTTGCAGGCTGGGCAGACCTTCGGGGAAGGTGACGCGTAGCTGTAGCGGGTGTGCCTCACTTCTGATTGTCAGTTGTCCCTGGACGTCCAGAAATGGCAACTCTCCGGCCTGTTCGCGCAACTGGGTATGCCCAACTGTGGTTTTAAACAAGGCCAGCGGGTAGGTGTTGGCGTTAAACCAATCCTTGCCTTTCAACATCTGTTCCACCAGTGGGTTGCGCATGTCCACACTGGCGGTGACCAGCGTCACTTCCAGCACCGCTGACTCCACCTGCAAAGTGGGAAAGCTCAGGCGGGCGTCAGCCACACGGAACCGACCTCTGTTCGGCCCCACCTTGAAGCGGACCTCGGTGTTGTTTCTGTCGAGTGTGTAAGCCAGGTCAGCACTCTGGTAGCGACTCCCGCAACGTGCGGCTCACCGAGTACCAGCTCAAGCGGCTGCGCCAGTCGGCTCGCCGGGCGCACGACGCCAGTCCTTCCCCTTGGCCGACGTGTTCTGGGGTCAGTTCCTGACCTACAACCCGAGGCAGAACACGTTTTGGGGCACCAACACCTTCCCGCTCAACGTGAACAGCTGAGCGTCCGACGCTGTGTGCGCGTTCCTCGGCTACATCGCCCCCGACGCGATCGCGCCCTCTCCGCTCTGGTTGACCTTCAGTCTCATCGCCGCGCTGTTCCTCGCCGCGCGGGCCGATCGCAAGGCACGAAGCACGAAACGTGTGATGGTACGGTGCCTGACCCGAATCCATCACGTTGGCCCAAGCAGCCGAGCGAACCAACACAACCGAACGTGATGGATTCGGGTCAGGCACCGTACCAACACACGCCGTCCTCCGGGGCAGGAAGCGCCAGGGCCGGAACTGCACCGCTCCCTGAACCGCGACAACCCTGAACCGTTCGATGGCGTGGTGGAGACCGCGCGGCCAGCGCACCACCGCGACTGCCCGAGAATGGACGCGGCACCACCGTTGGCTAGACTTCGGTCGTGCCCTCCCCACCGCGCCGCTGCCATCCGACGAGGCCCTGCTCGTCATGACTCTCGATGAACTGGTCGAGGCCGTGCTCTCGGTGAGCATGCTCAGCGAGGACGAGGCGCGCGTTGCAATCCAGGTGCCGGTGGAGGAAGCCGGCCTCGACTCGCTGGACCTCGAGCTCTTGCGCGCGGCGATCGAGAAGCGCCGCGGCGACAAGATCCCCGAGGACGTCTGGCAGCGCAGCAAGAGCCTGGCCGAGCTCCTGGAGTCTCTGTGACCCGCATCACGATCAACATGCCGCAGATGGCGGTCGTGGGCATGTCGGAGAACTGGCTGTTCCGACACTGCGGGTCGCTGCACTGGTCCTCGGTGTGCGCCGACCTGGGGGTCGAGTCGAGCAAGTTGGTCAACGTGGACGACGAGCGCGTCTACGCCAGCTTTGTGGCGATCCGCGTCCGCGGCACGCGCCCGCTCGCCGACTTTGGCGAGAACGACGAAGTCGACGTCGCGAGCGTCATGGGTCGCTACGGCACCGCGGTGTTCACCAGCGAGACCACTCTTCAACACGAGCGGGCAGCGCTGCGCATCGAGATGGCAACCAAGTTCGTGGCGCGCGAACGCAGTGGCTCCAACCGACTCCGCGCCGCCAAGCTCGCGTTGGACGGCGACCTGCAGATCCCCGAGGCAAGCGACCTGCCACCCCTGTTGGCGACCTACCAGACCATCAAGAACGGCGTCGCGGCACACGAACTGAACGGCGTCTCGATCGCTACCGACACGGGCCCCAAGAAGAGCGTCGATGACCGGCGTGGCGTGCGCGTCGGGCCCTACGAGCCCAATCCGTACGTCGACTACAACGGCGCGGGCCTGCTCTACTTTGCTTCGTATCCGACGATCGCGGACCACCTCGAGCGCGACTACGTCAATCGGCACCAGCCGTTCGCCATCGACAGCGATTGGGCACTGGCGTCGAGCACGGTGGCTATCTTATTCACTGGGATTTCGGCTTTGGTAAATTTTTCATTACTGACAATATACAAAGAGTCACAACATTTGAAAAGCCTAGGCCAAACACTAGCCAGGTCAAACAGGGTAGATTCTAAGATAACTAAGAAACAAATAAGTTTAACTAGACGTAATATATATAGCAATTATGAGACCCATTTAAAGGGGCGGGGGGATTGAGGTTGGCTCCTTTGGTTTAAATCTCACATCCCCAAGGGTGACATTTTTAAAGGTATGCGTTAATCAAAAAGGGTAAAAGGCTACTGAAAATGGAGAATGGGGCACCCACAAGCAACAAGGAAGAGGGAAGTAGATGTCATGCTCCAATTCGCTTTGAATGTAGCTTCCAAAACTTAAAAAATGACCTTGTAAACTGAAAATTTACAATTCAGTACGTTTAAAAAAAAACGGTGCACTAAGTTTTTGAGATTTTATGAAAAATCACAAGCATCTTAAACTTTTGAGGAGGGTGACGGATCACATTACTAAGGACAATGCCGGTATAGAAAAGCGCCTCTCTAAAACTAGTTTCTTTGTGTCTCTTTAAAAGTTATTGTTTGTTACTAAAAGAGTTGAAAATCAAATGCGAGCAAAGGTTTGGCCAGCACTACGCTAAAAACTCTTTCCTCGGGCAATTCCAATATCTACTTAGTAGAATATATCAAATGGTCTCAACTGCAACGTTTAGTTTAAACTGCACTTTTAAATCAGACAATTCAACTCGTATTTTTTTTTCAAATCTATCACGAATTTTACCGAACTCCATAACATCACGTGGTTTTTCACTAAGCCAAAACTTGTCAAATTCCAAAAACAGGTAACAATAAAACTTATGAAACGTTTCAATATGACTTCCAAATTGGCAGGTGTTGTAAATGTGGTATTTGGCACTTCCGTCTCGGAATAAATTTATAGCCATGCTTGTCAAATTTATACCAACAATAGCGAACGAGTACCTAGAAAAAGAGCATGTGTAAGGTTATAGTAGTTCAAGAGCAAATAATAATTTCTAGACTAATACAAACTAATGATATTTATAATTTTAGAAGAGTATTCAATCACAGTACCAAGGACATCAAAATAAAAACATTTTTCATCCCCTGGACCGTTGCGCAGATACCAATTTCTTGATTCACTGCGTTGGACCAGAAGCGCAATGTGTGTTTGGGGGCAAATCATCGAACTCTTCTCGAGGTTTACCCCCCAGATTTCTTCGGATACCCATTCAGAGCTGGGTCAACTCTGGCTGAACTTCAGAGTCGAATCATTAAACCCCGGGCCAAACCAAAAAACCCGACACCAGGACTCGAACACCTGTTCTCAAGATTTCAAGTACAGCGCGCAAACCACTCGGCTAGGACGGTCCCAAATGAAAACCTAAACCAATTAGCAAAATTGAACAACCCTAGAAATTCTTTAAAAAATACAAAAAAAAGAAGAAAAAGAAAAATTTGCCAAAAAGCCTTATGGCTTGTGCGGCCATTCTCGAAACTACAAAACAAATTACTTATCAATGGATTAATCTAAAAAGGAAAAAAGAAAACCCTTTGGCTGACCCATTTGTTCTGGGCATTTCGAGTGGTGCGGCGCTTGGGGCCGCGGTGGCGCTGTTATTCGGCATCGGTGTGTCGATGTTGAGCTTGTCGGCGTTGCCAGTCTGTGCATTTGTCGGTGCCGTGGTCTCCTTGTTTATCATTTACCGGATTGCGGCAACTCAGGATGGATTTTCTATTTATACGCTGTTGTTGGCTGGTGTGGTGCTGAGTGCTGTTTTTTCAGCCCTCATCATGTTTCTCACGAGTGTGGCTGATCCCAATCGAGCGTTTGGCATGTATGCGTGGTTGATGGGTTCGCTGACTGGCCCAGATTATCCAACTTTAGCCATATTGACTCTTTATCTAGGCATCGGGCTTTTCGTATTGGGTTCTCAGGCGCAGTCTCTGAATCTATTGACGTTAGGAGAGGAAGCGGCACGATCGCTTGGGGTGGAAGTTGAACGGGTTAAAAAGTTGGTATTCTTCGCAACGGCCTTGTTAACTGGAGCTGTAGTTGCGTTTAGCGGGTTGATTGGGTTTGTGGGGCTCATTGTGCCGCATGGGGTTCGCTTGGCCCTAGGAGCCGATCATCGCCTCTTACTGCCGATAGCTGGGTTGACCGGAGGAATTTTTCTCATGGTGGCTGATACAGTAGCAAGAACGCTTTTCAGTCCCACTGAAATTCCAGTTGGGGTCGTGACGGCTCTGGTCGGTGGACCCGTGTTTCTGTATCTCCTGATGAATCGTCGGGCTCAATTGGTTACATGATG
>JAAAKM020073195.1:51175045-51284844 GCA_010016025.2 Alatinidae sp. Z8VKAUB7J3 | reverse complement strand
TCGAAATGTGGCCTATCGATACCAATCGAAGTTTGCCAAGGAACCGGAAGCGGTTTTAAAGGATCTGACTTGTACGATTGATGAGGGGATGATACTCGGAATTCTCGGACCCAATGGGTCTGGAAAAAGTACTTTGCTGAAACTGTTGGCTCGAGTTTTTTCAGTTCAACAAGGAACGATTGAACTATTCGGTCAAGATGTTCAACGACTGTCGCAGGCGGATATTGCCAAAACGGTCGCGTTTGTCCCACAAGAAACTCAACAGATTTTTCCATTTACTATTGGTGAGATGGTGCTCATGGGTCGATTCCCGCATCATGCTGGATTCGGCGGTTGGCACTGGGAAGATCCTGAAGACTTGTCTATGGCTGATGCGGCTATGCAGGATCTTGATGTCGCTCATCTAGCCGACCGATTGATTACCGATGTTTCGGGAGGTGAGCGGCAACGAGCGATTATTGCACGGGCACTTGCTCAAGCGCCGCAAGTATTGTTGTTGGATGAGCCCACGGCGTTTTTGGATCTTCATCATCAACTAGAAATTGCGAGAATCCTGCGGAGATTGAATCAAGAACGTGGGCTTACCGTCGTGCTGGTCTCGCATGATTTGAATTTAGCCAGTCAATATTGCGATCGGTTGATGCTTTTGAATCACGGATGTGTTGTGAAGACTGGAATTCCGGAAGAGGTAATCAAACCCGAAGTCTTAGAGCAAGTGTATGGATGTAAGGTCCTAGTGGACCTTCATCCTCAGTCGGGGATGCCACGGGTTTCGTTGCCGGTGTAATCTACTCTTCACCCTTTTGTGCCAAATCCTGCATACCTTCGCATCCTTAATTTTAACTTTTTTTAACATTGACTATGTCAGTGCTGTGCGACTTGACGCTAAGAAAAGCATAAGACATCTCCAAATACTGGCTTGGATGACGTTGTACTTTCCACTCACATTTTCAGCGTCATCAAATAACTATTCCCGGTTACCTTAAACCTTTATAAGCTTGATTCAAGAAAATAAAAATGATTCAAAGTGATTTTGGCAGTTTTGGTTCAGGGTGAGACAACTGATACGAATTTGATGGGTTCTGCGTCAGATCGTAACTGAAAACTTAAGAAAAATCAGTTTCTAACATCAGATTAAAAAAAGGACCTGGAATAAAAATAAAGCAAAGACTTAAATCATTCGTGTTCTAGCAAAACTAGGATTGATCTCCTCTGAAGGGAACAGAAAGAAAGACAATATAGACGGAGGAATCATTTTACAAATCCCCGCAAAAAAAAATGAACTTTTTACTTTCTGAGAAAACCCATTCTGAAAATATTGCAACTTGAGATTATAATTTTCCCAATAACTTATCAGCTTTATGCAAAAGAAAAAGAAAAAAAAATGATTCAAAAAGTAGATTTCATCCCTAAAGAACTCCCAGGGCTGGATTTAAAGCTTTGACGCTTCTAGTCCCAAGTGGTTTTGTTGCTCCGTTTTTGCGAGATTTTCTGGGAAATCCCCGAAAATTCAAGGATAGTGGACGCACTGAACATAACGCACCCGATGAGTCGAAAGCAATGGAAGAGAAACGTGATGCCGGATTCTGAGCTACCATTCTTGGGAGACATCTGACAGTTTATAAGTGACCACGGAATTCCTTTGTTGTTTTAAAATCATGTTTTTGTGAATAGGTAGCATGGCGTCGGAGTTCATCTGGCATTTTGACGATAAACCGCAGCAGTCCAGTTTTGTTGAGAAGAAATCGCTCAGAGATAACTTGTTGCGTCCCTAAGCCCAGGCCTATTGGGCCTATTGGTAAATTCTGACCTGAGAACTCAATTACTTTTTAAGCACATCTTTACAGGTGTCTCCTCGAAAAGCTTCAAACTCAATCATGCTATACCTTTCTTTTGAAAGCTCACCCTAGTTGATTATCGAAGCAAAGGCACTCAAAAAAATATAACGAACTCAGACTACGGTTTAAGGTAAAACCTAATTTATTACTGACAAAAAAGACAGAATACTGCTTGAGCAAGCTCTCCATACAAAGCACGACTTAACCGCTAATGTTGACAAACTTATCACAAAAAAATGAGACTATTAACAATAAAAGAAGCTAACCATTGCAACACCTAAAGCAGTTAGGAACATACTAACAATCCTAATAAACATTTAGAATTTACCCTGCACTTCTGACTTTTTTAATACGTTTTCTGTTTGGTAGACATTGGAACTAAAGACTATTGGAACAATATTTTACCATTCTTCCTATTGGCCACAATTCTATCGATCAAAAAAGACAAGAATATTTAGGTGAAATTATTTTTGTTTCTGAACTCTACATTCTCTCCTACAGGTTGATCCAAACGCCTGGGCTCGGGCATCACCACCGCGAATGATTTCACCTTCCAACAAGCGCGGTGGCAATTCCTCGAAGAGAAAGACACGCTTGTCTTCCAAGGCCTCTATCGTTTTAAAAATCTTGGTGTGTTCTCCCGCCTTGAAGGCTTCACCTTTCTCAATGGCAAAGGCTTTGCGGATCCGATTGAGGATAATGTACAAGAATTCGTCGATATTGGTGTCGGCCCGATTGATCCCGGAAAAATCGGAAAGCACTTTAATCGATTCGAATCGCTTGCCGTAAATCAGCCGGTCCAACAGGTCGGCGGCAAAATGTTTTAAGGGACTGTAAGAAACGGCGGCAAAGACAATCCCAATCCCCAACATGATGGTCTGCCCACCGGAACGTATGCTGCCAGTGCCCAATAAGGTTCGAGACAAGCCCAACAGCAAAAAGAACCCGAGCAACAACACAAAAAGCACGCAGATGTAGACCACCAGTTTTTTACCGATTTCCCCAAGGTAAAGCTCTCCGCTACGGCTCCAATCTACCAGGAGGGCGAGCGGCAGAATAATCGGCGCGAGACCAGCCAGTGCCGATGAGAAGGGAAACTGTAAATGCCACAAATAAAAGGCAAAGGGCACCCAAGAAACCGCCCAGAAAAAGGCGAAATTTTTCTCCCCGGAGCGAATCTCGGCCACCAAGGCCAAGGCGAGAATCGACAGGATGATTAACCCGCCACCCCAATATCCCTGAATGTCCTCCATCAGCGCCATAAATTTTGGGTCTAGATCCCCAATCCCCCAACCGAAAACCAAAACGTGGTAGTGAAGCACAAAAAGCAGCAGTAATAGGGTTGGAATCCAATGCATGGCTTGCATGTAGGACAGCCATTTGGACCGGTAAAAGGTCTGGTTCAAAGCCAAACCGGCCAAAGCGGAAGGCAACAACAAGTTGCCGAATTTATCCAGGAAATAGCTGATCCAATCCAAAAGAGAGAATCGATTGGTGTAGTGGAAAACAAAAGTAAGGAACACACAAAGTGCAAACAGGATTAGCGAATTCTTTGAGCGAAAATCCACATCCCGGCTGAGGATGAGCAGGAGGAAGATTAAATAGACAAAACCGGAAATGGCAAAGAGATAGAATTCGCGGTTCTGGACTTCGCGGATGCCGCGAACCGTGAGCCAATGATGAAATAAGTTACCCGAACTGCTCACTTGGTAAAGATGTTTCGATTGGATTTGTGCGGAATAGAGGTAGTCCTGGAATCTCTTGAGGTCCTCAATTTCCGTATCATCCACGCGAATAAGCACATCGCCGACGTTTAAACCCGTGACGATTTCAGGATCGATGCGGGCGGCCACAAGCCGTCCGTTCTCGCCAATTTCCCAGGACACACCATCATTGGGCTCGAGATAGGTCAGGTTGTGAACAATATTCATCAACCCGATGGGTACCAGGATCAGCAGACCCAAATTGCCTAGATAGCCTTTGCGTTCACTGAGGATGTTTTTGATGCGGGAAAAAAATGCCATGGCGAGGAGTACGCCGTCTCAACCGAATTTGCCTTCAGTTTAGCAAACTTTTCGCTTGAACCAGAAATGAATCTCCCTGGAGGGTATAAGTTCCTGAACCCACAGGCTTTTTTATTAATCCTTCATCAAAAGCAAGAAAGTTTTCCTGGTATTTTTCAAGTATGAAATTAAAGCCTGATTGAGCTAAAAGATTAGAGCGCACATCTAAAACAATCTGTCGAGAAATTTTTTGATTGAGGGAAGCTGTTTGAAAAAAGAATATAGCTACTAACGAAAGAATCGCTAAGACACCTAAAACAATAATTAAAATAAAACCACGAGCTCGATGGGCCTTCTTTTCAAAATGAACATCGTATTGACTCTTAGCAGACATGCATCTCCATTGTCTGAAGGTCGAGATTGAGTGAAGCAAAACTCGCAATCTTATTTTAATTATTATTTGCTGCTCTGACAAATTTACAGGATAAGTGGGGTTTTTAAATAAAAATAAGAAATTGTTATCTCAACTTGAGATACAAAAAACTTAAACCCATTGTTTATTTATGTCGATATAAATACTTGTAGTTATAAAAAGGAAAATAATGGAAAAGACACAACCACAAATCAGCCAACAACAAAATCAAGTCGTCGATCTTGATATGAAAGTGAGAGATTTAGATAACCAAACACTTTTTTCATTGCTCACCCAATATAGTCTTAAGCTCAAAGCCATCACAACTGAGCTACGCTGGAGAGCAGACAACGACATGATCGATAAAAATAATCTGCCTCAGTAATTTAATTTTTATCAAGGGCTGACACGATAGAGCATCCGAGGAAAGGGAATGGATTCTCTGATGTGATGCACCCCCGCAATCCAACTGACAAAACGCTCTAGCCCTAATCCAAAACCAGCACTAGGTTGTCCGCCATATTTTCTCAAGTCAAGATACCACTGAAAATCTTCTTGATTGAGTCCATGTAGCTCAATTTGTTTGACTAGGTAATCGTGATCCCAAGAGCGGGCACCGCCTCCACAAATTTCAACACCGGCTCCAGCCATGAGATCAACACTGAGGCTGAATTCTGAGTTTTCTGGATCTCTTTGCATATAAAATGCCTTGATGGCTGTGGGAAAGCGATGGACAAAGACAGGGCTTTTGAAGTTTTTCATCAAGGCAAGTTCTTGGGGAGCGCCAAAATCATCTTTGTCTTTCATTTCTACACCGTTTTGACGAATGATCTCGCAGGCTTCCAGGTAATGAATCCTTTGAAAAGGTGCTTTGACATTTTCGAGCATGTCAAAATCGGCTTCTAAGACTTCTAGATCGTCTTTTTTAAATTTGAGACACTCGGCAACGACATGACAAACCATTTCTTCTTCGATTTCCATCACATCTTCAAGGCTAGCATAGGCAATTTCTTTGAGGGTCTGGTGGGCCAACTTAGAAAAAAAACTGGTAGACTATAGCAAAAACATCATGAATTGTAGGGATAAGTCTTACAATTATCGGGGAAGGGAGGGCCACGAAATTGAACCCCCGTTTCTTAGTGTGTGGGCTTGTCTTCTTTCTATTGTCTTGAGCTGACTTAAAACCAAGTTGCCATTTTTATGGTTACTAGGTTATTTCTTGGGGAGCGGGTGGGCCTGCGGGATCGCTTTTTTGATCTTGGCGGGCATTCCATTGCCATGGCACTTGTGGGCGCTCGTATCCAAGAGGCGTTCGGATTCGCCCTTCCTTTAAAGCTGGCGGCCCAGAACGATACCGTCGAACAGCTGGCGGTGTGCATAGAGGAGCATCATCCTCAACATAGGGGTCCTGAGCGGCACATTCCGGCGGTTCCCCGTAGCGGTCGTCTACCTCTTTCCCACATGCAGGTCAGGATGTGGTTTCTGGACAAAATGGCCGGACCCAATACCAACTACAACATGTCCGGTGCCTTGCGCTTTGAGGGCATCTTCCACAGGTCCGCTTTTCTCGATGCCATTGACGTCATCCTGACTCGCCACGAGATTCTTCGCACCACCTTCCCCGAGGTTGACGGTAAGCCTGCAGCGCTGATTGCAGCCGAGGCTGACCCCGATTTGCGCATCTACGACCTGGGCGAATTGACTCAGGATCGCCGCGAGCAAGTGGCGCTCAGAATTGAGAGAGATAACCTGGCGACACATTTCAAACTTGCCTCCGGGCCGCTTCTGCGGATGGATCTGATTCGCCTCGACGCCACCACCCAGCTTTTATTTGTCAATATGCACCACATTATCTCTGACGGCTGGTCGTTAGGCATTTTTACCAGCGAACTCGCCGAACTATACCGTGCCAAACTCTCCGGCCAGCGGCCCGAATTACCGGACCTCCCTGTTCAATACGTGGATTTTGCCCACTGGCAACGGCAGTGGCTGGATGGCGGCGATTTGGCGCGACAATTAGCTTGGTGGAAAACCTTTCTACAAGGATTACCCCCTCTTCTCCAATTGCCCACAGACCGGCCTCGGCCCGCCCAGATGCGCCACCGCGGCGCTACCTGTACCTTTACCATTTCTCCCGACCTTCTAGCAGGCCTCAAGGCGCTGGGCCGCAAGCACAATGCCACTCTGTTCATGTCTACCCTGGCTGCCTTTATGGTTTTGCTCTATCGCTACAGCGGGCAAGGCGATTTGGCGGTTGGATCAGCGATTGCCGGCCGCGGCAGGCGGGAAACAGAAAACCTCATCGGCCTGTTCATCAACACGCTCGTTCTGCGTGGCCGGCCGGCCTCGCATCCCACCTTCCTATCTTTCCTGACGTCATTTCGCCAGGACCTGCTGGACGTTTACGACCATCCCGACGTTCCCTTCGAGCAGTTGGTCCAAGAGCTGCACCCACAACGTGATCCGAGTCATAACCCCCTATTTCAAATCATGTTCACCTTGCGCAATAAAAGTGAATCCAGTTTTGAACTGCCCGGTCTGAGCATTCGCCACCAGCGCCAGGATGTGGGTATTTCGCGCTTCGATATGATCATGTTTCTGTCAGAAACCGAGGCGGGCCTTGAGGGTCTGCTGGAATACCGCACAGACCTTTTCGATCCGTGCACTATTCGGAGCATGACCCGGCATTACTGCCAACTTTTGCAAAGCATTGTTGCCGACCCCAACCTCGCCCCGGCCCAATTGGCCTTGCGTCCCCCGGTGCCAAACCTCACGCCTGTTCCCAGGGAACATTTACTTACTGCAGAAGACTTCGGTCTTTATGAGTGTTTCCAACGCAAATCTGTGTTAATTCTTGAGGTCATTCGTCCGAGTGGCTGTGGCAGACCCAGTTGCCGAACTGCTATTTTAATGATAAGAGCCTGCTTCTGGAGAAATTGGAATCATATGATTTCTACATAGCTTCCCAACTCGAAGGTCCCAGCATGTTCATCATTATTAATGTTTATTCCCCTACCAGTTATAACTCTATCCAAAGTGAAAAACCTTTAGCAGATGCATGTAATCGCCTTCATAGACTTTTGCTTCGTTTGGGTGATACCTGTTATGTAATCTGTGGAGATTTCCAATGCGACCTAACTAAGAATGAAAACCATTCTGAAATCGTGCATTCATGTCTGACGAGTGATGCGGTGGTTGTGGAAAAATGATGTCTGTATATATTTGCATAAATCAGGTAGCACTTCGGATATACACCATGATTTTTCTAACTTTACTCTTGCTTCAAATGTTGCTGTGGATTCTGAGCACACATTAAGTGATCACCTCGGCTTGTCACTTTAAACAAGTTATTTTCTGATTTCTAGGACGAATACCCCGCAGTATTACAATAAGAAAGGGGGGAAAGGTTGATAAGATTATCCACCAAGATAGACTAGATGAGATACTAACGAAAATGTAAGTGCTGTTCCAGCTTTTACTTCATGGTGTAAGTGATAGCATTAGTTTTGACATAGATGCTGTTGAAATTGTTCATGCTACGAAGTGTGTGGAGGCAGCCTCCATCCCAGTAGCTAAAGTGAAGAGGGGTATCCTAAAGTTCGGTTGTCGTCATGATCCCAGTTTAAGTGCAGCTAAAAGACGTTCAAAAATGTGGTATTACATTTTGTGTGACTCTGATAGCCCTAAGATCTGGTCTTCTGTTAAAGCTTTTCAGAGAGCCAAAAAAGCAATATACTGAGTGTGTCAGTAATCTTAAAGCTATGGAAGCTAGGTGTGCCTCTGCTGAGGCTCTCAAAAATCCAAACGGGACGTGGAAAAAATATACAAACATTCAGTAATCCGTAGTCCGGCTTTTGAGTCGTCGTATAGCTCCTGGTTTAAATGGTATCCCACCCCACCACCCTCAAAATGCAAGTGCACTACTGATTGAGTATCTGACGCTTTTATTTCAAATATGTATTGATACAGGTCAAGTACCTAATTCATTTGGTTCTGGTGCAATAACGAACATTTAAAGAAAAAGAAAAAATGCTAATTTTTTAGTAGTTATCATCCTATTACTGTTCTAGTGTTTTAAGCAAGGTTCTAGAAAGTCTTATCCTGCCTGAAATGATACGTAAATGCGTACTAGATTATAATCAGTTTGGTTTTCGTTAGCATCTGAATGATGCGGTTTTCTCATCACCTACTGAAGAGTATCCGTGCTAATGCTGAGAATTTGGGAAGTCCTGTATGTTTTTGTAGTGTGCATATACTAGCAGTATTCAATTCTGTAGTCAAATCAAAAGTATTTTTGACTTTGATTGATTTTGGAGTTACGCGCCATATTGTTGCGCTGCTTTCATATTAGCGATCAGGATCTCGTCCGCGCCGTCAATCACGTGGTTGTTGGTGACCACGAAGCCGTCTTCAGAGATCACGAAGCCCGAACCCAGCGCCGAGGACCGGCGCGGCCGGTCGCCCTGCCCCTGACCGTTGCGGTCCTGGAACTCGCGGAAGAAATCTTCGAACGGCGAGCCTTCCGGCACGATGCCCTGCGGCCCGGTGCGCCCCTCCACCACTGTGGTGGTGGTGATGTTGACCACCGACGGGCTCACCCGCTCGGCCAGCGGCGCCAGGCTTTCGGGCCGGGCCATCGCGGTCACCGCCTGCATCAGCAGAACCGCCATGCTCAGCACCGCAAGCCAGATCATGCGCGCCATCGCGCCCCTGCCGCTTGCCTGGCCGGAAATTGCAATTGCCTGTGGCTGCACGGAACTACTCCTTGTCATGTTTAATTCTTCTCCTCCCCCGTCCCGGCGCAAACGCCGGATATGCACAGGAAAGTCTTATGGTCCCAATGTAGGAACTTCCGCCCGGCCCGCAACAAATGTTGCAAGGAATAAAGCCGCTGTGAGCCGGAAATCCGGCCGCAGCCGCGGACGCGTGCCCTGCTGCCGCCACCCTAGCAGGGAAAGATTGCGTTTTCGCTGAAATTCTGCGTGTGCCGCGGCGCGCCGCAAAGCCCTGTCAAAACCCAAGCAGGAAGGCCAGCCAGACCAGAATCAGCCCCAGCGCGAGCGCCGCCAGCCCGGCATTGCGGCGCTGCTCTTCGCTCAGCATCCGCAGCATCTCCAAGAGACGCTCCACAAGCGAAGGGGCCAGTGCGTACACCAGCCCCTCTGCAATCAGCACCAGCCCGAGGGCCAGGAGGACGAACCCCATTACTGCGTCGCCGTCTTGCCGTCCGAGGATTTCAGGTAGTTGAAAAACTCGTTGTCCGGCGACAGCACCAGCGAGGAGTTCCCCGCCAGCAGCGAATTCGCATAGGCGTTCAGCGAGCGGTAGAATTCAAAGAATTCCGCGTCCCGGCCATAGGCCTCGGCAAAGATCGCGTTGCGCTCGGCATCCGCTTCACCGCGGATCACCTCAGCCTCGCGCTCCGCCTCGGAGACCAGCTCGACCTCGGTCCGGTCGGCCTGGGCGCGGACGCGCTGCGCCGCCTCTTCACCGCGGGCGATCTCGTCCGCCGCTTCCCGTTCGCGCTCAGCACGCATCCGGGCAAAGGTGGCTTCCAGGTTGGCCTGCGGCAGGTCGGTGCGCTTCAGCCGCACGTCGATCACCTCAAGACCCAATGCGCGGGCCTGGGCAATCGCGCCATTGCGGATCCGCAGCATCAGCGCGGCCCGGTCCGACGACAGAATGTCGTTGGAGCTGACGGAACCCAGCACCTCACGGGTCTGCGCCCGCATGATCTTGTCCAGGCGCGATTCCGCGGCACCGATGCCGCCGGCACCCACCGCCTGGCGGAAGGTATCCACATTGGCGATCCGGTAGCGCGAGAACGCATCGACGATCAGACGGCGGTCATCCAGCGGAGTGACCTCCAGCGGGCCGACTTCCAGGCTCAGGATGCGGTCGTCATAACGCACCAGGGTCAGCATCTCCTTGTTGGGGACGTTGTCCGGCACCTTGCGCAGGCCGTCCATGTCGTCGGAGAAGCAGAACAGCCGGGTCGGCACGTCGGACAGGCGCTGGAAGGCCTGGCGCACCATGGTGGTGCGCACCACCTCGCCGAAGGTGCCGATGTGGGGCAGCCCGGACGGACCGTAGCCGGTCTCGAACAGCACGTAGCCCTTGGCTGGCGCCTTGCCGCCGACCCGCTTGACCAGCTTGCGCGCCTCTTCGAACGGCCAAGCCTTCGCGCCCTGGGCCAGCTCGCGCTCGTCTGCCATGGCAGCCACCCTATGGTTGGGTTTTGAGAAGGGGGCGACCCTAGGGCGGCACCGGGATGGCGTCAATCGTTTCAGGCAGCGGAGTCAGGCGCCGTGGACGGTCGCCGTCTCACAGACTAACTTTCGCTCGAACCAGCGGGGAGACAAAGCCTTGAAAAGCCATGTGGGCGCTTGCCATTGCGGCGCGGTGCGCTTTGAGATCAGTGCCGAGGTGACCGAGCTTACGACCTGCAACTGCTCGCTCTGCCGCAAGCGCAATGCCGTCATGGCCATGGTGCACGAGCGCCAGTTCAAGCTGCTGGAGGGCCAAGAGGAGCTGGCGCTCTACCGCTGGAACTCTCGGGTCGCCAAGCACTACTTCTGCTCGCTCTGTGGGATCTACACCTTCCATCGGCGGCGCTCGAAGCCGGATCATTTTGCGGTCAACGTCTTCTGCCTGGAGGGCGTTGCGGCTGACGAGATCCCCCGGATCGCCTTCGACGGGCGGCAACTGCCGGCCGAGGATGACGGCTAGGGACCGGGCGCCGACTTCGCTGGAACTGAAAGCGTACTAGTTCCGCGGCGTCTTGCTCAGCAGCCGGCGCAGGAATTTGCGCTCCTTGGCGAGCTCCAGGAAAGCCGCCTTCTGCGTCGGGCTCAGGCCGGCCAGGTAGCCGTGCAGGTCGGCCATGGTGTCGGCGAAGAACTCGTGACGCACCAGGCTCCGTTCGCTCAACTGCTCCAGAAAGGCCGTGCGATCGTAGTCCGGGGCTTCGAGCGCCGAGATCAGCGCCTCGCGGTAGCCGCCGCGGTTGGCGCGCATCTCCGCGCGTCGGGCGATGGTGCGCTCGCGCAGGTCGATCAGGCGGCCGAGCTGGGCCGAATCCAAGTCGAGCCGCTGGACTACGGTGTTGAGCTGGTCGGACCGCGCCTTGCGATCGCCGCCCAGAAGGTTGCCCGAGTAAACCACCCCGGCAACCACGAAGAGGTTGAGGGCCAGGGAAAGGATCAGCAGCAGCCAGGGCACGCGACGGGACATGTCTCAGGTCCTCCGGCTAAAGGATCTCATCGGCGGGCTCGCCGAATTCGAAATCGTCCTCCGATTCCACCTGGGCCTCGCCGCCCATGAGATTGCCGTAGCCGGCTCGGCCAAGCTCGAATCCGGCCACCGAAACCACGACGAGCGCAACGACCGCGAAGGCCGCGCCGAGCGGCCCGGGCAGGCCGCCGAAGGAGGGTGTAAGCGTCTTGGCGAGGTCCGAGAGCCAGCTCCCGATCCCGGGGGAGGTAGAGCCATTGTTGGTCGTTGCTCTGATCCTTTTTGTAGTCGAGCGAAAGGAAGCCGGTGTTGAGAACGCCTTTGGGTTCGGTGAAGAACATGATCGACCAGCGGTCGGCGTCCTTCTGTTTGCCGAAGGATCGCGTTTTCTGTTCCTTCAGTTTGCCGGAACTGAGCGTGGTGGTGAGCGTCATGATGGAGGCCATGTTCTTGCCGAGATCACGGTCGGCGACCCGTTGCATGATGGCTGGGGCATCGAGTTCGGGGAGTTGAGCCGTGGCGTTCTCGGGAAGAGCGAGGGTTGCCCAGAGTAGTCCGACGACGAGGGCGAGTTTGCGGCTTTGGAATGAGGCGGTTGTCATTAAGGCATCTCCAAGTTGGGGGTCGAATTGGGACTCAATGGGCTTGCCGAAGGCGCAGCCCAAAGATCGCGCGTGAGTACGAGGGCGACGCATGCGCTGAGTGTGAGGGTGATTTTGGCCAGGCTCTTGGGCTTGAACCGAGGTTTGCGGTAGAGCATGAGGGTGGCGAAAACGAGATTGCCCACGATAAAACATCCGTTGACCCAAACAGGTGGAAGCCCGCCGCTGAGTAAAAAATGGGCTCCAGCGATAAAAGGGAACCAGAAGACCGGTAACCCTTGGTAGGCGGACTGGCCTTCGTGCTGGATCGTGCCTGTTTCGTTGAACACCGCGAGACGAATGACGCCGGCGCCGATCACGGCGCCGGACGGCAGCCCGCGCCTTCGCTACGTCGCCCTCGATTCGCACGTCGCCTACGGCAACGGGTGGTTCCCGACGTCCCTGGCCGCCTCGCCGGAGAAGCCGGCGCACGCGGAGATCCTGACCGGCAAGCTCCCGGCGGGGGAGGCGCGCTGCCTGCTGGCCTCCTGGAACAAGCCGGGCTATCGCCACGCGGTCTTCGCCGACCTCGAGCTCGAGGGCATCGACGACGGGCTCTACTACGCGGCCAAGCACTGCATGCTCGATGCCGACCCCGCCTCCGACGCCGAGGCCGTCCAGAAGATCGAGCTGGAGCTGAACCTCCCGGGCGAGTGGACGCCCGAGCGCGTGCGCCAGCTGCAGCGCCTCGTCGGCTCCGTCGGCAGCTGCGATCGCCAGGACGTATGGGCCGCGCTCGTGCGCGTGCTCCACGAGGTGCGTCCGCTGAACGTCGCCCGGCCCGTGATCGAGCAGGCCTACGACCTGATGTACCCGCGTGAGGATGACGTGCGCGCGCTGCTCGCGGCCATGCTCGAGAACGGGGATGCCGCGGATGCCGGCGTCGCGCTCCACCTCATCCGGCGCGCACGCGATCCGGACTACCTCGACATCCTCGAGGCCCACTACGACCGGACGACCGACGAGGGACTGCGCGGCGTCCTGCGACGCACGCTGACGTTCATCTACTCCGCGGCGATCGGCGTCGAGCCTGCGCGCTACCGCGCCTTCGTGACGCGCTACCTGGGCTGGCTGGACGAGGCCGACGAGGCTCGCTTCCGGACGCTGGCGACCGGCCTGCTCGACTTCGGTGATGCCGGAGCCGAGGCCTTCGCGAAGGGCCTGGGATTTTGTGATTAACTTAAAAATACTATGAAAAATTCTGACTGGTTCAAATTAGCCAAAGATAACTCCTAGAATTAGTAAAATATCATTTTGAAAGGGCCTTAACTGGAGTGGCCAGCTGGAACATACGCTAATTTCGCATATGCTAATTGCGTTTTTTTCCATTTTGGAATAATGAAACCCTAGGAAAACAAACTGACACTTCAGAAGTCTCATAAGGTCTTATTTTGACTAGAGCTTGAGCTTTACTGAATTATCTTAAGTAGCTAGAGTCAGTATTTTATTTGTTTTCATTCATTTGAAAGCAGCTTATATTATTCCTTTTTATTAGCTCTACAATTTTAGTAAAAATATGGTTTCCATTAATTGGTTAACCATGGCTTTTTTCTAATTCAAAATATGTATTCAATAAAAGAATCCTCAAATTAGGACAACGCAGCCGGATAAGAATAACTGAATATGAGCCACAGAAGGATTTATTAAAATTACCAGCATCTAAACTTTTATTTCATTAGATCTAACCTTTTAACTGAAAAACCAATTCAACACAAACGTCAGCGCACAAGTTAAAACACTGCTGATAAAGGTTAGATTTCTGTCTTTTTTATATACATTACTTCTGTTCGGTATTTACATTTATTACAAATTGAGATATGACTTCTTTATTCAGGAAAATTGACTGGTCACTCGACATTTTTAAGGTGGAAAACTACATAAGATTTAACAAGTCTACAATGCTTAACATGTTAGAACAAGAACGGCTAAAATTTTCACCTGTAATAGCATGATAATATCAGGACCTGTCTGGAATCCAATTCTGTATGACTGTGCAAGGGGCTGGGTTTGGTACCCGCTCATCCATGTTGGTGTGTGAAGAAGATAGCCGGCATTTAGACTGTTTGACCAACTTCCTCTGTGCTTTGAGCTTGAATAATAGTTGTTATAATCTGATGGTTTCATGAAGTTTTTGGCGGCCTTGGCTTTATTTATCCTAAAATGAAAAATTTTTATTTATCAGCAGAAAAGTTTACTTATTATTGCTGTAACGCCTAAAGATCGTATCTGTCATTTTTAACCCTCTGAGTATATTATCAAAACCAATTGATCAGCTGTTCTCAAAGGGAGGATCAGCAGGGTAGTACGTATCAGAAGGAACAAGACATGATTGAACTTGAATATACACTACTCGACCAATCGTTCCTTTGAAAATCAGGGCTGCCAACTTTTTGGTCCGTGAGTATGTCCCCTGAACTTCCAAAAACATGTCATTTTTAGCAGAAATGTGTCTATCTTGAAGTCTCAAAAACTAGAGGCTATTTTTTACCAGTTATATTATGGACCAAAAGACGCTTCGTAAACCTCTTTGAAAATGGGCAGTTAATATCAAATGTAATAAAAACAAAAACAAATCCATCTAAAACATTCATACAAAATGATTGTGTGTCAAGGAACGAAACTCGTATAAAGGCGCAAATCCTTTACTGTGGTGAAAATTCCTTGCTTACGACATCTTTGGCAAAACCTGGGTACTAAAAAAAATGTATATCGAGAAAAAGCTCTACTTTGTATCTAAGTTTACTAAAATTTCGGTAAGGTCGGATTGTCGTATCTGTATTTAATTTCAAGTTTTGACAATGAAAACGGCAATAACAAATATTCTGGAAATAACTGTGTTATTTAATAGGTTTGATTATTCTGATGTGAAAGATTTCGAGCAGGGTCACCTTCTAGAGGAGAGCCAAGGGGTAAGGATTTACGCTTTTCTTTCTTATTCTAATGACAGCAAACAATTAGGAAGAAAATACTGGGGAAGAAAGTGACTTGTGATCAAGTATTTTAATTTGTTCCTTTTTTAAGATGGCACCTATTTACTGTTTGCTTCCACGTCGTGAAACGAGGAGACCACTTCTCGAAAACCTATGAAAAGGTAAAATAACAGCTGTTAACTTTAGATGACTAAGTTTAAAATAAATAAAGTTATTTCCAAGAATTTTTTTCGAAGTTCAATTGTCATTAATATAATTGACTCATTACTTATTATTATCACTCCAATTTCTGTTTCTGATAGTACCAACTTTAACCCCTCTACACTTATGACTGAACTAAGATTGTATTCCCTCTAATCTCGTAATAAGCAGAAGAATTTGAATTGTGTCGTTATCTAGTATTCTTAGAAGACACAATGATAACCTTTTTCTTAACCGGCCCCATGGCTAGCTTGTCCTCTTTGAAAAAACAGGAAGACGCCGGATTCTGTCTCCCCAAGAACTTGTTTATTCTGGCTCCGGCACTAACTATATCTGTGAGTAAGACTTGTAAATATTGTATGTTTCTTAGATTTGTAGTTACTAGAAAATTTATTAGAAAAGAATGTTAGTTAACTTTGGCTACCATTGTGCCTTATTCTCAAAATTTGGAGTTAATTAATGTTTAGTTGTTATTTAGGATTTGTTTATAAATAAATTTGTATTATATTTATATTTCTTGTGTAATCTATATCTTTATAGTTTAACTATACTTTTTACACGTGCATAGAGAAGGATCTGTCAGCCGAGGCATAGACTGAAAAAAAAAAGAAAACAAAACGCTTTAAATTTTTTATAATCATGAAAAAAATCTACTACCTACTATTGATAAGAAAAAGGTTTTCTTTTGGTTTTATTCTTCCAAATAGCTTAGGATGTTTCTTCACTTGATATTAAAAAAAACAGGTTTTTTAACTGAAAGTAAGGAGCGACATTAAAACGCAAAAACCCAAGGAAATTATGCCGTATATGATGGGGGCCAACCCCTCCTCATCGTCAGGCTCTTTACGATAAAGCTTTTTATTGTTTTAAAAAGTAAAGTTGTGAATAAGAGTCAAACGTTAGCGTAAAGAGCGGCGCGTTGAGGAGGGGACAGCCTCTTTCATATACGGAATAATTTCTGTTCGTTTTAAGTTTTAATGTCGCTTCTTACTTTCAGTCTAAAAAACTAGTTTTTTTTTTTAATTTCTCAACATTTTCGAACTAAAACAGGTTTTGAGATTGAACGAAATTTGGATATTAATTTTACTTTTGTTTAAAACTATTAATAACCTTATAATAGCCTGAGTTCGATTTTTGTTTCAGTTGCCTAAGAAAAACTCCAAGAAAAAAAGAAATATAAAAATAGGTTGTATGCATGTTTGTTTTTGAATGTTTGAGGGATTGCATATGACGTCTGAAAAATAAAGAAGAAAAAGAACGCTAAAAAAAATAAAAAAATAAAAAAACTATAAAAACTAAAAAGAAAAAACTAAAAAAGCTAAAACATAAAAAAGGAAAAAACTAAAAAAGAAAAAAGAAAAAAAATGAAAGCTAAGAACTAAAATAAAAAGAGAAGCAAAAAATAATAAATAAAAGATGAAAAAACAAAAAAGAAAGCTAAAAAATAAATAAAAAAAATAAAAAAGAAAAAAACTAAAAAGGAGAAAAAGGAAACTAAAAAATAAGAAAAAAACTAAAAAAACTAATCAAAAGTAAAAAACTAAAAATAATAAAATGAAAAAACGAAAAAACTGAAAAAAAAATAAAAACTAGAAAACAAAATAGAAAAAACTAAAAAAGAAAAAAGGGAAACAAATACAATGGCACGTAACTAATACTTTGAAATTGTTTCTAAGTTTGAATTTTGTTTATTTTATTATCTGAAATAATCTGACCACATTAAAGTGAACTTCAACTGCTAATCAAACCCTTATAAAATGTATTTGCACCATGATATTTTTAATTCAAGTCGGTCTTGGCTGCAATGGAAGAGAACTTCACAGCAATTAGGAAGACATACTGATCCTTAGTCTGCTTCTTCTAATATGATACTAGCTAAGTAGTTTTTCCTCTGATTTTGATTTTGTTGGTCTGGTATGGAATGTTAATACAGTTTGATTATGATATTGATTATGATATTGTACGATACGTTCGTTATGATATTGCTGTGTTAATTTTTTCCTTTTCTATTACTCCGCAGTGCCATTATCTATGTTCACTTGTGGGTTATAAAATAATATTTGACGATTACGACAGTCAGGTGACAAGATAAACCTTCTTATACAAATATATCACATGGAATTTCTTAATCCGCCTGAAATAATAAAAAAAATAATTCTAGGAAAAACCTGGAATAATTCCAAACTCCTTTGAAGATCCACCAAATTGAGGGACTTGAAAAAAAAGTTCTTTATGAACAATCGAATTACTAAGCTGGAATAATCATATGGAAAAGCTATTTTGTCATAATTATTATTATTATGCAATTATTATTTTTTTAAAATTTGTCTCGAATTGGTTGCAAAAAAGTAGACAAATATGGGCTTACTGAGAAACCTAATCTTACAAAGGAGGTTAATTTTAGAAGCAAAAGCTATAGCCTTATAAATTGTTACACTGTAGCTTCATAATATACACCCTTAATATATCCTAATAATACAATATAATAATATATCCTAAGGATATAATATATCCTTTTCTCTTTTTTTTTAGGAATGGTATCACGATCTGACTGGTTTCGATATTTTCCCATTACATCGAAACTGCTTAGTAGCATGGGTTGGAGGACACGGTGCCTTACTGACAGAGAAATTAGACTGTCAAACTCTCAAATCTGATTGTCATAACCTGCTGCAAAGGTTTTATTTAAAAAGACACATACCTCCTATAGAAACTATCCACAGGAAACCGGGCCTGGCCCTGTTGACCAACGATTTATTATCAGAAGGCGCCGCCGGTAAGAGTGTCGATGAGATCAGCCAGGGTTTTGAATCCCTGGGGGCAATCTTTGGCAGCGATGCCGGTTATGATTCCGCCTCCGTAGGATTAAGGAGTTTGACTGAGCCCGGCAAGTTACAAACTGCATTGGATCATTTGATCGATGTCGTCAGCCAACCGGACTTTCCCGAAGAGGCCTTTGAGCGGGAACGCAAGCGTATGTTGATCGGTATCCGTTCAAAAAAGCAGTCGCCTTCTGCGATTGCAAGAGATGCTTATTTCGCAGCACTTTATGATCAACACCCTTATGCCCGGCCCAGTGAAGGTACGGAAGAATCCTTACAGGCTATTTCTGTTAAAGATTTAAAGGCGTTTCATCAACAATACTATTTGGCTAATAATGCAGTCATTGCCATGGTTGGGGACATCAGCCGTGAGCAAGCGAACCAGATCGCTGAGCAACTAACAGCCAAGTTATCCGTCGGTGAGAAACAGACCTCCATTCCAGAAGTGAAAGCCTTGGATAAAGGAGAAACGGTTTATGTTGAACACCCCTCCAACCAGATGCATATCCTGATGGGCCAACCCGGGGTAAAACGCGGTGATCCGGATTATTTCGCGCTTTATGTGGGCAACCATGTTCTCGGTGGAGGGGGTATGGTGTCCCGTCTTTTCAGAGAAGTGCGTGAAAAGCGTGGCTTGTCTTACAGTGCCTATAGTTACTTTAGTCCTATGAGAGAGGCGGGCCCTTTTCTTTCTGCCTTACAAACCCGTGCCGATCAGGCTGATGAAGCCATACAAGTTTTAAAGGAGAACGTTCGAAAGTTCATTGATGAAGGACCGACGGAAGAAGAGCTGATCGCTTCGAAGAAAAATATCACCGGCGGCTTTCCATTACGCATCGATAGTAACAGCAAGATCCTTGGTTATTTGGCAGTGATTGGCTTTTACGGCTTACCGCTGGATTATCTTGATACCTTCAATGCCAACATCGAAGCGGTCACGGTGGAACAGATCAAGGATGCTTTTAAACGCCGTTTAAACCCGAATAAATTCGTTACTGTCAAAGTCGGGCCAAAAATCGAAGAGGATACACCCGCTGAAGGGTGATGTGCCCGGCAAGGTCCGGATCATCGCCGGTCATTGGCGTGGACGAAAACTGATCGTCAGTGATGAACCAGGTTTACGACCGACAACGGATCGTAATCGGGAAACGCTGTTTAATTGGTTACAACCAATTATCGTCGGTGCAGATTGTCTCGATCTGTTTGCCGGAACTGGATCTCTATCCTTCGAGGCCTTGTCCCGTGATGCGGCTTCCGCTGTTTTACTGGAACGCAATGCCGCACTGGTGAATGTACTTAAAGAAAATAATAAACTGCTCGCTGCTGACAATGTCACCATTATCCATGACGATGCCTTGAACTGGTTGTCTTCATGCCACCAAGCCTTTGACATTATTTTTATCGATCCGCCTTTTCATGAAGATCTCATAGCACAAGCCTGCCGGGCGATTAAAGAGTCAGGTTGTTCAAAGCTTGATCAGTTCCATTGAACTAATAAGTTATTCAAGGTAACGTATTGTAAGTGCAGACAAGCAGATTCGGAAAAATCAAGTAAACACATCACGTAATCTCAATAACATTCCGTGTTATTATTTTGGAGTGGTAACTCCCTGCTGGGGAGGATATGAATCATATATTTTGATATAGCACCCTTAAGCCGTGCAAAATGGCCTGTAGTACCTGCAATGGCAGGTAACCTCCGAACCTACCGCGAGGTTAACACAAATGTCTACAGCCTATACCTTTTCTATTAATTTGAATCTTAATCTGAATCTTGCTTGTGAGATGCAATTTTCTAAGAGCCTTTACTCCCATCCCCAAATAATTCAAAATACATTTGATCTAAAAGTAAGCTTTACCTTTTTCCGAATGCCTTTATATATTCTATCTTGCACAACAGGATGTTTTATTGGAACATTGTAGCCTCAAAGATAATCTTCCCAAAATTTACGATTATAATGAGACTCAGGGCATGTATGAAGTGTAAAATTTTGAACGTTACTATTTCGATGCAGTAACTACATTGAAAGTTTCATTCCTCGAAAAGACGACCTGATCTTTTAAATGTTGTAATGTTTTTGCTGTCAGGGAAACGTCCGAAATATGAATCCCGGTAAAGATTTATCCAAAATTCATCTGAGTTAATCGACAAGAAATTTTTGTCAAAAAATTGATCTCCGAGATTAGTGGGGTCTAGCTTTTTGGTAGTTATTATAATCAGAAACCAATCATCCTCTTTCTACATTCGTGTCCATTTCTCAATTGTAGCTCATGAAACTCTGATAGCAAATACCACTTTTAGTTACTGTCGAACATAGCTTCAGTCCATATTTAATCGAGTGTTTTCATGATAACACAAGTTACTCTGCAACAATTTGCATCAAAACACGTCCACATAGCAACCAAAGCAAGTCTGCAATTCTGAATCTTGGTTCAACAAGTCAAAAGAAAATGAAACCAAGTGTTGTTAAATGATCGACATTTTATTTTAACATTGGCTGTGGCGATCTCTTTGTTTGGTTCATGAGAGAATCAAATGCAGTTGAAAGTTTAATCAAAATGTAGAATCGACTGATCTTTCGCTTTCCGACTGGTCCCGGTAACGTAGTACCGTAAATCGTTGAGTAGAAAAGCTATTTCGGCTACTCTTCTACCTAATTATAGGGCAGTAGATCATCCTTTTTTGGAAGAATTCACTTCTAAATTTTAACTTATTACTGTCCCTAAAAAACGATTTTATGAAAAGAAGAAAAGTTAACAATATAACACAGAATACTGAAACGAATTACACTACGATATTCTGACAATTTACATCAGGTCTCAGTAAAAAGTTCAAGAATATCTGCAATGCCAGTATTCGCTTCCTCCTGCAATATTTCTTCCTTGATGCGGATTTCTATCTATAGTACTTTTTCTTGTTGCTTTCCCTCCAAGCTACAGTAATTGAAATTTCCTCTGCCCTTTTAAACTATTACAACCCCAGTCTGTAAAGTCTCACAGGCACATCTACTCCTCTTAACTAATCGATGACCTCGAGCGAGCTCGCGCCACCGGGAGCCACGAACGCGGACACGACGTGCAGAAGGTACGGGCGGATCTCGGTCAAGATCTCCTCCTCGAACTCCTCCCCGAACTCCTCGTCGTCTTCGTGCTCGTCGTCTTCGTCGTGCTCGTCGTCTTCGTCGTGTTCGTGCTCGTCGTCTTCGTGCTCCATCTCGTGCTCGTACTCGACGAGTACCGAGCGCAGGCGGTGCAGCCTGACGACACCGCCGGCGGTGGCGATCCAGAGCATGTCCTCTTCGGGCTCGTGCTCGCCGGCCCGGAGCGCCGACGCCTCCGGCGCACGGACCGCCAGCGTGAGCACGGGCTGCCCCTCGAGCGAGACGCGCTCGCGCGTCACGGCACCGAGGAACACCGCACCTCCGGGGCGGGTGAGATCGGGACGGTAGATCTCGACACGAGTCGCCGGCGAGACGCCGGCCTCGCCGAGCATGGCCTGCGTATGCGTCCAGAACTCGGGCTCGGGCTCGATGTCGGGCTGCATCTCGAGACCGTCGCGCACGACGTCGAGGATCTCGGAGCCGGGCGCGGCGATGCCCTCGACATGGGCGACGAGACGCTCGGTCTCCCGCTGATGCCAGGAGGCCTCGCGGTCGTCGGCGGCATCTGCGGCCATCCACCAGAGGGCGCAGAAGAAGAGCGCGATGCCGAGCGCGAAGAACCCGATGCTGATCTGGGTGCGTGTCATGCGGAGGGCTTCTCCCGCGAGAGGACGTAGCCGACGCCGCGCTCGGTGTGGATCAGGGGCGGGCCGTCCTTGTGGAGCTTCTTGCGCAGGTACGACACGTAGACGTCCACGACGTTGGTTCCGGGCGAGAAGTTGAGCCCGAAGGCGCGCTGGCCGATCACGGTGCGCGTGAGCGTCACCTCCGGCCGACGCAGGAACAGCTCGAGCAGGGCGAACTCGCGCGGCGTCAGGTTCAGCGGCTCGCCGGCGCGGTACGCCTGGTGCTTCTCGAAGTCGATGCGAACGTCGCCGTAGACCAGCTCGCTCGACGCGCCGCCTTCCTTGCGGCGGAGCAGCGCGCGCAGCCGCGCGACGAGTTCCTCGAAGTGGAACGGCTTGGGCAGGTAGTCGTCGGCGCCGAGTTCGAGTCCCCTGACGCGGTCGTCCACCTCGCCCTTGGCACTCAGGAGCAGGATGGGCGTCGTGCTCCCCTGCGCGCGGGCGCGCTCGAGCACGCTGAGGCCGTCGATCTCGGGCAGCATGATGTCGAGCACGCAGGCGTCGGGCGTGAGGTCGATCAGGGCCTTGAGACCGGCCTTGCCGTCACGCTCGTGGTGGACGGCGAAGCCCTCCTCCTCGAGACCCTCGCGGATGAACTCCGCGATGCGCTCGTGATCTTCGACGACAAGGACCTGCACGGGGGGCTCCTGGGTGGGAACGTCCGCCACGGTAACCGCGGCGGACGTTCCCGGGGGGGGTGCGCGGAGAGTGCGCGTCGGGGCTAGCGCTCGTCGTCGAACCCGCCGGACTCGAACTCGTCGTCGTCGTCCTCGTGCTCGTCGTCTTCGTCGCCATCCTCGTCGTAAAATTATCAATCCCTACATATTTCAAATTAGAGTTAACTCTCTCCCAGAACTTCTTTACAAATGATTTAATATTTTGTCAGAATGTAAAGGCACAAATTTTTGGAGTCTGTTTAAAATGTACATCATATAGTGGCAGTTTTAGGTTCATTTTTTGCTAAACTTTTATTTGCATATGTAAGTGCTCCCAAGGAGATAACAGTCTTCCGTTATCACAAAGAGTAATGTATAGAAGTTCTTAACAACAAATGTTAATGTATGCAGAAGACATTCACTTCCCTAAATTCGCTCTGTTTGTTTACCATTTTGCAGTTCAATCAACTTCATATATTATGTCAGTAATTACGCTCCTTAAATAGGATATTTTAAAATGTTCATTTGACCATTGAGGATAAGTTATTAGATGCACTGTAGAACGCTTCTTTCATAATGCATTTGTCTCGTTATCGTGTCGCATCGTTGAGGGAAATTGATGCTTTTATATAATATTTACAAGGAAGTATGAGCACAGTATTTCTAGTGCACTGATAATAACGTCTTTCACACATTCACCGTCGCGAAACAGGTTTGTGCGTTCAGCGACTTCCCCACTAACAGCGTGCCTGCTTCTATTTTCTCTTTTACCAAAAATGCTGGAGAGAAAATATTGTTATGAGACTGCAATGCTGCATTTCAAATTTTAGTTCATTCTCTTTTGCCATCAGTACTATGGTAGGCTTAATTGTTTTGACGTTTAATAGCATACTGTTTCTTATTCTTATTTTGTAAATGCTGCTGCCTCTCCATGGACAAGATAAATTAGGCTCTTTTTTTATGAATAACTAAATATTTACACGTCTGTTTATCTTGGAATATCCTATTTTACAAACCAGCTAGCATCTTTTCGTACTAGTTTCTAAATTTATTATTATTATTATTTCTATTTTTTTAGAACCTATTCAGCAAGTTCAAAATGGCGTCAGCGCGTGCAATTCGGCTTTAGTCTATAATACTGCTATGTTCTGTATGGAAGGTTATTTTTCTAAGACTACTTTTGCCTGCTAAGTTAAAGTACCACCATTGGGACAGAAGACTTGGTTAGGCTTACTGTAACAACGTCTCTCTGCCAGAAAAAAATGAAGCAGCAGGGCTCTGGCTCATACAAAACTGAGGTAGTTTTAGTCAATCCTACACAAACAAAGCCATAACACTCCCCAAAAGATAGATTGAAAAATGAGTTAATATCTTGGAAGGGCCGTATAGAGATTGGTCAAAATGATAAACGGACCGTATTGTATGCATTTCCTCAGATAACGCTCGGGCCGGATTGAGCAGCCTTGCGGGCAGTGGGGTTACCCATAGTATCTCAAATCGTGGAGTTTCACGCGTATTATTGACGCCTGTCTGACAAAACTCGGAAATTGGCTCTGTCAACTTGTTTGATAGACAGTTTACAAACATTTAAGGGTTATAAGACTTGCTTTTAGTCCTATTGAGCAGATATTACCGTAATCAAAAGTAAAACGCCAAATATAGAAACTTTATTGACAACGTTTCGTCTAACAGATTTCTTCAGGTCACTACTCACCACTTTTCTAATGCTGCGTGCGGGCTAGAATTAATCATCTATATCAATCACCTATAGATAAAACTGTTTCTTTTTTTTATGGTGGAAATATTTTTTAGGAAGTGAGCAGAAAGAGTGAGTTAATCACAATACTTCAAAAGGAAAAGGCGGCTCTAATTCGAGATCTCCTACAAAGCAAGTCTAATCCTCAATTCCCTCGAAAAGGTGAAGATAACACTTTTATTTGATATTGATCTTAGTTTTTGGCAATACTCAACTAGGTCTAGGCTATACTATTTTCTCATTGTAGGTAAACATTTTCTAATTTATACAATAAAATTTTATCTTATTATCATGAGTTGTCTATGTGTGTTTCTCTTTCAGCTAGTTCGATTCCTTAAAAGACCAAGGACGGTGAAAATCAAGTCTGATTGTTTGAATCTATTTGGTGGAATCTTACCCAACCATATATTTACATCAGCCCGACCTATAAGCACCAGGGACAGTAAAAATTAAATCTGATTGTTTGAGTTATTTTAGTGGACATATTCCTAACTGTACATGTAGCCTACCTCGGTAAATGTTTACTTTCGTTCCAAGTGCTCTAAAGTGCGTATTACTTGCATATAGCAAGATTCTAAGGATCACATATTGTTTCCTTGTCATTATTAGAGAAGCGCATCCACTTCTGGTTGACCCTCCTCCTCCATGGGGCAAACTAAAATGCATCAAGTGGGCTTGCTTACAAGTAACATTACCTATTAAGCAAAGCATATTAGTCTGTGAGCCCTGTGGGCAGCAGGCCAAGGTCTGAATTCTATATATATTTTTGTTTAGTTTTATCACTTTTTGTTGAATGAAATATAGAATACAGACCTCACCCCACTGCCTGCAGGGCTCATGAACTAATATGTATCACTATTGATAATGTAATCTATAAGCAAGCCTACTTTATGTATTTTTAGTCTTGTTGGAGGTGTATTTTAGAAACCTAAAAATGAATGCACTTCTCTAATAATGACAATGAAACAATATGTGATCATCAGAATCTTTCTATATGCAGTAATATGCACTTTAGAGCAGTAAGAACAAAAGTAAATATTTACTACACTTTACATGTCCACAGGAATTAATTCCCTCTAGCTAGACTATGTAGCATTTTGGCAACCTTTACTAATTAAAATCTATCTAGTCTCAGCAGCATATTCCACAGAATACTCTGCCTCAGGATCAGACATTAGACACAACAGCCACTTAAAATTACCTTAAATTGCATTTGCCAGCAAGATAAGGTGGTAGATCCTCCTGTAGTTCTCACTGGTGGTGAGTGATGTAATTATGTTGGCTTAGCTTCCCAGTCCAGCCTCCACTCAGCCCTCTCCCAGTCCCTGTTGACTCCAGCCTTGAAGGAGTGGGGAGTCTCAGCTTGGATGGTAGACTCAGATAGGCTATTCCAGAGGGGGACCACCTGAATGGAAAAGAAGCCATGTTGTTCCCTTCTCCAACATCCAGGCAGGTGAAGCTTTAGACTGTGACCTCTTGAATTGTTAGCCAGGGAGGGGGTGAAGATCTGGTTCAGGTCTTTGACGTTTTACGACTGGAACCCGGTCTGCTTGAGCCCGGTCGTGAACTGGGTGCGGATGAGTTATCCTGTAGAAAAAGGACATGAATATCTTTATGGAGATTCCACCTTTTATTGCTTTGAGTATTCATATTATGGTATATCATGTCAAATAGTACAACATTTTATGCTGAGAAGACGCAGCGAGAAGGAGAAACATTCCCAAGCATAAAAAATTGTAATCTAAAACAATACCAACACGGCACTGTATAGAGGAGCAAATCAAGACCTCTGTAAAGGTTAGATAAACGTACCAAAGATACGCATTCAAGAGATTTGCTGAGGAATTTTAGAAGAAGGTCAGAACAAAAACAAATGAAGGAAATAATGAGTTAAAAAATAGAAATAAGAACCAACGACAAAATGAAAAAAAAGACAAAAACAGACAGAGGGATAGACATAAAGGAAGAAAGAAAGAAAGGAAGAAGGAAAGAAAGAAATAAAGAAAGAAAAAGACAAAAACGAAGAGAGAAGGACGGAAGGAAAGAGAGAAAGAAAGACAAAATAAGGAAAGAATGACAGAAAGAAGGAATACAAAAACAGAAAAAAGAATCGAAGACAGAATAAAAGACAGACAGACAGACAGAAAGAAAGAAAGAAAGAAAGAAAGAAAGAAATAAGAAGGAAAGCAAGAAATAAGAAGGAAAGAAAAAAGAAAGAGGAAAGAAAGACAGAAGAAAGAAGAAAGAAAGAAAGAATTAGAAAGGAAAGAAAGAAAAAAGAAAGAAAGAAACAAAGAAGAGAGAAAGAAATAAAGGAAAAAAGGAAGCTTAATGTCACGATTTGACAGAGACTAATCGAACGTGCAGGTTTGTGCATGTAAAGAAGAGTGGATAAATTCTGCCCTTGTAGTATCATTGACTATAGCTGTCGCAATGCCATCTACCATCAATGGCATTTCTATCATAAAATGGATAAAAAAGAAGGAGCATTTTACAGAGAAATGGTAAAGGCTTCGGTAAAAATTAAAGTAACTTAGCATACCTCTGTGTCACTAACCCATGGCTCATCGTCTCCGTCGTTTGTCGGAGGATCTCTGAGAAGGCAAAAAAAAAAAACAGAAACGATTGAAATTAACAATAGTAATGTTGATTATAATGATCATCCTTATCGCTGCCGTACCAATAATCATCACCACTGTCACCATCGCCGTAATGATTATCATAACAGTCACGAACACCACCACCGCTACTACTACCATTATAATCAACATCATCATTACCTATACCATCATCATCATCATCATCATTATCATCATCATTATCCTCATCATCATCCTCATCATTATCATCATCATCCTCATTATCAACACCACCATGAACACCAATATCGTCATCGTTGTCGTCTTTATAATTGTCATCGTTTTCTCCATTATTATCATCAACGTCATCAACGTCATCGGAATTAACGAAGACACTGTCATCAACTTTGCCACCACCATCAACAATCATCATCATCATCATCATCATCATCATCATCAACATCATCATCGTCATCATCAGAATCAACATCAGTATCATCAGTTTTGTCAAAAAATGATTTCAGGATCCTAAAGCGGGCACATAAACGAATAACATGACAGTGGTAGATCAATTTTGATAGGTATGGCGCTTATCGGTTTTTGCAAATGAACTCTTCAATTGTAATCAATAGGTAGAAGTATTGAAATGCGGAAAAGATCACTTCAACTGCCACCTGAACACTCAGTTTAATGATAATCCCGAAGCTATTGATGATCTCACTGTTCCCAATGATAGAAGGTCAATTGAACCAGAACACAGCAGAGAAGAAATCAGGAAAGGAATAAAGGCAATGAAATTTTGAAAAATACTAGGAATAGATCAAATTACTACGGAAGTACTCAAAGCTGGAGGAAAACCAATGATTGATATGCCACATAAAATTGCTTTGCAAGTTTGGCAGGAAAAAAAACAACCTCCTATTTCCAAAAAAAAAGGTGATAAACTCAACTCGCCAATTACCGAGCTAAAGTACTACTCTCCATACCAGGAAAAGTCTTCCTCCACGTTCAATCCAGAAAATGAAGCAACGTATTGAAAACTTTTCTAAAGAATCCCAATACGGTTTCCGTCCTGGAAGAGGCAATGTAGATGCAATACAATGCTACGGTAGCTAATGAAAAAACAAGGAAAAGGAATGTCAGGGTACAGTTTCACTTTATTGACTTCAAGGCGGCGTTTGACACGGTCTGGCGCAATCCTTAATGGAAGATGATGCGTGCAATTAACATAAATGAAAAGATAGTATACGTGGTGGAAAAGCTCTATGCAGAAACTGAGTACGCCGTTATCATCAGTGGTCAGCTAACAGAAAGGTTTAAAGTCAAAGTAGATGTGCATCAAGGGTGTTTTTTATCTCAAACACCATTTAACATATTACTTAAATTTGTAATCAGCAGAGCTAAAAAGCCTACAACTATCACTTTCTTTAAATAAAAAACTTTCAATCGATATCAAATATGCTGATTACATGACATTGATTGCAGCCACCTTTGAGAAACTATCCGTATCTACTGTAGAGTTAGAAAGTATCTGTAATGAATGTGGCATGGAACTGAACCAAGGCAAATGTAAAAGAATCCCTTATTCCCCATTAGACATGAAGATCGATGATAAAGCAGTTGAAAGCGTAAAAACATTCATATTTCTTTGATCTGTGGTACCGCAAGATAAGACTAGATGGAAGCAAATGGTGAAGACAAATGTAGCAAGGCTCTCTGGAGTGCGCTGATCAGTCAAGCCAGTCAAGTTAAGCAATGCTGTAATTGTTTGGTTATCGATATAGATGAGGTAGTCAAAATAAATGTTTTAAAAAGAAATTAAAGGAAGAAGGCAAAAGTATTATTACCAGATATGTACAAAAATACCCAAGTATTACTTTTTGAGGGCAATATTATGGATTCTTTGATTTAACAACGTTTACATAGCTGCTTATTACATGAGCATAGTTTAAAAAATGCCACCCATAAAGAAGCTTTTGGGTGCACCAAACAAAAATGAAGGAGGGGCTATATGAGTAAGGGTTTACTTTATTTTCAGTTGTATTTATTAATATTAGAGTTATCTTTCTTCGTTGGTTTGAAAGATATAGCTCGTTGATATAGATATAAGTATACTGTTTACCTCATGTTTACGCCTCTCTCAATCTAGTGGCAGGTAACTGCTCATTCACGGGCCTGGATTGCTTGCTATCTGCAGCAGGAAAGAGTGTCCTCTTCCTGACCTGAATTCCAAGTATTGTAACCAAACCTAGCTATCATTTACTTCGTGCTCCTTCCCCCTGGAACAAGAGACCACTTACGGGGCTGCTGTTTGACGGATCCTTCTCTTCTTCATCGCATCTAAGGCTTTGAACGAGCCTCAATACATGTACTTCCAACTAACGACCATGCACTTCTTATCACAAGTTTCCGATAATGTCTATCCTATCCTGTTCACTATCTGCCCTGATGCCTCGTTTTTGGCTTCCCTGTTATTATCTTAATCAAAAGGCCCGTAGTCAGGCTTGGAAATTTGGTGGTGTTATTCTAAATTTTGGGGGACTGTCATTGCAACTGCTGAGGGAAAGCCGGTAGATGTTGAATCTTGACAGAAGAATTTGGGGAGCTGATGGTAAATTTAGAGAGCCAAACCGTTATAACCCCTCTACCTTTTCTTATTTTTCTTAGTAACTGAGGTGTCACATACCTGTTTTCCGAGCACCACTTTCTCATTGGCATTGTCCCTTCATTTTAAAGGCAAGAGTTGAACCGTAGCCGTAGAATTGTAAGAAACCTATGTTTTTGTAGGGGTTCCTATAATTCACCACTTGGAGCACAAAGTGGCTTACTGAACTTAACACCAGAAAGGTATGGGTTCGACCCCGATGTTTAGCACCTCCATGTGATCTTTGCCTTAAGTTACTCATGCATGCAGATGTAGTAAGACGCACGCATAAAATTAAGCTAATAGAAAAGGCACTTTGTGCTTTGCCTTCAAAAGAGTGAAAGCAATAAAAATTCAAAAACATATTCAATATAGACCCATAGCCAGGGTTAGAAATTGGAGGAGGCTGTTCTAAATTTTGGGTGTGTCGACGTTTTTCAATCGCAAGACCTAAAAGGTAAATACCCTCTAGGGTTTATCTAAAGACTTTCTAGCAGGATTTAGGAATCTTTATGCAGAAAGCATTAAAAAATTAAGAAAAATGATTTGTCAGCAATGGTGTAGATAATTTGTGTTTAAATCTTCAGAAACCGGTGCAATTACTCTGAATCCTGATAGTTTTGTCCCGCGTCATCAACAATGCGTCCCTTATAGCTCATTCTATCGTGTGTATCAGATACAGGCAACTCTGTGAATTGCGTCCAGCCGTCGGACTTGATTGAAATGCCTTTATTAACAAGTTGGCCTTAGTATGAAGATTGTGAATTCTCATCTCACCTCTTATTATCAAATGCGTTTGTGTATTACATGTAATTTTGGTCACAGTGGACTAAAGTCAGTAAAGAATCGTTATGATCAGATTTTAAATAAAAAACAGAACATAAAAATTAACTTTAAACATATTATCATTAACTGGGAAATTTACGTAACAAAATATTAAAACATAACAAAATAATGTAAATATGCTGGATAACAAAAAGTTAAATCTTGAGGTGCTGTGCCGCGCATCAGGCATAAAGGGGATGGGGCGAGGCCCCATCTGTGGAGGTTTGCTGAGGTTTTCCCGTGCTTAGAAAAAGTCTGTCGCAGCTGACTCATTGTTTTCTGTTTGCAAGATCGGAATCCAGGGAGCTCTTGCTTTGGGTCTCTGATTATGTCTCTCGTGGGACATTTTCTGTCCAGAAGTGATACCACCAAGCAGTGATGTCGTCATCATTTACTGATACTCTGTAGAATGGCTTCCGAGAAGTTAGGCGTTGTGTATCTGGTGCTCCTTCTATCACCTGCGATAAGGGTGTATCAGGGAAGAGGGAACTCAGTTTCTCGCTTTACCTTAAATTGCTGATATTTTGTGACTTTTCCCTAACATGTATAATTACCTGAAATCAAACTCTAAATACATCCAGGTTGCACTCGTGCTAATTAACTACTAATTAACACAATTAGGGATAATTCTTGCTTTTGATGACCTGAATATAATAAGGCTAAATGGCACTTAAAATGAGCATAAACATATGTAATTGTTAAAAATGATTCTTTTAGTCTTTCAAGCTCTTTAGCCAAGAACTTTATGATTTCTCATACTCACTATTTCTCTCCATATTTGTCACGAATACTTGTGTGTCTCGACTTGTTGAAATGTTATATTATTCGAAGGCTCAAAAGAGTTTTCGAGATAACTCTTTCACTCTTAAGTGCATACGTTAAAACGATTGTAGTTGCATTCCTATTTATTTACGTCTGTCAAACACTTTTGACTTGACTAACTTACCTTATCATACTAATTAAAATACCTTTTCAACCCCAAATTTAATAACGAAAATTAAAATAATCTTTGAAATCAACGTGAAGAGCCTCAAAGTATTTAAAACATTGATATTAAGTGACAAAATCAAGTTTCAAAACAGTTTCAAGTGTTAAATAGCCGGGGTGTTCTAGACCCCCCTCGTGCTTGCTTAAGTTTCATAAGCATGCGGCAGGTAGAGTTTAAAAAATGAAACGTGCAATTTAAAATGTTAAACAATAAATCAGTTTGGCATTCATTCTGGTGTATATTCACTAGTATATCTGATCCTTTGGGGGGTTCAAAATTCTCCATGTCTACTCCCCAACTTTTCAGTTATCCCGAACTAGTTAATCCCAGAAATGTGCGTCCCATTGAATCCCGTACTGGACTTGCAAAATTTTGTTAACTTATCGTCGAGCGTTTAAACTGTAACATTTTGATATATTATATTGAAAAAATCTCAACTTTTAACTGTACCTTTGATTGAAGTCGTCAATAGTTACTTCTATTCTTTATCCTTTCTTAGTTACTCTTTTATTTGAACTCATGGGTTGATAAACGTGCTTCCCATCATTTTTACCCAGTATATAAACTTCTGCTTGAGCTATGCATTTCCTTTAAAGACCAAGCATGAGCAATGTGTTTATCTTTACTTCTCTGAATGTTAGCAAGAGTGAGCGCTAAAACGTTAAAAGGTGAAAAAAGTTGTTGTGCAACAGGCAGTAAATTAATTATTATTAATGTTGCCTAAGACATCGTCTTTCAGACAGGGATCAAGTTACGAGCTTGCTAAGAAGGAAGAAGACCATCACCCAATGTGTCTATAGTACATCGATATCATAGTTTATTTAAGGAACAATAAGCTCGTTAGGATACTTGAAAAGCCAAGGAATAAGATATCAGAGCAACTGACAGCCTCAACCACGTTTGTGAATTTGCCTCATTTTGTCAATAGCCACTGAAATAGTTTACCATTGTTTGGTTAGAGTTAATGTCTCCGGTGCCTGAACGGATTGGTGTATCATACATCACTGGAAAATAGTATAAATGTAACTCAAATATAAACGCTGGGATTATAGGCTACACCTTTTGAGAGAAGGAAGCATGAAAATGCCCCAACCTGGCAGGATGGGTGTAAAGGGAACATCATGTATTATCACTGGTAGACCTATGGAAAATTCATCTTTGTTTGACTTAAAACCATCCTTCACACCCTATGGTGTTATATCTCTTATTGTCAATTTGTAAGTCTTTATGTGGTCTATGTAAGTGTGCAGAGGTGATCAGTTAGGTCTACATGGAAAAAAACAGAATTCGTCTTCATTGTTTTGGTTTTATCTTTCGGGGAACGTGGTCATGAAAGCCTCTCTTCTCTCTCTCAAGAGGTCAAGTCAATCTTAGATGGGTTCACTCGTCAATCTTAAAGCGCTGCTAAACTTTACTAAATTTCCATGGAAAATATGTTAGTTAATTATTTAATCCATAGAATGGCCGTAGTTCCTTGAACGAGCCATATCTGAACAGCGACGTCATATTGGCTTTAGAGCAAAGTATTAGCCTAATATGTATTCCTTGAGACCTCAGCCCACTAAAGACATACACCAATAACCTGTGTGCACTATACCAGCTAAAGTGGGCTACTATGTCAGTAGTTTTCATCTCAACGCAGGCTCATAACACACTGAATGTAGAGTCTGAAGAATAATAACGCAGCAAAAACATGGACTCTGGACACGGGTAGGATTGTCCCTCTTTTCCCTTTGTATTGCTAGCTTTCAGGGTTCCTCTAAGACATCCTTTTAAAAATCAGTGCCAGGGCTGTAGCAAAGGTCATCAAATGGGGGTAAGGGTGGGTTGGAGGGATCCCCTACAAGAGTTGCTGCAAGTGGTGAGTTAAACAAATGATATATGACTGCTTCTCAGACCTTCCTACCTAAAATTTCTGAAAACGGTAGATCTAGATCAAAATACCTAAAAAACCGGGAGATTAGCCCCTACAAATAGTAGAAAACAAAAACTGCAATCGCGGACCTTGTTTCCAGAGCTTCCATGCGCACACGAAAGCGGTGCGGCGCTTCCAACAGTAAAGAAGTCTGACAAATGAAAGTTGTCAAGCCATTGGAAGTACCAAACCACTTTGCACAGAAAACACGGAAGATTGAGTCCGAAACCAGAAGTCAAAGCAGTTAGAAAACATGAGATTTTGAAGAAACTGGGAGATAGGTAGGGAACCATCAAAATCGGGAGATTTTCTTTGCTAGCAGGGTGACCGGGAGAAACAAGTCAAAACCAGGAGACCCTCCCGGTCACGCCGTGAGAGTTGGTTACCTGATGTGATAGGGGCTATTGACTGCACACATGTATGGCTGAGGCCACCTTCAGCACAAAAACATGCTTATATAAACCGAAAAGGGTGGCCTTCGATTAATGTACAGGCAGTCTGCGACTACAATGGCCGATTTTGTAATGTCTACGCAAACTGGCCTGGATCGTACCATGATAGTTTTATCCTTCGCCAATCTGAACTTTACTACTTATTCGAAGGAGCAGAACAATCAGGATTCATTCTAGGCGATGCTTGCTGTCCTTGTAAAACGTGGCTACTTACACCGTACTCAAATCCACGAAAAAGAGCTCAGGAGTCCTATAATTACTGGCATTCGTCAGCTAGGACAGTCATTTTTGCAATGTTAGGGAAATGTCAGGCAAATCTGACCCTTTTCACTGACATCCAAGAATGGCACAACTTACGTAAATCATCATATTTCATTCTTGTGCCATAATCTAGGAAAGTTGAAGGGTCAAAGGAGTACAAAATTTAAATGTTTCAAGCTTGCTGATGTAATGTTTCTTCTTTGCTTGGCTTGATAGTTTGACCAGTAAGTCATTAATTTTTGTTTCAGTGGATGACACTTGATTAAAATATCTCAGGGGAATAGGGATATTTGTCAGGGAAATGTGTGGAAAATACGTCTTCCAGATTTAGCAGACACCCTGAAAGAGCTTTTGAGCGTAAAATAGTTTGTTGTCAAAAGCGAGGGGCAAATAACTGCAAAAAAAGTGTACGTGACTGTTTTCTTCAGTGATTTTTCCTTTGACTTTTTTAACTTTTTCTGACTTTTTTCTGACTTTTTGACTTTTTTCTGACTTTTTGGCTTTTTCTGACTTTTTTTCTGACTTTTTGACTTTTTTCTGACTTTTTGGCTTTTTTTCCGACTTTTTTTCTGACTTTTCGACTTTTCATGCGGCCTTTTTCTGAAGTTTTGTTTAATGTAAACAGTTTTAGTCTGCCATATCTTGTACAAGTGTGAGGTCGCAGTCCTGAAAAGACCGTTTCCTTTAAAAGCAGTACAATTTTCATTCGTATTAGTCTTTCTGTTTCATTCACTTGTTTTGAAACGAATGATCAGCTTCCAAACTAACACCAAAAAGTTGTAATGGTACCTATCAATTATCCGTGTTTTTTAAAGTTTAATAAGGCCATGTAGAATGTTGTACAAACAAACCTTATTAAATTCTGAAATTTTGATTTTGAAAATTAGTTCCCTGAATCCATTCACCAAAATGCAATAATTTAGTCAATTTTTCCGAACCCTTGCAGTTATTCCAATCCTAACCCATTCATTAAAAGTTCAAGATTCACCCCCCTCCCAAACCACTCCAATTTTTGTTATTCACTTGTAATTTTAGATGACCATCTAGCAGGACCGTTAACAAATGAGGCTGACCACTAGCGAGAGGGAATGATCACCCAAAAGTTGACGCACGTAAGAAAATATTATTAAAATTAGGCAACAGTATTTTTTTGTTTCCACAGAGGGGTAGTCTTTGAGGTTCTTTCTATCTCTGATATCCCCTAAGCCGAAGCCAATCTCCAGTGCCTGCAAGGCAGCAAATTGTTGGAACAAAAGGAGGACACATATTCCATTGAAGTGGCTCAACAACCAGATGTGTTTCTGGACAGTAGTGCAAGTGGCTATGACATCGATAATGTTCGTAATGCAGTGAGTCAACTTGACCTTGATACAAAGGATATTACTTCAATAGAATGCCGTCAGGACTGTGCAGATGCAGATGAAAAAGTCACGGAAATTATTCCTCATAGCAACACACAACCTACCATTAGCACAATTGTTGACTATGAACTTACAAATGTGAAAATGGATAATACAGGAACTGATATCGCGGAAAATAACAATGACAGCGGCCAAGTCTTGGAAAAAAAGGAAAGCACGTCTTCGATTGTATCAGCTCTACAACCAGATGTCTTTCTGGAGAGGAGAGCAAATGGTGTTGATAACGATAATGTTCATAATGCAGTGAGTCAACTTGACCCTGAGACAGAGGATATTACTTCAATAGAAAGCCGTCAGGACTTTACAAATGTAGCTGAAGAGGTTACGGAAATTATTCCTTATAGCAACGCACTATCTACCATCAGCACAAACGTTGACAATGAACTTTCAAATGTGAAAGTGGATAACATGGGAACTGATATTGCGGAGAATAGCAAAACCAGTGGCCAAGTGTCCGAAACAAAGGAAAGCACGTCTTCCATTGTAACAACTCAACAACCAGATGCCTTTATGGATAGTAGTGCCCGTGGCCTTGACTTCGCTAATGTTCATAATGCAGTGAGTCAACTTGACCTTGGTACAGAGGATGTTACTTCAATAGAAATCCGTCAGGACTGTGCAAATGCAGATGAAGAACTTACGGAAGTTTTTCTTCATAGCAACACACAATCTACCATCAGCACAAACGTTGACAATGAACTTTCTGACAAGGACAATGTTCGTAATACACCGAGGCAACTTAACGATGATGCAGAGTATAGTTCGTCAATCGAAATCCGTCACCACCGTCCAAAAGCCAATGAAGAGTTGACGGAAATTATTCCTCATGGTAATACGCAATTTACCATTAGCGCAAACGTTGCCGATGGAGTTTCAAGTGTGAAGGTGGATGATAAGGTAACCGATATTGCTGGGGCTTACAAAGCCAGCAGCAAAGAGTTGAGAGCAAAGGGAGGATCTTCTTCTATTGAAATGGCTCAACCACCAGATGTTCGAATGGTCAGGCGTTACTCTTGCATCGAGATAAATAATGCTCACAGGACACTGAGTAGATTTGAAGTTGCAGAAGATAACCAGAGTTACCTGGAGGGTAGCCAGGAAGTAAAGGCGAGAGCGGGGTCTAACAACATACAGTCAGCTATCGATGTGCACAGTGTCAAGGACGCACCATGTGAATCAAAAGATAATATAGCACCTTTTGGGGGGAAGTCCAATGGGGCATGCAAGGAGGTTGTTGTTTTTGAATTAGAGTCATTTGAATTGAAAGTACCTCGAAAGGCAGATGCTGCAGTAATCAAGACTTCTTCTTGCATTGCAATGAATAACGCTCACAAGACACTGCGTAGGAATAAAATTTCAGAAAAAAGCCAGGTAGAACCGTAGTTTGTAAATAGTCAGGATGGGGTAATCTGTGCCACCCAGGCTGGGGTAAGTTGTGCCATGGCCCAATTTACCCCAAACTGATTTGGTTATAATAATTTTCACGTTGTTGATGTAACTAAGTTATGTTACGTTTCAAACTCAAATAAAAGTGAGTGGATTTAAATGGCACGTGCGTACCGGAGAAAAGCCATTTAGGGGAAACTTGGGGGATAATTACTTCAAGGTTTACTAAAATGACTCATAATACATCAGATGTTAAAAACTCATACAGAGTGCATTGACCACGTACCTAGCGTGGTTTCTGGAAGAGCGAGTTGAAAATGATAAAAAGGCACTTACCAGTACTAAATATTTCCACCTCTTTTTCCACAAAGGGCACTCAAGACAAAAAAGTGATCTTTCATACCAAAAACCCCACCCCAATTGCTTTTTGACTTGGCCTGCTCTTCCTGTTCCCCTACTTAGTTTATATTTTTGGCCTTTGATCTAAGTAAAATATATCTGAATTAAGAGTTTGGGCATGTCGGGTACTTTAAGCAGCCTATCTTCTTATACAGTGTCAATGTTTACTTTCAATATAATCAGGCTTTAGCCGACAAGCGCTTTCTCACCAAGTGGCATCTTACCAACAGAAACATGCGAGTAAGCAGTTTGATCGACGTTAAAAACTAACTCTGGAGGGATATTGAACTTGTCGATTGTCTCAGTGATACCGGACAAAAACAAGTAACTACTTTTTGTGAAGAAACCATAAGTGACAGGTGGCCTTGACGTTGATCCAGCTCGTATCTTATAGCCTATTCTGTTATAGACCGAGTGCATCCACAATGTGCTTAGTCAAAGCTGCTTAGATGCACAATCGACGTATTCCTTGCAATGAGTGCTTGGGTAACTCCTCGTACAACGTGCACGTTTATCGCGCCACTTCTAACACAGATTCCTTTGAAAAATGTTATCAATTTCCCATCCACGTTGACGACCACGTGCTTTACATGATATGGCAGTAACGTAAGACTCACAGCGTCCTTCATGAAGACATGAGTTGCATTTCATCTTAAAATTACGGACGGGAAACTCTTTTTAAAATGTTTCATATCGTTATTATCATTTCCGTTTTCGGCAGCATACTTCAAAATTTTTGCTCTTTGCTCATCCGTAAATTGAGTTTACAACTTTCTTTTGGGGTGTTGTGCCTTTGAAAGCGCCAGCTGAAAAGGAAAGGGTGACGCAAGATCGTTTTCGTATTCTTATACTCCAAGTCCTGATTTATTGATGTCTAGTACATGCTCACCAGATTTTTCTGGTTTTGCTCTTGTATTTTTAATGGGTCCTGAAGTTTTTGAAAAATAGTTTAAGAGCGACATCTTCTGCGTAACAACCATATTTGGTAACCATAAAGATCCAATGTGTTCGAACATCGAAAATATTCGTTATGTTTCTGCTGAGCAGTGCAACGGTTTTAGTTCAAATCTAAGAATTTCAGCAATTAGAAAAGTCTGTGGAAAAGGGAAAATACTTACTGTCTGTGAAATTCTTTTCTTTGCGGGATGGATTGGATTAATCAGGGAATGTTGAACGAGTGTATTTTGCATAAAAATCAGGGAATTATCAGGGATTTCTCTGTATCCGGGGTAATTTGTTATCTTTTAGACTCCTCTGTCTCGTGTCAGTATTGGACCTTTTCGGGCACAGGATTCTTCCTCTTAAGTTCCGTATCTTGTGACGTTGGCGACCATGAAATACCAGGCTTTTCTATCCGTGGCCAGTCTAATTAGCTGAATCTTTTCCATTGCAGTCCATGTTGCAATGCTCTGCAAAAACGTTGTTCTTTGACGGTACAGGATATGTTTGATAGAACTTGGAAATACTATATGTCACATACTTTAAATAAGAACGCATTTGTTATCGTAAGTTAAACGATATCGTAAGTAAAACGATATCGTAAGTAAAACGATATTGTAAGTAAAACGATATCGTAAGTAAAATGATATCGTAAGTTAAACGATATCGTAAGTAAAACGATATTGTAAGTAAAACGATATTGTAAGTAAACCGATATCGTAAGTTAAACGATATCGTAAGTAAAACGATATTGTAAGTAAAACGATATCGTAAGTAAAACAATATCATAAGTAGAACGATAATTTTTTTGGTTCTGTTGGTTTCAAATTTAAGACTGGTATGGGAACCTTTTTGTTCGTATCCATCTGCAGTTCACACAAAACACGTGACGAGCTGGGGTGGTTTTAGAGTATGGCGGACAGGGCGATAGCCCAAGGCCCCGCGCTCAAGACTATCACAGCCAAAAACGTCCATTGGCCATTCAGTCAGCTTCTCTTTTTGACCTCTTTGATATATACACACGCTGCACTACATATAAGAATTATTACACACGATAGGCACTGCGAAAGCCCAATATAATGTGAGCTAAATTGGGTGAGATATTGACAAATATACATCTCCTTAATAGTGCCCCGCGTGGGAAAAGTGCCCAGGGCCCCACACGTCGGAAAACCGCCCCTGGTGACGGGTTTTCCTATTTTAGCGTATGCTTGTTATATATTACTTTTATCTTGTACATGTGTTTCATCTCATTCCATTTCATTAATTTTATAATCAATTTGTGTCACAATTCAAGGTTCTACGAGCTGAACTACATTATACTACAGCACCTCCTCGATTATCCGGTCAAGTTGGACGGGAAGATTTGAAAATCGGACCGGATATTTATCAAAAATCATTGAAAAGAAGTCTAAAGTTTTCCAGCTTTAAACCATATTACTGGGGCAGCAATATTAGGCAGGCAAACCACAAACAAAACCCGGAATCACTCATTGCGGTCTATTTCAAATTATTCATGCATAAAAGACACCTTGTTTGAGACGATTTTATCAAGAGATTACGAGGATTTTACAAAAAAAGAAGTTATCAAAGATTGCTTTCTCGAAGCTTCTCTTTTTTTCTAATTTTTTCATTGTCAGACTGAAAATAAAAAAGCGATACCTGTTATTTTGAGCGAGACCGGATAATCGAGGACCGGATAATCGAGGACCGGATAATCGAGGACCGCATAATCGAGGACCGGATAAACGAGGGGCGGATAATCGAGGGGCGGATTTTGGACATATATAGACCTATTAATGCCAATTGGTATACAGATGAGTCATCACGCAAAACAAGCTATGGTACAAAGATAGGCAAAGGCAATGGACTAGTATGTAGTTTCACTTTGTTGCTGCCGGCAGTGATCGCATACTGTAGCTACCTTTTCGCCTGTGTACATAAAGTGGGAACTATAAACAGTACATGTATGGCAGTGAAAACATTTAACATCTATCAAAGATGATGAAATTCTCTTGCAATTGAAGAGGCAGAGGCAATGGCTAAGTTGCAGTATTGACGCTAAAGTGTTATACAGATTTGCCGTCCTCACGACGTTGCATTTTGTTACCCTTAGTAGGACTAAAGAAGAAGAAGTAGGTTCTGTAAAAGCTTGGTTCTCGTTCATATGGCCCAGCCAGAACGCATAGCTCTTGAACGGCGACGACATTTAATATGTGATCCCCTACCCGTATTAGATAGAGACTATGGTAGGCAACTTGTGAATACTTGTGCCGTAGATGTAGAATATGAGGAATAATAAAGCGTACACATTTGAGACTCGCAGTTGTAGTATCTACTTGTCAACCTTTTAGAATGGTGGATATTAATTTTTAGCGTAGCGTATGTGTATTTCGTTATTATGCCTTCATTGCCTTCCCTGCACTCTTATTATTACATTACTTCAGTAACATTTGTTGTGTATGTCTGCAGCTATATGGAATCATAACACATGCGTGACGTTTGACAAGAAATAGTTGGTGTAGAAAAGACCATCAGTAGACAAATTCAAACCTTCGCTGCTTATAGTACCTGTAATATATACACTCAGAAGACCACAGTGCGGTGGCAACTGTCGCAAGAAGAATTTTACTGTAGAATATCAGTTTTCTACTTGAAATCGCAGCAATAATAAATGATGGGAACCCGCTTTCTACAAGAGTATGGTAAATGTCGCATGAAAGTTTAAAAAGGATATTGGTGCCAACTTCCTCGTATCTTATTTCATCTTTACATATTCTGCTTTCCCTTTGTTACATCCACCTCAGAATATTATAGCGCTTATGTACAATTAGCGTGTTATGCATCAGTTGAAATAGCAGCATATCTTACATAGATGAGCACTTGACGACTTTCTGTTCTTCTACTCTTATTACAACACATCAGAATGTCGAGTCCCAGAAATTCCATTGTAATTTTAATGAAATCTCTTCACTACCACTTCATATGCTCACCTCAATCTCGGCAATCAGCTTATGGCAACCGTACTAAGTAACTGTCCGTATCGCATGTTCAGGGGAATGCACGTTCCATACCAGAAACAAAAGGCTTGGTAAAATCCGTTTTGGAGGGTATAACTTAAAAGTTACGTAACGTAGAAATGCTGTGAAGCGATGCCAATTCGTGTCAGCCTGGTCTTACTAGCTGACGCCCTTCCTCTACATGATCAGTGAGGGTCGCGTGTATAGTAGCAAGGTCTCTTTATTTGTTGCTGTTAAACGTCCACAGCTATCTGAAGCCATCCCAAGAGTGGTAGAGCGTAGTCAAGTGTCTTTTAACTGGGTTGAGCACAAAATAAGCTGACTATTGGCCTACATGAAGCAGTGGCATTGTTGTCTATCGATGGTACCGAGCTGCATAACTAGCAGATTGGACTTGTTTACATAATTGATAAGCAAGTCATTACTATGTTATATTTGGAGGGGACATCCTATTACTTTTCGATTGTTGTGGAACTTCTCACATATTGGATACTTGTCGGCACAAAGCTAAATAACGTTGTATTAGAATTAGATTAAATGTGGTACAAAACTGGAAAGACACAGTGACTTATCTTCTAATTTTTGTTAAATAGTTAATGATGAGAACAAGGAATTGGAGCATTTGTAAACAGCCTTTTATTTGCTTTTTTATGGCAGGAAAAGATAAATGGTAATGGCAATAGTCGGGAATTCGACAATTTGTCAATTGAATCTAAATGGGCTTGTTATTATTTCAACTTATCTAGATTCTGGGTGTTTTATTATTCAACGATGTGGCGAGGAGGGGGAAAAACATTTTTAATTTGCATAGTGCAATTACAGTAGTTCCGTCTTATTAACGTCAAATAAGATAAATTGTTTTTTATGATGACCTATTACTTCATAAGTTACTATTGTCGAATTGGATAGGGGTGAGTCATTACCATTTTCTATAATTTTTAGTTTTCTCCTACATAATATGCTTTTTAGAACCATACCCTCTATTGAAACCTCCTTGCCTTGCAAGAACATACCATATACATTCTTTTGCCATAACATATGTCTATGGTTAGAAAATTCAAATTCATTGGAAAAAGAACCAAAACGATCCTGGTATCACCAGAAAGGGCCAATTGGAGAAAAGGTGTGTCACTCATATTCTTAATAATCGTCTGTTACAAAATGTGCGATGGATACTGTTACTTATATACTGGTATGTCTTATTCTGTATTCTCTTTTTAATTTTGTGGGTGTACCAATATCACAAACTGATGAAAACGCATGATCTGTCTGCAAATACTCATCTACGAAGAACTTTCCACACGAGAGAGAGCAGAGTTTAAATTTTATGAGAAGAAAGCAATTAGGAAACTTGGGATATCAGACACAAGAAATCATTCCGTCCTCATCTATGAGAAAGATAAGTATTTGCTTCTATCAAAATGATATTTTGATTTTAGTAAATGTTTTAGTATGTTCACGAATAGTTTCCTGACTCATAAGATCTTAAGACAGACGAGGAATGGAGTCAAATTCAACGATGTTGGTAGACACTTCTCTTTATCAGTTGCACAAAGGAAGATTTGTTTCATGCTTTTACTCATCAGTTCTATTTTGTTAATGCCGCCTTCATATTTCTATGTAATAGATAACCTAACATACACCTCGATGGACAGGAAAGCCTGGACCTTGAGTGAAGATATGGGAAAGACATAGAAGGATATTGTGTGAGAGATCCAATCCTGGTAGCAAACAAGATCATCCTTTGTAGCCAGTACGTCGTTATGCAAAATGTGGGAGATGACACCTGACCTACTACGCCCTGCAGCACGAGCATAAGATATTAAGGGATGTCTAAGTCATCAACAACTACATCACGGACAGAAGCACACGGAGACAACTGGGGGGGGGGGGAGGGGATGTGTGTGGGGGGTGGGGGGGGGGGAGGGGGGCGGGGGGGAGGGGGGGGGGGGGGGGGGGGGGGGGGGGGGGGGGGGGGGTGCTAAGCTCTGTTCCTGGTTTATAGTAAATAGCCAGTTAAGGATCCTATCCAGCCCAGGGAACTCATAAAAATGCTGCAAAGTTAAAAGTACAAAATCCTCCCAAATCGTATTACACATATAGCCCAAGGCTTAACTCCTTATCATAGATGTAATTATTCCAAAACGAAATGTGTTTTTCGGTTGTACATCCACTTATATAATTTAACATATCGGCGATGCCTGATACAATGGTTGTTATATGTGTTTTTAAAATGTTAATAATTGTAAAGAAGGTGTTAACTTTTTACCACCACCCACGTGAGTTTGAAACGGTAGGTTTCTGGATTTAGCCTACTTGCGATACAAGAAAGCAAGGAAAATGATAATATGTAATGAAAAGTATATTTGGAAAGGGTACAGAGAGCCAAAGAAAATGTTGTCAATTTCTTGACCTTCATAGTACCGTAGGCCTACAGAGCAGGAATATGTAACATGACCTGACATGTATGCTAATTGCTGTTGTAAAGGAAAACAATTATGCTGATTAGGCTCTATGTAATATCTGTGGTCACACTGGCTTTTTTGACCTCAGTGAAACAGCGGTTTTACTTTGGGTAAAGATTTTTTGTATGTGGAAGCAAATCCTACTTCAGGCCTGTTAATCGTGTGTGTCCTTAGTGACATCAAAATGAACAAAAGAGTTTCAGAGTACATTCCCCATGTCACGTAAGTAGTGCATCCAGTGCCTCAGACGTAATTAACTAATCATGTACTAGGCTTGGATAAATTGTTGAAAGGCTCTGGAAAAATATCCAACTCACAAAAACAAATTTCCCTGCCAGATACAAACATTTTCAGAGACATTGCACAGGGAGAAAAGATATGCAATCTTCAATCATACCCAAATGGCCCACATGGTTATTGAGCTGGGGTCATAAGGGAATACTGCAAGGGCTGCCTTTTCAAGGAAGTTGTCAGTAGCTGCATCCACAAAGAGACAGGAGAGGACCCAAATTCTTGCTTTTGATAGTTCTCTATAAAAGAGTTTCTGCTCCCATGATAGAGCTACTGCATCTTTAAAAGTGCAAAAAACCATGGGTTTTAATGGATATGCTGAGTCACCTACTAAAAACTGGTAACATGATTTTATGCAGCATTGAATGTAAGAGTTACACTTTCCACATAAACATTGAAGGAGATGCATCATTGTGTTAAGATATCTTTGCTGAATTTTCCTTCTTTATAGCATAAAATTAAATGTGCATGACATGATCTTCGAATTGATAAAATAAGCAACATCAGTATAATGGAATATGTTTAAACTCCCACAACACTCGATGTTTGAATGAAACTGATCCCACCTGGGGCCAAGATTCTGCTGTGAGTCAGGGGGTTGGGGTGGGTTGTTAGTAAGTGGGAAGACCCACTGTGTAGTAAATGGGAAAACCCAATTCAGAAAACAACCACCTACCCACCGACCATTTAATAGTAAGCGACGCTGCGAGGATATGCAATTGGTTTGGAAAGAATATTTTTAAAGGCATTTGCAAACTATTAACCTTTAACTCGTGGCCATTGTTGCGAAGAGACAACACGAGAATGTGGAGAACAAAAATGTTGAAAATTCGATTTTCCACCTCTTTCTGTACTAAATCCTTAAGAACTAAAACATTATAATAAACTTTGACTAAAGAAAATATAGTTGTGATAAACGACTTCGGTTGGCAACCGTTTCCTGCTACGACGACTATACATCCATAGTGGTGTTAGTGAAACACTTAACGCTATCCGGCAGAAATATTGGATCTTACGTGGTAGAGAAATCCGTTAAAAAAGTTATTAGAAAATGCGTCGTTTGTAGAAAGTCAGAAGAAAATTCAGAAAATGCGAAATGCAAAAAAGTCAGTTTTCACTTCAACAACATGGATGTATAACCGTCGTAGCAGGGGACGGTTGGCATCATTTTTTCAATGTTTTAGTTTTTTAGAATTTGGTAGAGAAAAGAAGCGGAAAATCATATTCCCAACATTTATCCTTCTTCGCATCCTCGTGTCCCTCGTCATTCTCGTGTTATCTCTTCGCAACAGCAATGTGCTCTTTGGTCAGGTCAGGCCATGTGCGATGCAATAAGGATACCAGTGTTTTAGAGGAAGGAGTAGGATCTTGCTATTGACACGCCAAAAGTGTCGTAAAGTCTCCTATACAAATATGAGAAAATACTACAATGTCGTCTACCATCAAGACTCACCTTGTGCAGCAAATACTACAACTGTTCCAATCAATAAGAGTAACAAGATCTTGTTATTCATTGCTGCTATTTTATCAACTGAAAAGATAAGAATGTAATATCAAGCAATTGTTAGAGCGAATTATGAATAAGAAGGCAAAATATCTACTTCGTTAAAAATGTCTTATACGAACATCTTTCCCCATACTTCTCAAATCCTCAGATTTTTTGGTTTATTAGACTTTTCTAATGTTGCTTAATGCAGTAAAACCTTGATAAATAATGGGTAAGAAAGATAAGGCGGACTTTAAATGGTATTAAACCATAGTAGTATATGTATATACTGGGTATACATTTGTGCTCTCTTAAATGTAAAGACGCCATTTGAAGTTCCAATTGTAATAAGCAAAACAAACCAGGTATCAACCAAATACTTTCCGAATTATTTCAATCTTCCAGTGGCATCTGGATCTCTCTTTGTAGCCTCCTGATAAACAATCCCTCAATCAAAGACCCCTGATTAGTGGTGTGCCGACTTCAAAAACTACCCTAAATAAATAGCAAAACCACCAAACAGGCCTAATAAATAAAGGGCATTTGGGACGTCAAAGCAATTGGGTACCTAAGCCATATTCAACTTAACTGTAATTTTACGACAAGACGATCCATGTACCAAATATAGTTTTACCAATCTCTCAGTTTAGCCCTCTGATAAGCAGTGGGGCCAAATATATTTTTACCTTACCTGTCAGTAAAGAGATTCTCACCAATGATTTACACCTCTTCTCTTTGCTTCTTCCAAGTGAGTCTTCTCTTGAAAAAACTTCTCTGGTTGAAATGGTTTGGTTTCAAAATTCTGTGATTGCTCGTACCCTTCACACCCCAGACTCGAAGCCAATAGCCGCTCATACACACTACACTTTTCTTACTTATGGAAGGTTTTGATTTTCGTCAGAAATTGAATGCTTTGAAACGTTGTTGAATACTTGTAGCTACACTAAAGTTTACAAACAAACAATTGAAAGCTTAAATAGAGAAGATCTATGAACACCCAATATTGACAAAACATTAGCACAGAAATGCGTGACAAAAATATGCTTCACAATAGATAGTGAAACCAATTTTATGGATATTAAACTCGAGTTAGAAGGAGTGGATTTATGAGCTTAGAGGAAATATGCTTCATTGCTATCGAAAAATGATAATGCGGAAAGCTAAAATCATCCATCATGAAGCGATGGAGCGTCTATGCGGGGACTTTTTGTGGGATGTCGTGGCTGGATAAAAGTTTTATGTAAAAAAAAACACGGCGTGCACGGACGATATGTTTGAAAGGATGTTACTGGTGTCCTGGAGCCAAAAGACACCGGCTTTTGTCTCTCAAAAACTATAACCATATTAAGCGTGTTTCATTTGAAATACTGTTTTTGAAAGACTTCAGCTACTCTTCTCCACGTCGTTAAAGATTACTGTAACTTAGTCCCCTTTTAAAAATTTTAAAAGTCGATTTCCATGCAGTTATCCTATTTGCTTTTAAAATCGCTGATCAATACTACATCGAACAATAGCTGTGACTAAGCCGAGCCATTAACAAACATAACCGATCAACATTAGTAGCTGTATACTCAAGATAATGAGAATAAAGTGGAATGACTTCAAAAGTTGGTTTGTGGTACAAAACTTGAGTATTGCGTTTACGGATTCATTTTGCTAAACGTTTTTGCCATACACTGATCACAGCAATCGTACAAAATTTTACCGAATCGCGTAAACAAAGTCAAGTCAAAAGATCCCAAAACAGACTCGGCAATAGGACAGCATTTGATTGAAAACCCATCATGTGCTGACGACTATCAAGAGGATTCGTGTAGGGTATTTGCGAGAGCCAGATCTCCTTTTTATCTTGCCGCTTTAGAAGCCGCATTTATAAAAACAAAGAAGCCGGTACTCTGTCGACAAAAAGAATTTGTTTACAATTTACTCCTTTTCATTGAACAAAATGAATCCGTTACTCAACGCAATATTAAAGTAGAATGACTATAATAGGATCGTCTTTGCTCGTATGTTACTGCATCACTTTATGTGATAGAAAATCAGCGTTGAAGGAGGTCGTCAAGTAACCTGGATAGTCACGCTTAGCTTTATTTGTAGGAATAGTAATGATGTAACGATATAACGAAATTGTAACGATGCACGTGTTAAGGCTCAGAAATATAAAGCTTTATGTTTAGGTGAGTTGTTAACCTTGAACCTCACGATGTCGGAATTTATTTGGTGGGAAGTTTTCAAGAAGGCTTAGAGATTTCACGGAATTCAAAAGTGGTGCTCACGCATATCTATAAAATGTTTGGCTGGAAGTAATATTATGACGTTTAGATAACATTTCTAAATGACCGCTTCTCCTACTTCACTAGATAGACCTAACCAAAATTCTGAAGTCGTGTTCAATTTGCATTTAATGTCGGTTTCTGAATTTGTATCGAAATTTTTATTTCACACACACATTTTTTTATAAGCAACTCGATTTTCACGGTCAGGGCTAAGGCTGCTTAGGGTATGATACACTTTCAGGGCTAAAGTTGCTTAACAGGTTGTTAAGGTTACTTTTTCTCCGTAATACCGAATAATGAAATCACACAAAATTTCATACACGTTCACACATTACCAAAACGTAAGTAATAAGGTACCCTGACGCCAAACATTCCAAGTGTGAGTTTCCTATGTAAAGCAATGCAATGGTTTCTTGTGTCTACTTACAGTGAGTTATACATGTAAATAGCTCGTTATGTATTTGTTTCAAATCAGAAAAGAATTCTTCTGTCTTTATGTCAAAGAACATTTGTAATTTTTTCTGTGAAAAAAAGTTGCTGACTAACTGTCGGGGCTGAGGGTTGCTAAGCAAGTTGCTTAATGCTTTAGCTAATTTGAGGGCTGAAGCCTTGGCAATTGGGTTGCTTATTACAAAAATGTATCATCGAGAAGAGACAATTTTGAAATGTTAGTTGTGAAACGGTTCAAAATCCTCTCTTCTCGATGATACTTTCTAACTTTAATGTGCTTTGGATTGATGACGGGCCGGATGGCAGTTCTTCCTTGGTCAAGTCACATGGCACTGAGAGGCTGCTCTCCAATTACGTTGAGCTGAATGTGGAGGTCCACCGGCGGACGATTAGGAGCTAATGTGGTGATTAGAGAAATGGAGTATGTTAACATCGGAGGTCACCTAGCTCAGTTGGTAAAGCGCACGCCGCGAAACCGGTGGTGACATATTTTCTATTTCTCTGGTGTTCTTTTCGCAAAAAAAAACCCTGTGTGTCTCTGCTGGGCTGCCATTTAGCAAGTGATATCCCAGATAAAAGATTGCGATAATTTCTTAGTGAACCTTAACGTTAAGTCTCCATTTCTTTATCATCAAGGTGTGCTGGATTGGTTATGGCATATGCCTCCTACCAGTCAAAATGTGAGTTAATGCCATATTTCTCTTGCAATTTCATTCAATTGGTTGACCTAGTCGCACTTGTCCATAAATTGCTAGAAGTTAGACTTTGTTTGCAACTTCCAAAGTTTCGAAGATTGATAATAATAATTTAGTTTCATATCTATTCCATCTATCAAAAGATTAGATAAATATATTGAGATTTGAATCTCTTCCCATAGTGGTCACATAAGTTACAGTTTACCTATTATTTTAATTTAGAGTTTGATTTCAAGTTCATAGCAATAATGATAATAATAATTGCCATTTATTCTTTCTGCAAATTTACAGTTACAGTAATAACGTTTACAAGATATAAAATTTTCACTGTTTTCACCCGGGATGATAGGGACAGTGAGATTTACAGTAGTGGATAATAAAAATAACAACGATAATAACAATAATAACAATACCAACAAGATCGATGGTAGCGATAACCAAAGACGCAAAGTCAATACAAGTTTTAAAAAGTACATACATACATACATACATACATACATACATACATACATACATACATACATACATACATACATACATACGTAAATACATAGAAAGATGGCAAACGTACTCTAGTGTCCTCACAGCGTTGACAGAGACATGGCTGCCACCTACTGGAGATATTACAGAGTAGCTCTGTCCTAAAGAACATATGTTTAAACATATTTCACGTGGGTCTGTAGGTGGATGTGTTGGCCTTTATAACAAATCTCTTAGGCTGAAGGAAGTAGCAACCAGAAGGTTTTTATCTTTTGAAAGTATAGAATTTAACATGCCAATGCCTGATAATTCAAAGCTGCACATAATTGTAGTGTGCTGTCCACCGCCCTCAGCTGTTAACAAACTCACAGTTAACCTTTTCATGGAAGAATACTTTACGTGGCTAGAAGAATATGTGGTTTTAACAGGTAAATTGTTAATAGTAGGTGACTTCAATTTTCATATTGATGGTGAATTCGATTCTTCTGCTTCAAAATTCGTAGACTTACTGAACACTTTTAACCTTGAGTAACATATTGCTGGTGCAACCCACGAGAGCAATTATACTTTGGATCTCATAATAGCAAGAAAGGACGAGACACTTGCATTTAATTTTAAAATTAGTTATCCTGCTGTTTCAGACCATGCAGCTATCCACTGTGATCTTTCAATGGCAAAACCAAGTAGCACCAAACGTCTCTAGTCTTTCCGCAAACTAAAATCGATCAACTATGAGAAGTTCTGTGATGATATCCTGAATTGTAGTTTGCTAACCACTTCGTTTGATAATATAATTAATGCTGCAGAGCAATATGATCTTGATTTAGCAGCAATTCTCGATAAGCATGCCACCCTTACTTCATGGGTGGTTACTATCCTTCCGTCGTCCCAATGATACCCAAAGGAAATTTCTACTGAAAAGACTAAACATCGTAGACTGGAACGACGTTATTGCCAGTCAAATCAGGAAATAGATAAAAGTCCCTATCTTCAGCATTGCGCAATAGTAAATAAACTCATCGTTGATACTAAAATGGAACATTATTCGTCAATAATACAGGAAAATTATTCTGATCGGAAGGAATTTTTTTGTAACATGAGTAAAGTCCTAAATCGTAAGCCAACAGTGCATTATCCCTCATGTGTATCAACAAATGAATTGGTAAACACATTTGCTGACTTTTTTATTGTTTGTATGTAGTTTTCCTGATGATGATGATACTGGTAGCTATGACTCAGAACATTGCTTATCTGAGTTCAGTAAGTTCACTCCTGTCGCTACGGATGACATGTCAGTTCTTGTTAGATCCTTGGCCAAAAAGTCATGTGCATTGGATCCAATCCCAGGATCTGTTCTAGCAAGATGCTTGGATGTTCTCTTACCACTTGTTACTACTATGATCAACCTATCTTTAACGAACTCGTACGTACCAGAAAAGATGAAGGAGGCTGCCCTTGCTCCCTTACTAAAATGGTAATCTTTAGATTTTGAAATTTACGAGAATTCCAGACCCATGTTGAATTTAACTTTTATGTCAAAGGCAATAGAAAGGTTTTGAGTTTGGTATCATTGGTTTCATAAGAGGTCACAGGGTCTGACCCGTATATCCATAAAGAGAAAATTATTTAAATTGGCACTGAAAACTTCAGAGACTTCACATCATAATCCTTATTTCTGCTTTCACGACATTGAATGAAAGCAAAATTCAAAACTAAACATTCAAAAATTCTCATGCGATTTCGATAGGCTTTAAAAACTAGAAATAATTCAAAATTCCAAAACCAGCCTTTTCGCTTCATTCGCTTTCAGACTCCTCCTTTTAAGGGTCAGTTGTACCCAACACTTTACCATAGATAAAAATCACTGACATGGTTTCTTATTGTTGTAAAATAAAGTTAAACTATGCGAGAAGCTATCAAAAGTCTTTCGTCACTTACCCTTTGAACAAAGAATCATTGGACGAAGAAACTGCAAAACGTACCTATGTCTTCTAGCATTTTGTCTTTACTTCTTTTCAGTCGCTCGTTTTCTTCCGTTAGGTGCCTTCGAATAGAAAAAGCAACCCGATGCCATGACGAAATATGGGACAGGGGCATTACTTTACAGCATAAACAAAACTGCTTAGAAAGTAAAGCACTTTGGGTGAACTTCTAGAGGCGTGCCAATCGAAAATTTCCAAATAACGAACTTACAATCATACGGCGGTGACAAGCGCCTCAAATAGAATGCTTGAGTAGCCAATTCCACTGATTTGATTTACCAAGACGTAGTCTTTCGACATGCTGGACAGAAAATCAAACGTCACTGGAATTCCATTGAAATCTTCTCATCTACTGAGAACATTCTCCTATTTTAGACTAACAACGTGTTCTTGTATACTACCTAACAAGTGTGTTTTTGCTTCTGTTACCGACTTATATTCTTATTAAAATGAAAAATGCTTATTAGTACCAAGAAATAGTAATTCGGAAAAGGACAGCAATATGTTGAGGTCGCCATGCTTTTCTCCCAAATTTTAGCTTTGTCCCCATACTATTATGCCAAGGAAACTACCGTTAAGTTTTGCATAAGAACTATAAATTCTTCACTATTTAAAAACAGGGTTTACTTAAAACGCTCCAATACCATCGAATAATACAACTGAAGCCACAAATTAAGTATCAATAAACTTCTTCCCGTCCATCCCTCGTTTAAACATCCTTTCCATTAAGCACCTATTAAGAAGATTACGTTCAAAGCGTGAAGGGGTAGAGCACTTCTTGAAAAATTTTAAAACAATTCTGAAGCAACTGAGTTCATGAAAAATCCACATACCCGTTTTCTTTTATAAGTTCTGATATCTTTGCACTTTGTTCCCTGGTAATGAAAGACATTGAAACCATAATAACAAACTAAAATACTAAACAGAGACAATGCGCAGCTAAAACGTGGCTCCTTACTATGAGTTATTTCCCCGTCTACGTAGGTATGTTGGAGTGATGTTAAAAAGTTGTTTTATAGCAAATACGTTTCGCATTGATGATAGGGAAAGGAAAATGATGGCAATCTCTCAATCAAAGACCCCTGATGAGCAGTGGGCCCGACATTGAAACTACTCTAAATAAACAGAAAAACCACACGGATTTGGTAAGATCTCTATTGCCTATAGATCTATTTTTTTGTAACTGTATTTGATTGTTTGTTAGGCGGAACTTGTTAGTAGAATACACAGTGTAGTGTAAACTCGGCAAATTTTATAGTGTATTGCAAATTCGAAATTTACTTTACTTACTTATTCGAAAATACTTAACGATGCCATAAAAAATTCGAAAATTACAAAAAGGAATGCTGTTTATGTCCAAAGTCGACAAATGCCGTGAAGTTTTACAGAGGCGGAGCGCAGCCTTGCATCTGCCAAAATTTCTCCATGAAGTGTCATTTGATAATATTACTCTCATTTGATCGGAGCTTTGCGTTTTCAATTGATGTTTTACCCTGTGGTGCGGTACGTACGAAGGTTTCTACACAAAACATCTGAAAGACGAGTTTCCTCTGATTGGACCAGACTGCGGGCAGACTGCGGGTATCTAAACTGTTTGGAATGAATATAGACCGTCGCAGAGATGGAATGCGAAGAGGACATCCCTCCTCTGTGAATTATTACAAATGGAGCTGCTCTACAGCTCCGCGTCAGCACTCGAGACACGTCTTGAAAAAGATAGAATGCAGCATGACAGAACTAAAGGATAGTCTTCACAGAAACATAAGGCAAGGTTACAGGACGCCTGGACAGTTCTTGAGACAAATGACAATATGAGAGGATTCGAGACTTCTTGATAGAAACCTATGAGAATGTTACTGGACTGTAACGCATGTTGACGTAGATAGATGAAAAGTTGACTGTACTGCAAAACGTCTTCACAGCGACAGAACACAATGCAACAGGACTACCAGACCACTTAACGGAGACAAGAAACAATGTAGCAGGACTACAAAACTTCTTAAAGCAGACAAGAAACAATGCAGCAGGACGACAAGCCTTCTTGACAGAGACAAGAAACAATCTAACAGGACTACAAGCCTTCTTGACAGAGACAAGAAACAATGTAACAGGACTACAAGACTTCTTAACAGAGACAAGAAATAATGTAACAGACTACAAGATTTCATAACAGAGACAAAAAACAATGTAACAGGACTACAAGATTTCATAACAGAGACAAAAAACAATGTGGCAGGACTAAAAGACTTTTTAACAGAGACAAAAAACAATGTGGCTGGACTACAAGATTTCATAACAGAGACAAGAAACAATGTAACAGGACTACAAGACTTTTTAACAGAGACGAAAAACAATGTGGCAGGACTACAAGACTTCTTAAAGAAGACAAGAAACATTGTAGCAGGACTACAAGACTTCTTGACAGAAACAATTTGCCAGGACTACAAGACGTCTTGACAGAAACAAGTGGCAAGAGACAATGTGACATGACTGCAAGACGTCTCGATAGAGGCAGGAGACAACGTGACAACACGTTTTGACAACGACAGGAGAAATATACAGGCACAAAGGACCATGTTCATCTATAGGCTACCACCTCGTAACCAATACTATGGATTCCTACTTTGACAATCAAACCTTTTCGTAGGTAAGTTCGTAATTCCAGAAAGCAAAGGCACAAGAGAGAAGATGGACGAGAATAGATTTCATTTGACGCAATTTCTCAGGCCATCAATAGAATAAAAGTGATCGGCATCTACACAGACACACGCGTCAAAATTAAATTTGTATTCAACTATGAATACTGTGAAAAAATTGCCTCTTCTTATCTCACCAAGGGAATTCAACCAACGTAGTAAGTTGCAACACTTTGTAGACAATTTGTCAAGGGAACTAAGAAGGAAGAACACTTGCCGCGCAATACAGTTTGTCGGACAGGGGCAATTAGAACCAATTTCGCATATCCCACCTTGTCCATACTTGGAAAACAATAAAACCCACAATGAGCCACTCCTCACAAGTTACAAACTTTCAAGTGCTACACCCCATGAACAACGCAAATCTGGCTGAATGCATGTGGCCTTGCATCTAACTTGTCTCTAATTTCATACTGAGGAAGAAATCTCAATAAATTATCTGGACTTTTTACATACTCCAGCTCCATTGTTCTTTCAATTTACTAATCAAAATGAATTAAAAATAAGGACATCAAATCACAACACAATTAATAGGAAGAAATCTGATCGCGACGATTTGCGAAACTGATACTAAATTGTACGATTTACATCATCATCAAATATTTCTTATGACATACCAAGCATGAGACTTCAAACGTTTTCTCGTTCAAACAGAATTTCACACAAGAATCGATAAGTATCAAATAAAAATAATGGAAGTATATTATAATTTAAGTAAAGATTATTTTTGCGTACCATCTATTATCCTACTTGCTAAGGCCTCAGCACTAAAACCGGCAAATACAACACTAAATGGGATGAAAAAGACAAATGATAAGAAACATGCCAAATTGTTCACTACAAACGACATAACTAAAGAGAGTTTTGCAATCATTTTAATCTTAATATTTCGTATCTTCACTAAGATACATATTCATGAGAGAACTCTTGTAATTCTCTTTAGTATTAAACTTGTTGCCCAATCTAATGTATTCAAACGACATAACGTAGTTCAAACCTGTAACCTTTACAGCTTAAAGTTTAGATATTATCTCCTTTGTAATCTTAAAATTGAATTTTCGTGATTCGATATTTTACTGTAAACAAACCATGAAATAAAATGTATAAAAATATGGAACGAACAGGGAAAGATGCATAATTATCACCATGGACAGTAGGAAGGTGGTGAGTAATTAGGTCACGTCCATTTTCCTCCATGAATGGATAGTATGTTGCTTTTTACTGCAGCCCTCTTCTTCCCGGGGAGGAGTTTAAGTTATGGAAATCCAAATTTACCTTATCAGTGATGAAGGCTAATGTTAAACACGTAGGCAAAGCTTAGATCGTTTTCACAGACCTTTCCATGCTATTGTAAACTTTTGTGGAAGGACAGAGTAACTTTAATAACATCCTCTTTGCATTGACACAAAAAGGAATTTCATGCACATTTTAAAATGTCACAGCTAATAAAAAAATGCAATAGCACACCATCTTTCTTAATATTCACCGTGTACAATTTCAAACACATGAATGCCTTTAACACTTTCAAATTCAAAGGTATTAATGTGTTAGTGTTGACTCCGTTCTTGATGTAACGACGAGCTCTCTTCATTGGGTCTTTCCCATAAAGTGTTGAAACCACTGTCACCACTTTATTGTCTTTGCATCTTACAAGTTTTTATTGAATTTTTTGTAATTTACAACATCAGAGTTTTCTCCTGCCATTATTTTCATGTCTGCAATGACTTTTAAGGGTGCATTTTCTGTTCAGCTTGCACAAACTGTACCTGCGTCAGTGATACGCTGCTCTTTCAACAACCTCAAAAGGCTTGTACTGGTAAATAAGTTGTCCATAAATGCATGATAATTTGATTCAGGGACTGGTAGCAGTTTTGACACGAGAGCCATTACAAGAGACCCGCCCATACAAATATCTTTGTTTTACTTGTAATCTTTCCCGGCATATGGAAAAAATTGGATGGCATAACCAAGCCTTTTGGCTGCCACCCACAGTTTGTGACCAAAATTTACAGGTTTGTTTGAATGTACTGTATGCAGCCATTATAAGGTACCATCGATTCGTCAATACTTCCTGCATACTGTCCTTCTCAGGGATAAAGTTTTCTAAACAAATTTCATTTAACATGTCAATCAACAGGCGTACTTTTGAGAATTAATCATCAGGATTGAGATTATTGTTGTCAGCCAAATATGGATACTGTAAAACATCCAGAAATCTATTTCTTGTAAACAAGGAAGCAACCATACCACTGCGGCTATCGTCACTCATTTCCCAATACATAGAGCGTGTTGGATGTAGCCACTCAAAGCAGGACAGCAAGAAGTTACCGGAGTTAACATCACTTATGTTTTCATTTGAACCAATAAGTGGTTGTATATAGATCTCGCCATATCCTGATATTCTATGTCCAAATCCGTACCTCATTCTGATTCATTATAAGACTCCAAGTGTTCCAAATATTGAAGAGCTTCCGCTACATTCATTCTCCTTTTGCTGAATTCTGCCATCATAAAATCGTTCAACTCTGCAATATGCATTAAATCAATGAAATTGAATCATGAGGACACACATTTCAGATCAAATTCTTTATTCCTAATTGGTCATAATCATGAAATTTCGCAAAGAAACAACCAGCATAACTCTTCATTGTCTGAATGATGAGGAAAACTTCACCTGAATACTTTCAGTTAACAATGTGGTGATCAAGGAAACACCCTCCCTCCTGTTTCCAGCTTCAGTTAAAACTGACGCTCATAAAATGTAATTTGTGGGACAATGTCCAACTGTAAATAAATTTGCTGCACTGATCCCAAGAATATTTGTGAATGAGGTTTTGTCATCAAAAACAAAAACAATTGATACGCCAAAATTTTGAGGTCTTTGGATCCTCCGTGAAGATAAAATCCAATTTTCCGAAAAATTCAAAAAAATTGGGATCCTAAAATATTTTGAGGGCCTATTTTGTCTTTCTATCCCCTTCCGATATTCATAACAGTCCTATTTATCAATCCAACATGTTTATGAAACAATAAGGCCGAGTATAATATGCAAGTGTGTCGGTGGCCTAGCCACAGGGTGTTGTGATGCGTAAGTGTGAGTGTACTGAGTGTATGCGTATGTCTTGCACCTCCTTGTTTAGTGATGTCATTAGGATCAACACCCCTATATAGACACAAACACATATATATCACAGTGAAGAAATCTTACGTTGATATTTGAAAATGAAACGTTACTATAGTATATTTAACAAATAATATAACGTAAGCATACGCTCACAAAGGCATGGTTAAGCTAAATAAACAATAACATCCATTTTCTACAGTTCTCTAAACTTAGGTAACGGAGAGTAAAGAAAAAGAGTGATGGAGAAACGTAACGACGAGGGATAAACAAGACGAAATATTTTGTAACTCACTGCATAACAGATACGTTAAAAAATTCTAACAGAAAAACCCTGTAAAACAGCAGAGACAACGTGTCTACTGTAACAATAAAGGTATTACGTTATCTTAGTTATATATACCCATAAACCTTCTTATCCTATCAAGGTTCCCACAGAAAAAACTGATTGAAAACTCAGGGCTTTCCAGGACTGTTCGTCTGATGTTCCAGGATATTTGCTCCAATGATGCCAAGATTTTTTAAACAAAAAAATTCTAAATACAAAGGCTTTCCACGGCTTTTCTTAAAAGGTAGTTATTATTGGCTCAGATCCTAAAACAATAACAAATCTCAAGACAAACTAATTTTCAAGATGATCAAAGAGAATAATAACTTAATAACTCAAACTGCAGAATTTACTTAAGTCAAAATCTAGAAATAGGCAAATTTGAAATAATTTGATGGGTCATATTTTGTAAACGTTTCCCAGACTTTCTCCAGGATTTGTAAAATTAATAATAAATTTTAGGACTTGCAAGGTAACTCTTCAAATCCTAGGACTTTCCATGACCTTTGGAACCCCGACTATTTACTTTCCTAGGAAATGTAAGAGTTATACCTAATCTCGCACCACAAACCTGCCATTTTCAACATATGTGTGACGTATGAATAGCAAACTCCCAACGGTGACTAGCGGTCGATATTTCGGGAAACATCATAATCAACATTTTGTCTTATTTAAGAATTCCTGAACTTAACTGGAGATTGGCGAAACCTTGAAATTCATAAATAATTTCAAAATGGCATTTACATACCTCGTTAGTAGAAACTTCAAAGGTCCCGGGCCCTCACAAACTGCAGCATAATGAATTGGTTTCCAGGTTTCTTCATCAACGAAGTTGTATTCTTGAACAACATTGAACAAAGCTTGCGCATATTTGGCATTGGGATTAATGCAAGCACAGTGCAAAGGTAGGATCTACAAATAGAAAGTTTAAATTAAAGAATTGCTGAAGCTATGCCATGCTATCCAACGTAACAATTATTATCTTATTGCCATGCCATTGTATGGAAAACGTGGTGGTAGTATGCGGCTACATCGTAACAGAAGCAACTATCTGAGTGGCTAAATTTACCTATACTGACTCCATTTTGATAATATTGGCAATACAATGAAACGTCATGAAATAACGCCACTCATTGTATAAATTGATGCGTCAAGCTTTGATGACGTAAGGTCAGGTGATCAGTTCAGTTGATGTAAAGGGAGGAAAATGCAACACATTTCTACATTCAGTTATGAAACATTTACCGAAGGTTCTGCTGGATTGGTTGGTGGCTCAAGTGGAATGGGAAGTGACACCTTGTATTCAGGAAGACCTTCCGAGTTGATGTTCTTGTCATCACTGCCATGCTCAAGCAACCCGTTTCTCAAACAACCTCCATCTGAACTTGCCATACGATTTCTGACGTAGGAAACTGGCATTTATCAAATTCAAATTTATTTTCTGAAACCACTGCATTGCTTGACATAGGAAACTCACACTTGGAGTGTTTAGTGTTAGGGTACCTCATTACTTTACTGTGTGAAATTTTTCTGTGATTTCCTGATTCAGTATTACAGAGAAAAAATAACATTAGCAAACTGTTAAGCAACTTTAATCATACCCTTAGCAACCTTAGCTCTGACTCTGAAAATCGAGTTACTTACAAAGAATGTGTAACAGAGGTAATTATGTACATATTAAAATCTGTGCCACTTGAGGTCTCTGGCTGATAGACACAGCTACAGATCACACATTAGCATATTTGGTGGGTGGGTACTGTGCCACCCTGTTAATCCCGATCCCAACTTTTTTCTGGTAAGAGGCACAAGGAACTCTTAAAATCCCTGCCACTTGATGTATCTAGATGATTATCACAACCAGGGATTACATCACCCAACCTCACCTTTGATCAGCCAGATGGATTGAGCCAGATTGAGCTCCAATCTCTCAAGTTGGCAAAATATGTATGCTTTGGATGAATACTGCACTTCTGTTTACTTCAAATGGACTGTCACCACTTAATTAATTTCAATCCACATCTTAATCTGCACAAGAACCTCCCACTGACTTGGCAACAGTATTTACATTCAAACTCGTTTTCAGAGAAGCCTGGTCACTTACTACACCAATTTGTTCATGACACTTACTTTTTGTGAGATACCCACCCATTTACTACACTGTAGTAACTGGAAAATATTTTCAATTAGGACCCACCCACCCTCACACTGTGTCTTCCCACTAGCTACCGATCCGCCCTGGCCCATGCCTCATGAAAATACTGTGTGATGCGGGCAAAAAATGACATTCTTGCAGGACTAGAAGTGTCATCAACATGACGCAACGACCAATGGACACGTGTATCGCACCCTTGTTAGAGTGAATGCAATGAGTTGCTTAAAACCTATCAATTCTTCTTAACACCTGATGTTGATTTGGTTCACACTTGATTTGCCAGCTTAAGCTATTTGCTTTACAAAAGAACGATGGACATTTTATGAAGCACTGTACAGAGGGAGTTAACCATTTAACCAGCCAGTTTGTTGACACTCAGATACACGCATGGCAGACAAACATCAACAATTTTTTTTGTTAAAAAGTGAATTAACTTTTTGTTATCCAGCATATTTACATTATTTTGTTCTGTTTTAATATTTTGTTACGTAAATTTCCTAGTTAATTATAATACATTTTAAGTTAATTTTTATGTTTTGTTTTTTATTTAAAATCTAATTAAACGATTCCTTACTGACTTTAGTCCACTATGACCAAAGTTACATATAATACACAAACACATTTGATAATAAGAGTTGAGATGAGAATTCAAATCGAAAGTTCTTTTTAAGTAGAGAAAATGACAAATGACCGAATGTCAGCTTTAAACCCACAGGCTTAAATGCAGGGATTATGGTATCTTTTAGATCTTCACTTTCTGTTCTGTCGCTAGTAATAAAATATCAAATATTTCCGTTTGTTTATTTAGTTAAAGCCAGATGTTATCCCAACCCGTGTCGTAACAGTGGTACGTGCACTGCTTTGGAACATGGCTACGAATGCACCTGTGCCATTGGTTACAAGGGATCTCATTGTGAAGGTACGCACCAAACTGTATTACTCTTCATGGTTTCTCTCTCAAATGTTCTTGCAAAGTTGATGCAGAAATCGTAACCGGTTGTCTACTTCTTACAAAGTACACTTTTTTATATAAGCAACCCAGTTGCTAAGGCTTCGGGCCTCCAATTAGCGAAAAAATTAAGCAACTTGCTTAGCAACTCGTAGCCCTGACAGTTAGTTAGCAACTTTTTCTCACAGAACAAAATTACAAATTTTCTTAAAAATAAGGCCAGAGGAATTCTTTTTGATTTGAAACAAATACATAACAAACTATTTACATGCATAACTCATTGTAAGTAGACAGAAGAAAAACCAGATATTGTATATATTTATATGATTCGGTATCACAGAGAAAAAATAACCTTAGAAATCTGTTAAGAAACTTTAGCACTGAAAGTGCATCATACCTTATGCAACCTTAGCCCTGAAAATCGAGTTGCTTATATCGGAAAAGATTCCTGGTATTACAAACAAAATTATTTTTTTCTTGCTTATCCGTGATTATTGGATTGGGGTGCTCCAGTCTCTTCACTTTGCAGTTTTAGGTGACTGGTGCATCATTTACAATTTAATCAGATTGACAATTTACTTCAGAGAAACGTTTATCTGTAACAGCAAACAGAAAATCGACTCAGTTCGAGACAAACGTTTTGCGAAGATGTTTCCTATCGAATGCCAAATTAACAAACCTGTTCAGATTAGGCCAACAAACATTTGGAGCAACGGGGAAACCGTTTCGGAACAGGCAATAACCTCTGCCCTTTCACCCTTAATTTCTGCGTACTCTCATCAGTATCAAAGTACCATGACAGACCAGTAGAAATGTGTATGCCAGAGAAATGTTGCAGCCAAAGGGTAACGCAAAGCATCCTGGGAAATACATTACGATTTACATTAGTGTTCTGCTGCCACAAATTTCGGTTTACTACGGCCCCCATAAAGAAGGGTTAGATCTGAAACAATGAATTTACAATTTTTATAAATAAGGCAGACATTTCCACTATTCATAAGGATATAGATAACCTTCTTGAATCAGAAGCGCTTTCACTAGAAAACGTAGAGCCAAGTTGATTGGCAGGAGGCCTCATACAAGTAGAGAAGCATAAATTAGATTTTGGAGCATGAGCTTACTTGAAACAGACAATTTTACCGAATCGCGTAACTGAAATCAAGTCAACCGATCTCAAAACAGACTCGGTAATAGGACAGCATTTGATTGAAAACCCGTCATGTGCTGACGACTATCAAGAGGATTCGTGTAGGGTATTAGCGAGAGCACTTAGAATATAGATGAGAAGGACAAGGGCCTCTGGAGAATTGTCACAGGAGAGAAAGAGGGGCCAGGAGAAGGCCCAACTGCTTATCAGGCGCTGCACTGAGAGATTGCCAGGAGAACATGCTGATGATGTCATGAAGGACAAGTTCTGTAGAAGAGAAAGGGAGAGTAAAAGCTACAATTCGCCTTACTTTGAGCGACACCCAGCTTAGTCTCGTTCGATCTGCGAAGTTTGAAAATGAATTGTGGTCAAAATTTCTGTCGCATTATAAGACGGACTCGTTAGCAAACAAGCTATTTGTTGTTCGTTGCTCTACGAGTGGATAAGATACCCATACTCTTGAGTGCCTAATAGAAGGGGGGCTGGAAAAATCCCAAAAACTTAGTAAACTGGGGGGTTGGAAAATCACCGAAAATGTCAAGAGTCAATGTTTAGAATCAACTGCAACTTCCTATACGTAGGGTAATACAACACAAACAATAGTCAGTTATTTGAAGTAATGATAGTCTCCTACATGCCTTCCAAGATTTTTAAAATGTTCCCCTCGTCCTCCATTCGTGCTAATATCAGTAATGTGTGTCTTCACTCTTCTTCGAGCCTCGTAAAAGGCCACCTTCATCTTTTTAATGCGTGGTGTTCATATTTTAATAAAGGTATTTTCTACTTGCTCGCTAAAGGCATCCTCAAAAAAATGTCATTGGTGGGAGATTACTTAAAAATTAATAGGCGGGGAATAAGAACGTCGTTGGTGGAGAATTTTTGAAAAATTGATTAGCGGGGGAGGGGTAGACCAAAGAGAAGGTGGAGGGATGATATCGAGGAGAAGGCAGGCAGCGCATGGATGAGAAGAGCACATGATCAAAGGGCGTGGAGCAAGTTATGGAGGCCATCCGCCAGCAGTGGCGTGAACGGCTAAGAAGAAAAAGATGAAGAAGGGGGGGGGACGTCTATGAAGCACCCAAGAGTAACTTTGTTTCCTTACACACACCTCTACTGCGTTATTCGGTTAATACCTAGAGTCATCACTGCTTATTGCCGATACTACAATTTGGCGACGAGGATGGCCACTTCCCCTACGGGCCTTAATCTAAACTGGCCTCAACCATTTGATGGTGCAATAGATATCAAAGTCTGGCTTATGCACTTAGAGACTTTGATGCGTGTCAAAATTTTGCAGATGCTAGGAAAGCTGATGCTTTTTTTTGTCCTTCCTGACAATGAACGTTTTCGATGCTTTGATCTCGCAATGTAGCCCCCTTTTAAACTGTGAGGCCGTCCCCAATGATGTCTGTTTCTAAAAGAGAAGTATAATCACTGACATCAACTGGGGTTTGAATATATTCACGATTCAATATATTTACAATGATTGGACTAACGTTAGAGTTGAAGTTTAAAATTGAATCCCTTCGAGAACAGGAGTGCTTTCGCAGAGTGTCACACGCTTCATCGCGAAGCCGCGAGTAGATATGTGTACATAAGGAGAGAGTTCTTGCTAAACTTAGGCCAAATTTGAATGGAACAATAAGCTCTTTGGCACTTTCACTATTCTAATTTCTCCTATGATCATGCATAGTACTAGAGACTTAATTGTAACTTAGGGTAGCGAACTAACTAAGGTTAAGAAACAATAACAGACAAAAATATTTAAATACAATTCAAATCCATTTTGGATTGTTTGCATATTCTCTAAAGTGCATATTGATGCAGGTTTAAAATTAGTTCGTTCGTATAGTCTCCACAATTTACAAGTTCCTCATCGATGAACACTTAAAAATTGCTCCACGGCATAGGCAGGGGGTGTAAAATATCACATTTGCTGAGATGAAGAGGAGTTTTCGAAGAATCACATCGTTCTTCGAAATACGGAGTGGGGCTAAATGTGTGACATGTACTTAACAAAATCGATACCCGATCCCCTCCCATGTCCATATATGCACGCTTCACGTATTCCACCCTCTGTGTAGGATGTGTATGGGGACCACACATAAATGACGTCAACACGAGGGGGGAGGGGGAGTGATCTAAAAACGTATTATCAACCATCCACAAAGATTGTGTACCTTCCACAAATTCCAGCTGTGTAGTATATCAATTTTCATGTCTATGCAAGGCTGGCCATGTTGGCCGCACGACTTTGAGGTTGGTTGATCGAATTAAGCAGAATCTTCCATCTTTTATTCGCCGAACATCAACTCCTAACAGGGAACAACCTCGGGTTTTAAAGATCAAAACACCGCTAAGCAATGTGACTCTACCATAGGGCAGCACTTCCTTGAAAACCTAGATTGTTGCAAAATGTACACCGATAATTGCTTCCGTATCATAGGAAAGGCCAGGTCTGCACTTCTCTTGGCTGTTCTGGAGTCAGTCCACAAAAAGCAAGAACCCTTTGCTTTGCATACAAAAAGAATTCGCTTTCTAATTGCGCCTATTCAATTAATCTAATTGTAACGGACGCTGATTAGTCCAAACACACAAGGACAGTCCAAATTCTGATTGGCTCTTTCAAAAATACAGTTGCGTATACTCTTTTAAACCCTTTAATTCGATAATTTCTGACGATTGTACTCTTTGAATGTCGCTATTTCGTGCAATATTCATGGTTTATACACGTTGTTTTTATATAAGCAACTCAGTTGCTTAGGTGTAAGGCCTCGATTTGGTCTAAAATCTAAGCAACAAGCTAAGCAACTCGATGCCTCAAATTCAGGAGGGGCAATTTTTAAAACACCTGAAAAGCAAATTAAGAAACGTTTTTCATTAAGAATTGATTACAAACTGTTGATATAGAACAATTATCACACTGTTGATAATGTGTCAAGCAAAGAGATCAAAGATCCAACCCTCATTAAAATTCTCATCTGGTATTTCATCATTTACAACACAACGAAATTCGACGATAGCCTGTAGCGATACCTAAGCAACTACTTAAGCAACTCCAGGCCTGATTTTGGAAAATTGCTAAGCTACTTGAGGCGTGATCCCGAAAATGGAGTTGCTTATAAAAAAAACAACGTGTACCAAAAAGAAACTATTTAGTCTGTTCTTATTGAACAATGGAATTTATTGCTCTTATTGACAAGAAGGTGGAGGGGATTAAAAACTAGCAAATTTTGACGTCATAAATCAAGCACCACTCAGATAAGTATAGTACTTTCCTATGGTCACCATTTTTTATTCAATATTCACAGGGGGAGTGGTAGCAAAGTGGACCAGGTGGCTTTCAAATAAATACAGTGGTTTCAGAATATTACAATCTCGTGGCCGTCTCCAGCGGCCTTTTTATAGTGAATCATTCCAGCCTTTAAAACCTTCCTTCATGTTTCAAGACTAGAAGTGGTCTTGCTGATCCCAACATTTAATAACAAATGAATAGCACATCCACACCCTGAAGTTATTAAAGCAAGAACAACATAGCATCTTCATATACCCTTTTAGACGCAAGAAAATCCATTCCTTTCGCGATCTGGTACGCCATGGAAGCAAGACTCGTATACGTGATCACTTGGCTTAAAGGCTGCGGATTTTTCCCCCAAAGAGGAGCGTAAATTTCCTTTCTTGTCTCTAAGAAATCCTTCAGATTACCATTTAAACAATATTCCAAAATGACTAAAAGCTTTCCTCCAATAGTGCAAGCTCCCAATAGATTCACAATGTTCTTGTGTTCCCCAATGTGGATGAGGATCTTTAACTCGGATGCCAAGTCTTTGTATTCTGATTCAGAGCCTCCATCTATCATTCGATAAACACGTAATTAATTACAATCGGTACGAATAAAGACCTCAAGGTTTTAGAATTTATGCATCCTTATTTACTATTATTTATTTAAGTTGACAAAAGAAAGTAATTATAACTATGATATACCCAAACAATATACAGGTCCTACACATGATGAATCGACCATTCTGACAATGTGTGTACCATCCACACATCGTATGCATCATCATGCTAGCAAAAACGTGAAAAGTCCACCGACAAATACCTCTAGCTAAATCGCCCACAAGTAAACTGTATTGACTTTGTTTTGCTTTCCAAAAGAATTCTTCTGGTCAAATTTCTGCCGTTAATAGGATGAGATAAGACAAATGGTGCGCAATTTTGCATAAATACAAGGTCTCATCTGTAGCTTTCTTGTCGCATGCTTGGAAATAATATCGCCCAAAAGTAAACTGTATTAGCATAATTCTGTCTTATAAAAGACCTCTTCTGGACAAATTACTGCTGATAATAATATAAAACTATACAAATGGTGCGTAGTGTTGCATAAATAACAGGTGTTATCTGAACTTCTCATTCCGCATGCTTAGAAATAATACTTGATAAATGTCACAACGAACGTTAGAACTATTATTGGTACTGATATTGATCACAACATGCTGATACAGATGTCCATGCCAATACTAATACTAAAATAACGTCCGATACCAAAACTGATAATCAAAAAACGATAGCTACCTATAACTGAAATTGATACTAAAAATATGGTCTATACTAATATCGATACTCCATAAATGGAGAATAGAGTTGGCAATGATAAGTATACAAATAGTCAACAAAGAGTTTATGAGTTGAATGAATAGGAAGGTTAAAGCTATATCTATATCTATATCTATATCTGTATCTGTATCTGTATCTGTATCTGTATCTGTATCTGTATCTGTATCTGTATCTGTATCTGTATCTGTATCTCCTTCTTTTTCATCTTTTTCTTCTTTTTCTTCTTTGTCTACTTTTTCTTCTTTTTCTTCAAGCTTATCCCATTTAGTATGGAGAGCCTGCAGCAGATACCTATGTCTTCCAAATCTTTCTGTCTTCAGTAGCTTTTTTTCTTGCACCAACGAATCGCATGTCTGCCCTGATGGTGTCCATCAATAGTTGCTTCGGGGGCCCTTTTTGACTCTTTTATGGTGGATCCATGCATTCTCCATCCCACAATTGCTCTAGCGAGACTAAAGTTTGTTTTTATAGATTGATCACCATCTTAGCTTGAGGCAGCAATTGTTAAGACGATCAGCGACTGCATCCTTGTAAGTCGTTTAAATTTGAATGAAATAGCGTATATTTGCTTTTCAGTTTGCCTAGGTACGGTGGTACACAATAAAAATATCTATATTAAAAGAAGAATTACAATTTGCACAATATTCCCTTTATTAATACTCCTTAACGGTGGCAAAAAAATACAAATTACCTTGTGAGATTACTCCAGATTATCAATAATTGATTGATATCGATTAGAGATAATTTGCGATGATTTCAAATTACTAGTCATTCCTTGAGACTTTTTAGAGGTACTTTAAATAACTATAAAACTTTGATCCTATTTCTGGGGGGACGACTAGGTAAATCTACGCAGTTCTTGGTATTTTTTCTATTTCTTTTTTTGTAGCCAGTTTTGTGTCTGGTCCTTAAAGTCAGTGACCGATTAAGAATTACCGATTAAGCGCCCAGGACTCAAATACGCGCGCGTGCTCAAATAAGCGCCCAGTCTGGGAAAAATATTTCTCACAAGCGCCCAGGTCCGAATAAGCGCCCAGTTCTGGTCAGCAAAGACGTGAATGCAGCAGCTCCTGATTTTACGCTTTTAGATGATGATACGGAGGACTATGAAGATGTACTCATTGATTGATTGGTTGAACGTTACGTTTCAAACTATTCTATAGAAAGATCGTGTAAGTTTAGTTATACGTTTTTCCTTTCCTTAATAAGCGCCCAGTCCGAATAAGTGCCCACTCAAAAACTTTTGCTTTTATATAAGCTTAATCGGTCATTTACGGTATTGATCTATGACACACTTTCCGTGCAAATTCCACGCTGTTCGTGCATTTTGTTGCTGAGTGGTTTTCACTTGTCTCGATCGAAACTCTGATGGGCAGGCTCGTGCACGACACGTTTTCCGTCTCTCGTATTATTGGCAAACGTGTAACGGAAAATGAATCACTAACGTGCGTGTTATATTCTACGGCGTATTTAAGCCCTATAAATTCTTTGCAAAAAATTTTCTTATTGTACTCCAGACGATGGTAGTGACGAGTGTCTTGCGCAGGCGATTTGCAGAATAAATCTGTTACTCAACGCTTTTTCGTGTAAAAGAAATTATCTACAGTGGTGAGCAGGCACTGAGTAGCAGTGAGAAATGCGAGGAAAATTGGCAGTCAACAAGAGATCAGCAATGTCACGGAGGAAAGTCAGTAAGTTAATATAACGGTCAGCGCCTGATGTTTGCTGTGAAGGGAGCTGTGAAGGGAGCGGAAAATGATGATGATGTTGATGATGATGATGATGATGATGATGATGATGATGATGATGATGCCGATGACGATGATGATGACCAGGCGATTGTTTCGTCAAACTATAAGAGTTCAACTTCTGAAGTTTGAAAAAGTCTTCTTTTACAAAGATATTAGACGTTGGAACCGCAACCATAATTTTGGAGTATAAAATTCAAAATTCCCCTAATCAACTGTAAGTGAAATAACTATATATTAGTATCTTACAAAAGACGTAGACAGTCTAATAATAAGAGAAAAGGATTAAAATAGAATGTGCCCTGTGGTAGAAAAAGGATGGATTTTGCCAAAGAGGCAATGACATATAAGAGAGTTAATAGACGATGCTGGCAATGCTTGGTTGTGATCACTCTTAGAGGCGCATGCGCAACTGAGTACATAAACAGAAAACGAAACGTAGTACAAAATATTACCGCGGACCAATTTTGTACTGTACATTACATTATGAGGGCTGTTATATCTTTGGCTCATCCGGTCACTGCTTAGAAGTCACAATATTGTTTTCAAGCAGCCTTTATACACGTGCAAGCAAAGAAAACTAGAGAGAACATCGGTAATCAATAATAATGATAATAATAATAATAACAACGATACAGGAGCTTTCCAAATTACATTGGCTCTTCATCTCCCTTAAAGAATAACTGTAGATGTACAAAAAAAGAGAAAAGTGACAAGCCTTGGCAACCAAACTATAAGTATAGAAACAACTAATTTCTCCAGGGCAGTAGTCCGCAATCTTGGCTCCGCCAAGTATTACCGTCGAATATTCTGACGTATCCCTAACAGTGGTTCAAAGGAGCATGATTTTAATCAAATATTAAGGCTCAAGATGTAAGTCGTAATATATGTAACTCTCTATTAAGAAAAAATATATTATGGGTAGAAAGTCCAAGAATCTCACTACTGAATCTTACCACTGAACATTTATTTACATGTTCGTGATAGAAAATCAATTTGTTGCTTTCTTGACCTGTCTTGCTTTCTTGACCTGTTTATCTTGCCAGAATTGTGGCGAAAATCCTACCGGTTTAATTATTCAAACTTCGCACCGGTCCAGTTATCATTTGATCTTTACATTTAAACGAGAGCTTTGCAATTTTCAAATCAACATCAATAGCTTTTTAGTATAAGAAATTTGATGGCTTCGATCATTTAAAACAACCTGTGTACAAAGTAATAGGTTTATGTCAGCATGAGATGTCTAAAGTTGTTTTCTTGTATACAAAGTTAAGGCAGGAGAAGGGATTGGAGCAAGAAATGTGGCATGAAGTAAGAAATTCTCTATAATTAGGCTGATGTACAATTCTGCACAACCTCCTGCGTTGCCATAAAAGAAAAAGAGAATATTTCCTGCTGTACCGGTACTTTCAGTGACTAGTAGTAGTAGTAGTAGTAGTAATAGTAGTAGTAGTAGCAGTAGTAGTAGCAGTAGTAGTAGTAGTAGTAGCAGTAGTAGTAGTAGTAGTTACAATAGAGGCAGTAGTAGTAGTAAACTCACAAATTGTTGCGAGTAGTAGTAAGAGTTGCACGAACACTAAGGTCTGCAATCGCCAATTGCAAACGTAAAGGGAGGTTATCCAGTGTTATGACCAATATATTTGGCGACAATCTATTTTACCATTACTTGCGCACTGCCGACTGCCAAATTTAAGACATCTTGTTTCGATATTTGTACGCTCTTGGAAGAAGCCAAGAGTCATTATCTGAGAAAAAGTAAAAGGCTAAACCCAAACCCTCGTCTCACACCCATACTGCATCTGAAAAAATAGTTTAAACTTTCAGCGTTCTTATTGTCGCAAGCCATGTCGGCAGTGATCTACTCCATAAGGCGGACATTCCAGAATAAAACGAATTTAAAATGAACTTTCCCTACCACATACTTTCGATCCGCAAGAATCTACGGTCCTCAAATGGTATAAGTCGTTAATTACTTCCAGATCCAAACTTTTGTAATTATCTTGAGCGCAATTTACTGGAGGAATGGCTTCTAGATATGAATATAAAAGGCGCCAGACACTTTAGGATTCCACACGATTTTCAGTAAACTTTCAAAATTAATATACTTAAAAGCTTGGCTTTCTTGAATCAAATCACGTAAAAGCATATTTACCTTCACATTTGTCATACTTAGGAATCCTCCACATTCATCCATGTAACTTTTTAAGTCCTTTTCCTGTTAAAGTAGGAAAGAAAAGGGAGGAATTGTTATCTTTGTGTTCATACGATGAAGCTATACCTTGGTTCTAAGTATAGAATGGGAATACATTTTACCCTACTAAAACTGTAAATAATCAAAATTCAATCGACCGTGATACTTTTCACGACGTGAGTCCACTTTGTCGTCCCCAACTAAATAAAGCCATACTCTAATTCTTTTTAGCAACATGCAAAAAGACACCTCATCCGCCACATGCTTTGAAAAGATGTAGATAACACAATACTAATCGGGTAAAAGGGGGCTACCAAAGCAGGGGGAACCGATGTCTGACTGTCTCCGAGGACCTGACACAACACCTTCGAAGAAGTAACCCATGAAAGGACGGACCGTCAAGAGTGGTATACCATCATCGCCAACATCTAGGAATGCGTATATCATAAAGAAGAAAAGTAAGGAAAGTCACTATAACGTGGCGTAATTCATACTAGTGGTACAGGATTCAAGAACAAACGGCGTTAGATTTTTGCCCGCGCCTAAAATGAAAATATGTAAATAGCGTAAATAAATTATGGGTGAGACCGAAGTTGGGAACGCTATATAAGTGGCGTTTGATGCTCTCGATTGGCAATCTGAATGAAATTTGGTGAAAATTTTACTCGTTAGGTACATTCAATCTTGTTAGGCTAGACGTAGATCCTCCTGCTCGAATTTAACCGTGCCTACTAACGGATGTTCCTTTACAAGCATTGGTGCCGTAACTGCCCTGATAAGACAATAGTGTGGGGGTCGACCAATAGACGAAAATGACTTGGCCAAAGTTTCCTCCTCTACGGGTCGGTCCTTGATAAAACAATTTATTTTCCAATCAGTCTATTTCCCTCGTCCTACAAAGCTCACAATAACAATATTGAAGTTTGACTTTGAGTACAATAGTATTTCCAGGATGTTCATTTGGAGTAGACGCAACTTTTCTTCGATGAAAAGGTATGTACAATATTTTCTGTTTTCTGCCACAACTTGATAATGCCTTTAGTATTTTGATGAAAGTGACAAGTTGAATACCTCAAACAGTTCTTTAACCCTACCTGTCACGGGCTTTTGAAAGCTAAGGCAGAACGAGTTGGGGGAAAGAGGCTAGGAGGCTTATAGATATTTTAACACTATAACTGCTATGAAGGTTTATTACATCATTTGATATTAAAAAATCAAATTGTTTAGGGCCTTGAGAGTTGGATTTTTAAGGTTTTACTGTACAATTTGTAGCTTGTTAAGAAGTTTTGGTACTAAAATATGATAGGATAGCAATAATAAAAGTATAGACTGAGGACAGTCTTATTGGATTTGAATTAAATATTTTTCACATGAGGGGCTTGACATCCGTCACGTCATTGTGAAATTATAATTTTTGTATTCACATAAGTCATAGCACTGACGACATCAGACGTCAGTGACATCCACCTCAGATCTTAGATTTCACACGTCAGTCCAGAACTCTTCCAAGTCAGTCGCCCTGTTGGATCGGAGCTGCGATACTCAAATCAAGTTTGTTTCAAAAGACTACAAAGTCCCATTCTCCAGCAGAACTGAATGGACTTACAAAGACATTATCTCTTTTATGTCTCTTTCAGAAGAGTTTCAGCTAAATAATTTTAAAGAAAGTATGCGTATAAAATAAAAAAAGAAATGTAATTGTTTTTGACAATTGCATACGTTTATACCCATCTCATATGTAGTTAAGGGTTATTCAGTTATATTGAATTTCAGATATAAAGCTCTAAAATGTTAAGAGTCGCAATATGATGTCATTAATATTGTTAACTGTCTCCAAGTAGTGTAAATAACCTATTTATTATACTTTTTTGCTCTTTACATGTATTTAACATACGATTATAGATATGTTTGCTACAAAAAAGGAAAACGTTTTCAAATGTCTAGATTTTTTAACGCCTTTGAAAATTTTGAATCATATTTGGTGGACTTTTCCGAAAGGATCCCATTACAGGTCCATGGGCAGTGATGAATTATTTTCTCCCGTAGTTTACTGAATTAAGTTTAGGGTAGTGAAATAATGCAAGTGCGTATACGTATATGCATACTAGACTGCCACCCCCCACCCCCTCGCCCTTGCGAGGTAGGCATAAGTTTTTAATGTAACTTAATTGGTTAAAATGCCCTCTCATAGAACTAAAATACCTAATAGGTATTACGTATTTTGGCCTTTTGTCACCGTTCAATCCCATTTTGTAAATCACTATAGATAAGCTTGCTTCAATTGATTTTTGAACTAAAAATAACACTATATAACGATTTTTTTACCATTTTATTATGGAGTGCGCGAGTTCATTTTCTGAGAGTTACATTTTTAACAGTTTTTTAAAATAATATTGATAAGGAGGTCTCCAGTAGGTCAACAATCTAACAAGCTACCAAGCACAAAGGCATTTTAGGTATTAATAAATACATGCAGATTAGCCAAATTAGCACACCTGCAATAACATCCTCCACCCGCAATTGTCATCTCACAATAGACGCGGAGCAGACCTCTCTGGATTGTTATGTAGTATTGGCCACTTTTTGCATTACGGAAACGAACCTTAATCTGTCTGCATGATTGAAGACAAATTCCTCGATAACACACCTAAGTGATCAAAGAGAAATTCTTCAATACATTTATGCTACTTTGGTACGATTTTCTGGAAGTAGTCTGGGCACGAGTGACGCAGGTTAAGTCACGTCCGTGTCAGAATAAATGGGTATTGATTTTGACCTGAGGGAGAGAGTTGAGTAGAGAAAGACCTGAGAAGCAGAATATTACGGAGTTTAAGAATCTTTGAATATAGACTTTACATTGGAATTTTTCTGTGCGTTGATCAGAATATATATTAAAAAGAACTAAGAAGAATGTGTCGTTCATAGAATACAGCTCTGACACACTTCAATTTCTATGTTAATTACAACATAGGATATTCTGCAAGTAAATATATCTTTTTATAAGAATATAGCTTACATGAACCTCAATCTTCAAAATACTAAAATGTATAAACATCTTAAGAACGGGAAGGACTAAGTTGGGCTAAAACTAGAAAACATTTGTAACTTGTATTGATGTAAACACTGAAGTAAGTAGATGGAATGATATGAGAAAGTTATTTTGGAGGTTTACTTCTTTCACAATCTTTCCATGATTTTATAATTTGAATTTTAATTTAAATATTGTTTTTCGAAGCTAGAATTGCGGAATAAAGGCTTTACATCATTTATAATTAGAAACATTTTCACAACTTTTTAAAAATTTCTGTGAACATTGTAAGCCTTGAAGATTTCAAAAGTTCTTGTGAAAAAATACATATAATCTTGCCATTAACAACGTGTTTCAGTTTGCCCCCAATACACAATTAATAGGTAGTGATACGACCCAAGGTTCAGGAATTCTTTGAGAGTTGAGGAATAGCGTTGAGCAATATGCAGGCCTACACAGTTTGTGAACTTTCCTATTTTTGTTAATGTAGATGGAAATATAATGGGGAAAAAAGCTGAATTCATATTGAGCGGATTCCAGATTCGATCAGTTTGAAGTTTAAAACTAAAACAGAATTGGTATCAAGATGATCTGGTATCATAACTTACAATGTAAATTTGAAAAGTAATGAGAGAGACAAAAGGTGAGAAACACCTCTTGATCATTGATTTCTTTTAACAATTTTAAAGAGTGACGCAAAATGATTAAAAATTGCAAAAGAAATAAATATTGTAAAATTTAATGCAGAAGTCCGCATTGTAGATGGAAGCGGTCCAATAACAATTCATCCATCGCGCATTATTGCAAAAATGGCACTGTGGAGAAGATGCACTTCTGAAAAGTTAGATTCACGCTATTTCGGATAGGCAACAATTGTGCGAACAACTTTATGGGATCTCATATTGAAAGTAACCAAGTACCCCAACCACCACCCCCCACCCCCGCCTTAGACCTAGCAGAAATTAGTATGTAATCAGGGATCTTTGAGCTTTAGTAGAGAGGTATAAATTTTCTAGGAGGCTTCATCAAGAGTGTCGAGCTCTCCCTCCATTTCCTTGTTGCCTACTTGAATCTTCCTCCATTTCCTTCTTGTTTACTTGAATCTCCCTCCATTTCCATGTCTCTTTTCTGCTTCACGGACTCGCCACTAAACGCATTCAATAACCCTATTTTGCCAAATCAACTTTTACAAAGAAACCTAGTTGGCAGACCAAGTGCGTTATTGGTATTTATAGCAACGGAACTTGGTGTTGTGGACACGTGAGATGGTTGAATCTTAAGGCTTTTGTGGAACTTTCAACGTTTAATGGATCTTTTAATGTAATAAATCCGCATATTATTCTAATTATTTTATGGGTTACAGTGGTTAATTAGAGACAAAGCCCCAGTGCCATTTTAATCCAGACTATCTCTAGTTACATTTAATTGCATGGGTTGATGGTCTGAGAAATTTGCCAAGTCTATCCCCTGAGTACTGGCATAACTCTTGTGGTCAACCGTTCGTTCACGTTAATTTGAAGTGCATTCCTTGAAATGTTGTGTCTTAATGGATCTTGTTATAAGATTATGAATCGTGGAGAGTTGTTTCTGAAACAAAGACGAAGATAGAAGCTTCTGAAATGTGGTTTTACGGGCGACATGCTGCTCATTTCAGATGAGGACTCAGCAACAAATCATCAAGTCTTAAAGGCGGATCTCCATTACTCGTTTCCTTAGCCGCCAGACGCATTGTGTTTCTTATGCCAGGGTAACAGTGACAGCTAATTACGAAACTAAATCCCCAGGGAGTCCAACATGTAAAGACAATCTATCATTAGCGAATTTTGATATCATCCTATTTTATTAACCAATAAGTTCCATGTACATTTAAGCACTATTAACAATGCGCAAATGCCTTTCCGTCAGTCTATATACTCCTCTAGAAGTTGGCTTTGATATATTTAGCGCAAATAGTACATGTTTTACGCACAACGTTCTTTCACTTTTGCACTAATAAGTGAGCTCACAGTGTCTCCAATGAAGCTGCGAACTAAAACGAAGTTCGTCTCCAAACTAGCTATTACAACAAAATACATTGGCTGCCTTTAGCCGGTAGTCACAATAAAGGACTACAAAAACTGTCCCGTGTGCCTGAATCAGGGATCCACCCTTGCGAACGCTGTGATTAAAATGTTGATAAGTCGCCAATCAGGACATGAGATTAAGCTCCAGCGAGTGAGGTGCCATCAAAGCGCCCCACTGCTTATCAGGAGGCTGAACTGAGAGATGGCAATCAAAGCGCTGAATAATACCTATGGTAATCATTCTTCGCTTATCGACCTTTTGGCAAGCAATAAGTGCAGTGTCTGTTCTCATTGATGACAGATTCTTTCCATAATCCGCGACAGGGGGTCCTTATGCGCGGTTTAGCCTGCCTCATGGCTTATTTCTCTGCCCGGTAGCTAAAATTGAGTGGCGTTCTTGAACGCCCCAGCTGCCTTTTATTTATTACTTAGCCTGTTTGGTGGTTTTTCTGTATATTTAGGGTATATATAGGGAGAACGCCAAGAAGGAAACTACAATTGTGACAACGTTTCGTCTTTTCTTAAAGACTTCGTCAGGTCAAATCATTGATGAATACGAGCGAGAGAGCAACGCCAAGCATGGAACATTGTAGAACGTTAGCATTGACATTGACAGCATACGGGAATTTGCCAATATGAACAAATACTCGTTTTTCATAAGTAAGAATGCACGAAATGACATTGAAATGACATATCTCCCATTCGATACCACACTATTTACGCTTGCTTCAGAGACCAACAATCCATGCCCTACCAGTTGCCATGGACATATCAATTGCAACAGCAATACAATCTCTAGTCCTGCTAAGACTTTCACCTGAACGTGAAGTGAGGGCAGTAGGTAGTCGTTAGTGGACCGACATAATCGAAAACGCGTATTGGATCAACAAAAAGTCTAGCCTTTTCAGGCATGGCACTAGTTCAATGTAAGGAAGCATCGTAAAGATCTTATTAAGACCTGCAACATGAAACTCGCTAAATAGCATCACACAATTCGTCTTGTTGTTCCTGTATTACAGAATATCCGATCTCTTGAAGTCTATTTCAAATTTACAGTAGGCATTGTACATTTTCGCCCCGAAATCGACATTGCTATTCAGTACGCGGAAAGTCGAATTCAAAAGATTACTGTGGACAAAGGCCAAGTCAAAGAGCAAACTTCAAAGCATTCAGAAAAAGGAAACAAACATGGTAACAACTTGTATCTGGCAAACGGTGAAATCTGAATTATTCGTAAATATTACCACAGCAAAGTATCATCAGGCACATCTGACTTACAATGAAGAAGCCTATGGCAACAAGTTAAAACTTTCAGGGTTACAGTACGACATAGCTATTGAATTATAATTCTAAGGTTACTTTTCGTTGATATCATCTAACACTACACCAATATAAACATACGCTATTGCTATAATGATAAGCCTTCACAACATTCCTCAACTAAGTAAGTCACAAAACAACACGTACGTACTCTACACAAATCAAATGTGCCTTTCTAAAAGTAGCCCAATTGTGCCAAACGACTGTCAAATATACAATACTGATTGGTTTGGAAGCTTCTGATATAACAACAAGTAAGTCGTTAATTCTAATTACACTCTCCAAAATACAGCGGATCCTGAAAAAGGAGCTATTTTTTCTGGAAAACAACAACAATGCTTCTCTTCGTCTCTTAATGGTTAAATTGCTGTATGGGTGAATCTAAGGTTCATACGAATATTTGGGGATTTAGGTTTCATACGAATATAGGCGAATGGGAACCTCTTCCATATCCCTCCAAATCCAAAAAGACTTCTTGGGAAAATTTAAGAATTACTCCGGAATTTAGTCACAAGACCCGATCTTAGCTAGCTATGGATTCAACTTGCTATTTTCTAGTTGGGAGTATTTATTCAAGGTTGCATAGAATTTAGAGAGCGAAGCCAGTCATCCTCGAAGTAGTTCTGCATTGACTAATACGCCTGCAGTGTAAGAGAAATAGAAGAATATCAATGGGCTTTATTTTCTGTACCACTTTTACCAAGGTAGATAACGGGATATCTTTATTTAGACATAATACGTTATTAACAGTAGAAGGTCAGTTTAGCACCTACAGTAATCAACTTGTAGAAAGTTTCTATTTCGTTATTGTTCTGAATCGCTTGTTGTAGAATAGATCAGGATAATTGAATTGTTGAGAAGTTGCAATTTTAAACGAGTTGATATGGTCCTCGATGATATTGGAGAGCATTCCATTACAGATCATAATGTGTTTTTGTTTACTATAAAAGCCAGCCCGCCTGTTTATCAATTTCACAACTGAATCAGATTTTGAGTCCTTCATCTGTTGTAAACCCACCACAAGCAGTGTATGATGTTCCAAGTGTAGTATTGTAGCTCATGTCGAGTTCTTCAGCTTTCAAAATTTGTGTAACGTGTGTACGTTCCATGTTGCAACGGTGAAGTCCCCTTTACAGATTTGATTTTTTGTGATATGTAGTAGCTTACTTATCGATTCTATCTTTAGATGAAATAGAGTACGAGGTTGTTTTTATTCAGGGCCTTGGCCGATTCGGAAGGTCATTTGAGTCTGGTGTGATCATGTTCAAAGTGTTTCGATAGGTAAGGTCACCCGGTGTTGTCCATCTCCTCTCAGGGTAAGGATGTCCGTTGACTGTTAGTCATCCGTCCTTTGACAAGTCTTATATTTAGTCCTGTAGGGTGTCCCTCCTAATCATGCTGTCCCGGTTTAGTCTCCGACCACACAACGATTAAACAGGTTGTACAGGATTACATGTTACCTGTACTAGATCGTAAGGACCTGATCTGACACTTAAATACAATATGCTGATGGTAAAAAATACCAACGTGATGCATATCATACTGGAGAAAGTATTCCATGTTGTAAGAGCTAAAAGCGTCCCGACTACGTTTAAAATGCAAGTGACGGAATTACAAAACTAGTAAACATTGCCTCAAAGCCAAAATATGAGACCAATGGATTAAAACCTTTTCAATAAGATCAAAACCCACTGTCGGAAAGAATTGGGGTTAAAAGAAAGCAAAGCTATCATAAAATTCTCATTTCATTCTCTTTGTTATCCTTAAAGTATCTGTAGTTGAAAAGAGTCTCAAATTGGGAAAATTGAAACTACATGGCAAATGTTAGGACGAATTAGTATGAAAAATCTAGTAATCTAGCACAGATACAGAAAAACAAGAACATTTACACTCAAGAAAAATTGAGACACCAAACGCCTTGTTAAGACAACAAACCAACTAAAAACAAGGAAATTTAGAGCAAGAAATTGCAACTGAATACGCTATTAGTTAACGCTTTGGTATTATTCGCTTGATCTGGCAGACGACAAGGAGATGCAGAAGGCTGATGATGACGGGCTTTGGTTTACGTTAAGGTTCCTTTCATTGATGACCATATTACTAAAGGGGCAATCAAAATTACTATCAAGCCTTAAGCAATAAAGGTTTTACAGAAGTATTATAAGGAATACACTGACCGTCTGTGGCTCGTACGTTTTGGTGTTGTGAGGTTTTGGACGGATTAATACCCAAGAAATGATTGATACTTTTTTATGTCCTTGAAATTTTACAATAACTTCCTCCACTAAACCACCCTTAATTAATGAATTCTTCTTAAACTGCTGCAGCATAGGTGTTAACAATAACGAGCAGAGCAGAGCAGAGCAGAGCAGAGCAGAGCAGAGCAGAGCAGAGCAGAGCAGAGCAGAGCAGAGCAGAACAGAGCAGAGCAGAGCAAAAAAGAACAAAACAGAAGAGAACGTGTTTATGTGTTGAATGTGTTTATTAAGTTGTAAGCATTCACACAACAGGAGGAACAAGGACCGACAATCCTAAAAGTCAAACGTCATCAAATAAATGATAAAATTTCATGGAAATCGAGTTAGGCTTACCTGGTCCTCCAACTAGTGATTCGATGTAGTACAAAAATGCAAATCCTTTTTCATACGGAATTGCTGAGAAGGCATCATCCGGATCTACGCCCTCTAGTCGAGGAACAAGTGATGTTAGCGGATTATCTTTCCCGAACTTCTCTACCTGAAAAAATCATCAGAACAGAACCAATTAATGATTGTCTTAAGCAGGCTTTCTTAACCTTAGACAGTAAATTGCCCACCTCGAGCTGCCAAAATTTTCAAAGTATCCCCCCTGGGTCCAAAGAAATATGGCAGTGATTCACAGATATTAAACGATTGCACCATGAAATAAACAGTTAATAAGAGAGTCGTAACTGACTTACTAGGTGTAAAACAAAAATATATGCAACAAGGGAGTAAACAGGGACAGTATATATCTACTCCTTTTGGTGCTTTTGGCATTTTGACACAAGTAAACACTGAAACAAGCTATTATTTGTTGGACCCCCCTTGCACCCCGTGTCTCAATTTTACCCTCTTTAAAATCTCATAAACCCGCCTCAGGGGCTAAGGGGGTCCCCTGACACTCGCTGAGAATCACTGCTCTGAAGCAGCGTTTTTCCACCAGCGGCAGTATATTCCCCCCTTGCGCTACCAAAATTTCAAAGTTGCCATCTGCATCCAAAGAAGTATAACGAAGGAAATTCACAATAAACTTTCAATAAGGAGTCCTAACTTGGTAACAAGCTTCAAAACAAAAAAAGGGCAGGCGGAAGAAATGCGGAGACAACATTTTATGTTATACGCTATTAAACCGGAAACCCTCGTTGGGCGATAAAGACCTTGGTTACGTGGTATCAACGACATTCTTAATACAGTGTTTTCTTGATGGTGCTGTAAAAATGTCCACTCTATAGGAAGTTTTAGGCAATATGTGTTGAAGATTTATGATAGATTAAGTTAACCCTTAGGTATAATTCGTAGAGAGAATTCTTTAATAGGTGAAAACTCTAAATCTGTAAGAATATTATAAGTGTCTTGCAGGAAATACTGTGCTGAGCATTTCGTTGCCACCACGTAACCAAGGCCGTTCTACCGTGTGGTTTAGTAGCGTGTAGGGATACTTCCCGTGACGTCACAACTCGAGCACATTTGGCGCGAAAATCTCGTGGTTGGCAGAAAAACAAAAACAGTGGAAGCTGCGGAGAGAGATTTCAACGGACGACGATCGATTCTCGCATGGAATAGCGTTAAATTCGTAGCCTTTAAAGCAATAAATCATATACCAGTTGTGTTATCGGACTTGCACATAGATTAAGCATGATATCATAGGTTAGGATCTCAAAATTCATGAGTCAGACGAAAAAAGCTTTTCAGTACACAATGTTTTCGCTATTTCGTGCAATATTCTTATTTTGTACCACAAACAAATTATTTTATACCCTTACTGTAATACGCAAATATGTGATTCAAAAAAAACTGTGTGCAATACTTAATCATTTATAAAACCATTTTTACTACATGATAACAGCAATCAAACCTGACCCTCGAGAGACGACAACAAAGGAGATTGAAGGCAAGGAAAGAAAAACAGGCAGGCCTTCATAGATCTGCTTTACCTTACTATAATAGGGGATACGAAAAATCAGTCTTATTACACATCAACATCGTGCTTACTGTCGCAAAATATTGTCCGATGCAGTTCCTTGGTCCAGCAGAGAAACTTGTCAACATCATCGGATTATAATTTGCGTCTTCATTCTCAAATCTTTCTGGGTAGAAATCATTCGGTCGAGTCCAATAATCAGGGTGACGAGTGTTACTTGACAGGGATACCTAGAATAATGCGATGTAAAGAAGCCTTAGGCATAATCAGAAGTCATAATCAGAAATCAAGTGGAAAATAAATGTGTGATAGGAAGAAATTGGGGTGTAGACGTAATTTTCTACGTCACTCATCGATTCATTCTCACATGTCTCGTCATACTTTCCAATTCTAAGCCACAAAATCTATACAAAGACGACATTTATCATAGAAAAAGTTACTAAGAGATTAAAAAAGTTGAAAGTAATACGCATACGCCTTGTCAGCATCACAGGAAGAGGTCTGCCGGGGCTTGAACTCCTCCACTTTTTGACAAGTAATGTTCTCAAGGGGCAAAGATTGCAAAGAAAACACTTAAATAAAGTACGAAATGCAACTCCCTTGTCCAATGATAATGTTAACAGATGCAAAGTTCGTCATGATCAACTGAACTAAAAAACCCGAAACGTTTCATTACATCCCACCCCCTTTTGCCTTCGCGTCGCCGCCCCTTCTCTGTCTCGAGAATATGGTACTAACTCAACTGTAAGCATATGCTCCAGAAAGATTGCCACGATAAAAATTTACTAAAGACACTGACAAGCATGAGCGGCGGGTTGTCTCGTCTACCTTCGGGCGTGTTCAACTACTCCGTGCGTTCAATAGGCTACTTCGCGAGTATATTATGGTGAAAGTGGCCAATCAAACAAAGTCGCACTCAAACCTTACCAATACACCCCTAGTATATTTAGCTTGACCAAGAGTGACAAAACAAATCTTGGTGAAGCTGCAAAGGCCAGCCTTCCTAATGAAGGTTCCATCCATCAAACGTTTTCTTGACTTTCGGTCATTCGAGTTCTAGTGAAATGCATAGACTAGACCGGATGACTGTCCTTAAAAATAGTAAACGTTTCCCGATCGTAGGCACCACGCGCGCTGGTTCCTTTTCAAACAATCTTATAATCAGTAACACCCATGGGATATATCAGAAAATATGGTAGCTTCTTCTTCAAAGAACCTGATATTGTGCTCATTAATGTATGTATGTATGTATGTATGTATGTATGTATGTATGTATGTATTTATGTATGTATGTATGTATGTATGTATGTATTTACCTGTGCTGTGATGTCGATTAGTGAACTGCGTACCGTGTTCGACGACGTATTTGGCCTGTTCTGGAAGTAGTCTGGGCATTAGTGACGTAGTGTAAGTCGCGCCCATGTTAGGATAAAATTTGTAGCGTATTTGACCTGGAGTTAGTGAGTAAAGACGGACCATAGAGACCAGGGTATGAGTAATAGAAAATTATGAGTATCAGAATCTTTGGATATACGATTTACTTGGAATTTTTACATGCGTTGTTGGATGAGCATATACATTAAAAACAGAGAAGAATGTGTCTTTGATGGAATGTAGTTCTGACACGATTCAATTTAGGTGTTAATTACAACAGGGCCTTTAAAAGGCCTTCAGTGATCAGAATTAAAATGTTTAAATCGAGGCAGAAAAATCGACTTGAAATAGCAAAGCGCTGGCATTACCTTGATCATAAATTCATAACGTGAACCCCTGCTACGTTGGTTACAACTCTTTTTATCATGCTGCACTTTTGTTCTAGGTACCGGAGACCTGTCACAGGAAAGTTTTTATATGGACTAAATGAAGAGAGGTTCTTAATAGTCTCTTGGGGAAAGATGGGCACTCTGGGTGAGTAAACATCTGCTTTTACTTAGAAAGTTGAAATATGGCACAGTACTAAAATCATTTTTAACTCCTAAAAATTATAGAGCAAAACATTTCTTAGCATCTTCTCGGTTAAAAGACATTTTGCTAACAAAATTTGATTCAAAGTTTGGTAACATCAAGATCGAAGTCAGAAAGTGTATTTTTTGTACAAATATTAATCCATTAGTGTTTTGATCTCTGATTTAAAATTTGATTATTATACAGTATTCTACGCAGACTCTGCAAACAAACTTCAGGAACTTTAACCAGGGTAGCTGAGGATAGTAATAAGAAAGGTCTTTCAATAAACTGCGAGAAAGCGTTTGTAATGGTAGTATCCAGGCAAAGAAATCCCCTGAATGTCACTTCATGTTTGGAGACATAGAGGTACAGCAGGTATAGCATTAAAAAGATCTTGGGAGTGAGGCATCTTCAAATTGCAGGTGTGATTGTGACGCAAGGTAAAATAATTGGAATAGGTAAGTCTTCTTTTAACAATCAAAAGCTAAGTTTAAAAACAAAACTAAAAAAACTAAAGATATACATCTCGTCATTGGTGCTGTATGGGTATGAGACATGGATAGTAAGCAAACACATGCCAGTTAGGCTGAAAGCTGCTCAGGTGTGCTTCTTACGTAAGATTTTAAGAATTTCTTGGATGGATAGAGTGAGCAATGAGGAAGTTCTCAGAAGAGCTAATACAACAGCACAGTTGATGGAAAATACTCTGAGTAAGCAGATAAACTTCTTGGGGAACGTTATTCGGCAAAAAGAGTGGAAAGAGGTGTTGACAGGGAGACTAGAGGGAGAAAGAGCTAGGGGAAGGCAATGAAGTATCCTTCTGTTGAACGTATGTGATCGGCTAGGTAACATTATAAAACCAGTGGGCATTTTACATCTGGCCAAGGATAGGATAGAAAGAGATCGGCGATCTGCCAGCCGGTGTCTGTCCAAAATTATTTCTCATGTATATGTGCTCCAGAAGCATCCCTATCGTACGTATTGGTACGTATTGTCGCAAAAACGGCAAGAGTGATTTGAACATCCAACGTACGCATCATGGACCATACTTGCCATGGATATTTCCCTTTATTCACCATTCTGTGTGTAGTCACACAGAGTTTAGGAAGACATGGTTCTCGGTTTTCCGCCTGATTGGGCATTTTTAGCAACGGGCTGAAGTTATTATGCTATTATCTAAATATTTATCTCCTGATATTTATCAGCTCCAGAACCACCAACCAGAAATCAGTTGCAAGTAGACAATCAACTAGAAAAACATATCTAAAGTCATTAATATATTTGAAGATCTTGTGTTCGACTTGGCAGCGTATTTTGTTTCTGCAAATCGAATACTCATATATTTGTAATAAGGAAATGGAATAATTACGAAATCATTACAAGAATAGAAATGCTTTGAGATTGCGCAGAGTACCCTTATCCATTGACTATAGATGAAAGTACGGTCAGAGGCCTTAAGAAGTAGCTATGGGCTGCTTGCGACAACCATTTGGGCAAGAGAAGGGATTCGTTATATGGCTCTTGCTAAAGGCGGCATAGGAAATTCTGAAATATGTTAAGATGCGATAAGTTGGAGTATATTCAGAGACAAATTCCAGTGCTCTCTTGCAAATCGCCAACCACTATAAGATTTCAAAACTGTACTCAACTGTTGCTCGCATAGCTAGTCCTCTTGATCCTGCAGGTAACTGATAACAAGCTCGATTACCAATGGCTGGTGCAGAGCTGGCAGCGTCTCTAGAGAAAATAAATGCTGTCCATATAAAGGTACAAGGTAATACTTGACAAGCAACTGTTTCTTAAGTACCTAAACTCAAAATGGGAGAACTCTCGAATAACTCCGGTACTGAGGCTTTTATAAAATAAGAAAATTGAAACTTTTAATGGCATGCTTCACAGTACATTTTTGTAAGTAGAATACATACAGAAGATCCTCGAGATCGGTGAAATGGATATTCGTCACGAGACCATTATCCTCACAACGCTCCTTGTTTAATGTTCAAAGAACAACTCACTTGTACATGTATATTATATGTATATAATAAGCAACCAGTTAAGTAACTTAAGTACTGCTTTCAGCCTGATAAGGAAATCAAAATCTGACCCAAATCATGAGGTGCTTACACAAAATCATAATTAAGTTAAACTAATTTGTGACTGGGGGCTAATAAAATTTTGACCCTCAGGAGGGGGCGTTAAGTAAATGAGAGGTTTAAAAGATGGAATGTTTATAAACTTCTGTATCTTTTTTTGTTAAATTTTTCTCATCCATCATTACAAATGTTAGCAAACCTGCAAATTTTTCTGAAGATGAGTTTTTACATGTTGAAAGCAAGCATTATTTCCTTTTGACATTGCTCCTTAATATAAGTTGCTTGTGGATATTCTACATCTAAAACTCGTATAGAGGATAAGATGTATAAACAAGTTATAAAAATCTGACAACAAATATATGCCACGTGGCACGTGACACATCTAGGTTACTGTGCATTGCCACGGTACCCATAATATTTACTGCTGACACACCACTAACTAGATATAGGTAGGCTACTAAATTTCAGTATCAACGAAATGCCTTTTAGGTAATTGTAATTACCTAGAACAGTTGCTTCCTACCTTAAGCTTACTATACCTTAAAAGCACCGGGGCTCTCCGGGTCCAACTGGAACTCTATAGAAATCTAGTACATCTAGGTTTTGGCTATTCTTATTACTTAAGGCAGTCTAACGGGAAAAACGATATAAAAGGTGATCAGAAAAAGTTAGATTGAAGAGACGACTTCTTACGCACATTAATTTGAAAGGCATTTGGAACGTTTACATTTGTGAACTCCTTGTTATAGCTAATTACTTGATTCAACTGTGGTAATCATTGAATTAAGCTCACTTCCCTCTAAATAAGCGCATCCCTAAAAATTAAACTATTAATAAATAGATTCTTAGTACAGCACCCCTTAAGCTAACTACTTTCAACGAAACGTTTCACCGAGTCACCTTAGATTGATTGCATCGATAGCATCATTTATGAATGACCGAGTATATCAAGATCGAAAAGGGATCCAAAACTACAATAGGTGGCGCGTTTTTACGTCAAAGGAAGCATGCAGTAATTTGGACCAGAACGGGGGAGGTACAGAAAAGAAAGGAAAACAAATGTACTATTTGAAAGTCTAACTAAATATTTCTAATTCAAAGACGATTTCTTTCAGCTTATATGAATTAGGTCGAGGCAGTGAAATATAAATAGATTTAAAAATACTGAAATAAAGTTTCGGACGTTCCTTCTCTAAAATACTTAAGAATGCGCTACTGTAACTTAGGCAGCACTCAAGTTTCTTCCATAGATGAACATCAATTGACGATATCGTGCTAAGTAACTTACTACTTCTTTGAATCATGAGTCGTCTGGAAGGGAAAACTATCCCGGGTGTGTACCTCTAAAGCAACCCATGGAAATACATTTTTTGCTAAATATCCGTATAAAAGGTATTGCACAATTTGTCAAAATTATCACTGATGATTAAGAATGTCTTCATAAATGATATCAGCAAATTGAGTTCTCGTGTTTACTATTGTATTAATACTGAAGATAGTGCCACAGCAAGCTCTCGGAACTGTTACTATTATTATTGTCAATTATTCTCATCTCAGATAAAAATTATTCATCTGCCGTTAATTACTAATATGGGAACAGGTAACAGCAAGTCACGAAAGGCCCCAATGAATCTCTCTCCAGGTCTATAAAGACAGTAACTTTCGTAAAGTTTTTGCCGTACCTAGCAGTGCCGTCTTCTACGTAACTTCAACCCTGATACTCAATTCTAATTGCTCTATGTACTCCTTAGACTTCTTTCCCACAGCACAAAGCGCACTTATAACAATCGGTATAATTTTTAAATGTTTACTATTATAATTATAATAATTATTATTATTATTATTATCATCATCATGTATAACGGTTTATCTTGAAATGATCGCCAAATCTAAATGGCGAGGGTTACGTTTAAAAGTTTGATTCACTTAGTCGGGGGGCAAGGTTACAGTCATCCCATACAGTCATGGCAGTCTCCTACGTGGCTTCCAAGATTTTAAAATGTTCCCCTTGTCCTCTTGCTCAATGACAGTATTATTGCTAACATCTGTAATGCGCGTCTTCCCACTTCTTCGAGCCTCGTAAAAGGCAACCGTCATCTTTCAATGTGTGATTTTCATATTTAAATAAAGACATTTTCTACTTGCCCACCAAAGTACCTCCTCAAAAATTGTCATGGGTCGGAGATACTGGATCGGACTATCTGCAATTTCTTCCATAAGCAATCTAATCTTTAATGTATTAGCCCGTCTTAATCAATGTGTAGTGATATTTTTCCAACCACAGTCATTTCCCCACTTGCCCCTTGTTTGTACGTTCATTAACGATTTTTGCGGTGTCGCGTGTATGATGTTTATCTGAGCCTACATTTCAACTCTTTGTGTATTAGTTAACATATATCTGATGATGTCATTAGTAATATGTGACGAAACGTTAGATTATAAAAAGAATCGAAATTGAGTGTCTTTCATGAGAGATTTTAAGCCAGCCTGCTATTTCTTGTATCGGATAAATACTGTAGTGGAGGAGCGCGTGGTCTATTTCAGGGACACCTTTCTCTGGAAACCACCTAGTCCGGTTTTATCCAAGTACCAGTGAACTTTAACAGCTTCCCTGTACCTATACTATGGGACTCACGCAGTAAGTGTGGGTGAAATCGAGGAAGTTCAAACTCTAGAAGCATGCAGTATGACTTTAAACTGAATCAAGCCAGGCCACACTTCACCTTTTTGTAAGAATAAGCTTTACAAGAACAATAAGGTTCAAATTGCTAAAACATAAAACCAGATGTCGGGTTACAAATATACAAATTCAAGTCAAAGGAGAGAGGAAGAATTGATAGCAGAGGAGAGAATTATGACAAGAAAATAGGAAGTATGTGTATGATAGGTTTTTCTATCATTTGCGTGACAGAAAAGCGCGTAAGCGATAAACGACTGTCTTTGGTGGGTAGAGAACTGGCTGTTTTATTTCGATGAAAAATGTCTCTAACACCTCTAATCGTAGGGATAAATCGCGCTTTCAAGCAAACGTTTGACAAGTGCTAAGTCAAATTTTAGACTCTGCTAATTAAATCTCGCTTGAAAGGGTAAGTAAATTTTCGAAACTGTAATTGCGAGGAAATTGAATTTGAAAGTTTGTACATATTTCAGTAAATAGAGAGATTTTGTTAGTTCATTAATTCTCAGTGTTATTGACTTTGCACATAACCAATTAACCAAAATGGCGCCAAATATACGTTTGCTCATTGCTCATTTTTACGTAACTCATTTCTGAAGAATGTTCTCGACGAGTTGTTCAAACATTCAAGCATCATTTCTGATAACTCCCAAACAAAGAAAGGGATCGAAGCAAAAATTAATCGACCGCTGATTGGACAATCGTAAAGACCTACCAACAATTTGGAGGCGCTTCTCGGCCTTTTGGCAAGGAATGGATGTAGTATTTATTCTCATTGATGACAGATGCTTTCCATAATCCGCGAGAGGCGGTCCTACTGGGCGATTGAGCCTGCCTCATGGCTTGTTATCTCCAGTGGCTTTGTTATGTTCATTGTGGGTGCCATCGCAAATTGGAAATTTCTTTGAACGCCAGCATCTGCAGTATGCTACTTGATTACCAATATCCTCAATTTCAAAAGAGTGCACCACTTTGGCTTTGTCCTTCTCCACCGATTTATTCACTATATCTGAGCTGCCCTGCTTCTTCTGCCACAATGCACGAAGAACAATCAATCCGACTGCTCCTGTTGTTAAAACTGGCAGAGCTGAAATTAGGGTTTTTACCGACAATACATTCTCCTCTCCCATAATGTTAAAGAAAGCCTATAGCTTGAGTTTGTACCAGAGTAATATGGGGTCACCAGCCTATTCACCTTCGACTGCTCTTTGCAGAAAATGAAACTAATCTTGGAAGCTTGATTTTCATCAACAATAGAACTGCAGATCAGTTGATTAAAATCAAAGGAACCTGGGGACCAATTTGACCACAAGCAGAACACCGTTTCTCGTCACCCCAGTCCCATCACGACTGATTCTGAAACCGCCTTCACCCCTTCCCCTCCCGAAATATAGAATCTTTCCTTACAAGTGGTATACTTAATTAAATACGTGATATGTGATAAGGCTTAGGGCATAGACGCGTTGGGTATGGAGGGGCTTAATATCCCGAAATTTGTCTCCCCTTTCATCGACGTTTAATGTTAGAAGATACAAAGAATTTTCCTGCGCGCAATAATCAATACCGTAGCCAGGGGGGATGCTTGGTATGCTTAGCATCCACTAGAAGTGGACTTAAAGGTAAAATAGCATCCACTTGTTCATGGTCGTCTGTCCTAGAGTTTTGAAATGTGTCAGAGCATTTCTCAGACTTGTTGAATACCCTGCTCCATATATCTTTTCCAAGATATTAATTTGTACACCTAAATTTGAAAATTTTGAAGTGCAGTTAACTGCGGACACCTGGTTTCTACGACTGCTTGTGGTAACTTCCAATTCATGATAATCCCGCATATTTTTTCCTGTGAGTTGTTATGACCATATTTGGTGTGTCTGGCACTTCAGGCCGAGCTTCATATTTATGATTGTTGGTTACAGCATAAAATTATGTTAATTGGTAAACAGGCTAGCTAGGTAAAGCATGCCCTAAAATATGATCATAGGTAATAAGCATGCCCTACAGAGATAGTATGGCTACGGAACTGGTAATAATATTACTTATTGTTACGTTTTAAGAACACTCTTTATACAGGAAGTACGTTAAATAGTGACTATGTGAAGAGGCTTTGCACGTTAAAGTTCCAGGGTTCTTAAAACGCAAGACAAAGTGTGAATGATTTTGTCCTACAGTCAACGGCAATGAAGACCACTAGGATTATGTTTCTCTCTCTAACAGAGTGCATTTTTGGATGTCAGAACATGAAAACAGCAAAGATAATGTTTGCTGGGGCACGGCCACACCGAAGAGTGTATCACATAGGCCGTTACAATCAACAAATTGTCCAGCATGAGCAGCAATTTCCAAATATGGCATCATTGGCCCATAAAATGCAGCTCGTAACCAGGCCTGTGATTAAGAGGTAGCAAAGCTGAGGAAGGTAACATACGAAGAACTTAAATCACAGAATCCAAGCAATGTTTATCAGGGAGAGCTTGGCAAAAAGAAAGGAAGCTGCGATAGCTGTACGAATGCTAGAAATATATCTGATGGAAATTATGAGTTTAATACGTCCAGATTTAATGATGCGCAGAAAGATTCTAGTGTTTCCATTGAGAATCTGCTGGGCAAGAATGACGTCAGGATAGGCGTAGAAGTTCGTTGTCAAGTACTTGCACACCAAGTTATCGAGGAATTATTGGAGCCACCAGTAATAGATGAATTACGTTCTTTTGTTAACGCTAGGCCAAAAGACAGACGCTCGGACAAGAGGAAGCTTTCATTAGACATTACCTCAATTGTTGCCAAGGACGACAGGAGAAAGTTGCATCAAGCTATACGTTACTTGTACCCAGACCTTGTAACTGATGTGTCAAGAGTTGTTGAGTGCAGAAACTTATGCGTGTATCAAAATGAAGTGTTTTACGAGTTTTTATCCGTACTAAGTGAAGAAGAATGTAATTCTTTATTTCGGTTAGTTTATTGTCAAGATTATATCGCCACTGATACGTTACGTGTGTTTGATCAAGAAGACAGAGGAAAAAGAACCGAATTACACAGATTAATAAGCAAGCATTTTGGTACTATTTTGGAATCAAAGACTTATAAGCAATCATCAGAAGATTTGAAAACGGGACTTAAATCATCAGAAAGTAGCATGGATTCCACATTCATTTCTATTCGATTAAAAGCAAGAACGTTTATGGATAAGAAACTCAAAACAGGAGAAGCATGTTCAAAGTTTGTATTGCAGAAAATAAACTGTGAGACTTACGAAGCTTGTCTCAGATTATCTCGTATATTTGGGTGTCCATTGAAGGCATTGTCGTTTGCAGGGACCAAAGACAAACGGGCAGTGACTTTCCAGTGGTTTTCAGTGATGGGGAAAACGAGTGAGCAGCTTAAGAGGTATGAAGGACAACATGGTAACCTTCGTATCGGATGTATTGAAGATACAGAATGGCTTCTACGGTTAGGAGACTTAGAAGGGAATTTGTTCAAGGTTAGAATACGAGATATTCATGTTTCGGTGGCAGAGGAGAGCTCCCCATTTTGTGATGGCCAAGGAAGTGAGCGAATGGCAACATTGATAGCTGATGCCTCTGAAGACATCTTGAAACGTGGTTTTGTGAATTATTTTGGTACTCAACGATTTGGATTTGAAGAAAACGAGGTGTCTTCACCAGACATTGGCCTTTCCATTCTTAAAGGTAATTTCGTACGTGCTGTGGAGTTAGTTCTTACACCAAAAGGCCTAGGAGATGAAGCTGACAAAGCAAAAGCTGTCTTTATTGAAACGAGAGACGTAGAGAAAACCTTACACCAGATGCCAAGCTACAAACACAGAGAGGTCACTTTGCTGAAAACGTTGAAGAGACATGGCCTTACCAGCTATGGCTGTATGAAAGCTCTGTATGGTTTGCCGTATACTTGCCGCTTGATGTACGTTCATAGCTATGTCAGTCTGCTATGGAACAGAGCAGCTACGGAACGTCTTTCCCGTTCCACGATGTGTTCGGGGTATAACGATTAAGTGTACTTAGAATGTAGCCTGAGCACTTTCCTTTGTCAAACAGATCTTGGAAGTCCATTTGGAGTACGATTTACCTCCTCAGATGCCGTTAAAATGGCCTGAACGCCAAATCGCGATTTGTTTCCCACAAAGCGATAAGGCACCATTGTATCACCTTCACACCTCATCTCACACTCGCATTTTGTTCAACGTCATTTAGTTAAGTTTCTGTAAACGACCAAGATCTAATTCAGAACATTTGTCTTGTCTTGTCATGCCAAACCGAGTGCTCCTGTAGGCCTTATGAACTGACAGTAGCCCTATGGTTCAAGCTATTTTAATAAATGATCTACCGCTACCAATCATTTGTCGCATCTCGGAGTTACAGTTAACAACTTTGTACTTGGAAGATGTGCTTATTTATTAGAAAAGTTGGTTAGTGGTACAAAATTTGAATATTGCGTTAAATAACGGATTCATTTTGTTAAACGTTTTCGTCATACACTGGTCAGAGTAATCGGATGGAGTGAAGTGAGAAAGCTTTTTTCGATGAATTCTTAGGAAACAAGAGGACCAAAACACGCAGTAGAAAATAACAGTCACGAAAGCGACACCTTTTCTGCCACTCTTGTTATTGAAGAAGGCCTTAATTGTAAATAAATTCTTTTTGTCGACAGAGCACCGTCTTTTTTGTTTTGAAAAATGCAGCAGTCACATGGAAGTTTACTTCTGTTAGCAACCGATACGAGTGTAAATGCTCTTACAAGTACAAAACTGCTTGGAACTAGACCAAACGCGGGTCTACTGCAGAAATCACTTATCCATGTGAAGATTCGTAAGCCATCATTTTTTTGTTGCTTCCCATTTACGCAAACTACTGTCGTTACATTGTTAGAAGAGTGAATGTTTTCCTCTTCATTAGTCTGGTGTGTGGGCTCACGCACAAATCTATGCTACAAGAGTAACGACTTTATCTTCACCACGGAAAGGTTGTTCAAGCTTTTTAACAAGTCAAGAATTTTACAACGTTCTTTTTTCTGAAACAGGTTCTTTAGTGTTTTGTGGTTGGAATGATTCAATGATCAGCTGCATGAGATGAGAGCCGGGTTTTCACTCTGTTTAAATGTCACCTATCTCCGAACAAGCCAACAAACTTTTGATTTCGATTTATTGTTGTTAAACATTAGGGGCACTAAACACACCAATTCCCTACACATGGTTACTTTATACAAAGTTGATTTACTTTACAGAGACCCTGCTTTATATAATTTAGCTATGTTATCTAAAAATCTAAACGAGTAGGCATTACAACCTGGTTACTTTTCGTCTGTACGCAGGCTACTCAGTTGATTCAGTCAATTAATCATGCCGTGGCAGCAGGAATCTTGCTTCGAACCTTGGTAGTGTCATTTCTTGGCATGTCATGCAAATCTTCAACTTTTGATTTAATGATTTTCTTCTTATCTCAAAACTGAGCTTTTAGTCTCGGCTTAAAGGGAAATGTCTTATAAGAGCCATTTAACGCGCATTGCATAAATAGGGAGCAAGCTGTAGTCTGTTTTATGCTTTCCTGATTTGATAAAGAGTACTGAGTTCAAGTGCTGAAAGTTTAGTTGGTGTTACTCACTTACTTAGATGGCGTATTTTATACTATGATTTATCTTTTGTGATCTGCAGATAAAATGATGGAGATAGGCATTTACACTTGGTTAGTCTTGGAAAGGAGTGATTACCAAGGAAACATTTGCAAGCTTCAGAGAAACCGGAGCAAGAAGTCATCAAATGCAAACCTGACAGAGATATGTTAGAATGAGTTATCTGCCAGAGGCGAAGACTGGCTTTGATGAACTATTTTAAATTCAACAGCAGTACAGCATCTGAATCTTTGTATTTACTTGGAACAGCTACTTCACACCTATGAGTATTTCCCTTGACCTATCAATAGAAAACATTCTGTGTTCTGTAAAGTGAATTCATTTACTCTAAAATTAATACAGAAAAAACAAACGTGTTGCAATGTCAACATCAGAACAAATGCCTAATTTGTCTTTTGTCGAGACAGATATGTGGTGTACAACCAGGAAAGGAACAGACAACTAGACAACAGACAAATATTGCCTCGAAAGAGTGCCCAGTATTTGATTGGCCTCCTATCAAACATTTATAGGTTCTTTTGTTATGTTCACTTAGTTCCAGCATGACTATCATAGTATCAAACCAAGTTGTGATAAAATTTTTAGGATCCGTCTTGTGATATCTTGAGTCAGCATTTTGGAAAGTTCCAGATGCCTCACATGATAGTGTCAGTTTTGATTTGTCAGCTATATTCGAATGATGTAATCTACCTAAAGTGTAATCTGTAAATAGATAAATACCTGTAAAGGAAAGTTGATCCCTCAGTCAGAAATCAGATGAATAAGTGAAAGTGCTGTCTCATTATTACTCGATACCTTGTCACTGGACTGCTATGCGCTTAGGTATAGCGTTTTCCAGTAGAGATATAACACATCTTGGAAAAAATAGAAAGATCCTTAGAAGGCATTAAATTTTTCCATTTATAGCACATTCTGCTACCTCATTTGTTTCATAAGACTTCCATCCTGGTGTACTTATTTATACCGTATATTTCATTTGGTCACATAAAAGTTAAAACGTTACAAGAGAGATCTATTTAATTCATAAATCAATCATTTAGTCTATTCTTGAGTGCCAAATAATCGTCCTCCCTCGCTTATTAATTTCTTGAAATTTAGAACCTCCCGCTCCTTATTAGGACCCCCCGTTTATTAATGTCAAGAAATTTTCCCAGTACTCAAAATGTAAGCGATGTCTGAAAACACTGTAATAACATTCCATGCAACATTTGACCTCGAAGCAGTTGCTAATTAGTCAATTTGTACGATTTTTGTCATCATGTGTGTCATCCTTATTAAAACTTCTCACAAAATTGAGACTGGAGTTCAGACCCCCCCGTTTATTAACTTTAGGCCGTGGTGATGACCCCCCGTTTATTCAGACCCTCCCGTTTATTCGGCACTCCGGAGTACCTTTTTCTTGTGGATCAAAATTGCTACATACCATTCTCCCGTTCTTTCCATTTTGCAGCCTCGCTCAACTGCCCAGTAGGACCGCCTCTCGCGGATTATGGAAAGCATTTGTCATCAATGAGAACAGATACTACATCCATTCCTTGCCAAGAGGCCGAGAAGGGACAAAAGAATAGCACTTCTTATGAACATTGCGTGATAAACCAAAGAAAGGAATATATGCCCCCCGTAGGATGAGCCCTAAAAACCAAAACGCTTACTTAACTTAAAATTGGAAACTTATCAGTCTCTGAACGGGGTACGAGGATCTCCTTAGGGTGTATTTGAGATTTTAATTTAAGGGTGACATTAAAAGAGGGGATACCAGAGAGGTCCAACAGCTAATAATATGCTTCATTGTTTTTCTTACGTCGAAATGCTAAATCAAACAAAAGGTTTAGATATGTTGTCTCTGTCTGCTCTCAGGTTGCTCATATTTTCGTTTTACATCAGGCAAACAAGTGTTGTGATTCAGTCACCCTCAATGGGACACCGCAATTTTAGCTTTTATGCAATTCTATTCTCTGTACTTATACATAGATACTTGATCTGTAAATTTATCAACACGCATTTCTCTGAGACTTCCACAACAAACTGTTGGTAATGATTTTAAGTATCTACACTAGTTTCGTTGCCGGGATTCAAGAGTTTTAGTGCTACCATTGCGCCTACGTTTACTTATTTGCGTAAGTCCTGGCGACCCCTTGCTCCCCTAATGCAGTTCTGCAGTTTCCATCGACTTCTGTCCTTTGTGTTTCTTTCTACTGTTAAGAGGGGAAGGCCTGTGTCTTCTTTGATTTGATCCATCCATCTTTTTGCTGGTCTTCCTCTTGGTCGCAGTTAGTGAAAGTCTTGTTTGTAGGCCTTGTAAACTATCACACACGTCACCAATAATTGGTGACCCCAATGTAGCCTATACAAGTTTATTTCATAGCATAATATCAATGAAGGAAAAAAGGACATGTCTACGGGCCCAGGGTGTACTAGGAAATTTTGGTAGCTGGAGGGGGGTAATATACTTTCGGTGGTTGAAAACCCTGTTTTAAGCGACTTTCTTGCAATTCAGAAATTTACCGTTATGTTTCAGATAAACGTCCGTGTCCGTTGTTAACTGTTCAAGGCATCGGACTTTATTGAACGGTCCGCTATAAGAAGAGTCTGTTTACTGGAAGCATGATTGGATAGCCTTTCCATATTGACGATAAAGACTTACAGATATGTTATGTTATGCTTCATTACATGCACTTTTGATGGACACAAATATCACTTCGTAGATGCTTTAGTTATTCTTGTGTCTTATTTAAAGCTTTTGCAAGTCACCACCTTTTGGTTTTCTTTTCTTTTCTTGTCTTTGCTATAATATTGATGAAGGGTCCCAAATAAGTCTCCACTTATAGAGTGATCTCTTAGTTGATTAAAAAATATGTTGACGATACAACTTGACCGGGCCCGTAGCTACGGGGGGGCATTTCGGGGCAATGCCCCCCCAAAATTTGAGAATGCCCCCCCAGATTTTTTGCCACTCAAAAAAATTTTACATATGATATATCGCGATAAGAACTCTTATGATAGCAGCACATCTTGGCTTTTCTGATGCAAGCACAAGTGCCTACAGCTGTGCTGTTTATATTCGTCTTGATTTTGGTGACCAAGTACAGACATTTCTTGAGTAGTCTTGAGTAGCCACTCTTAAATCTCAGACCATACCCCGCCTTAAATTGATGGGGGCTGTGATAGCATCTCGTCTACTCAATTCTGTTGCGGATGCCTTTTCTGTATTTGATATTTCTGCACTATTCTGCTGGACCGATTCCATGAATGTTCACCACTGGGTCACTCGTAAGGCTGGTATATGGAAGCCCTTTGTACAGCACAGAATAGCTAAAATTTGTAAAACTATACCCACTGCTACTTGGAGACGTTGTCCAGGGACTAACAACACTGCAGATTTACCTTCAAGGGGAATTTCAGGTACAGAGCTCAGGAAACCATCTCTTTGGTGGAATGGCCAACCTAGGTTAAAACTTGACCCCTCTCACTGGCCTTTGTCACCTGTTAGTACGTCAATTCCATCTGAGTGCAGCCATGAGGCAAAGAAAACTGCTGTTGTCATTGCACATTCCAGTGAGACTCATGATATTGCATCTGTCATCAACTGCTCTAAATTTAGCAGCTGGCCCAAGTTAATCAGAGTGACTGCTTATGTGCTGCGCTTCATTGATCACATTCTTAAGAGGTCCATTCATCATGATCATATTGTGTCATTAGAAGAGCATTCCAAAGCAGAGTTAATTTGGCTCAAGCATCTGCAGCAGAAATTTTACAACGATGAGGTAAAGCACTTACAAGACCACGCATCCTTGAAATTTTCTAAAGTTCGTCAGCTCGATCTTTTTCTTGATCAGGATGGCTTTCTACGATGTGAAGGGCGCCTTCAAAATTCCAACTTTACATATCAAACAATCCATCCTATTTTACTTCCTAGGACTCATGACATTGTTGAGTTAACTGTTTGTCATTCTCATGCCCTTGTCATGCATAATGGATTGCAAGAAACACTCTCTCAGGTTAGGGAGCAGTACTGGATACCCCAGTGAAGGGCAAGTTGTTAAATCCATTCTCCACCACTGTCATGTTTGCAAGAGACTAGAGAGTCTAGCATTTGTACCATCAAACCCCCCACCCTTGCCCGAATTCAGAGTCCAGGAGAGTCATGTGTTTGAATATGTGGGAGTTAACTTTGCAGGGCCACTTTTCATTTATCCATCAGAGTCAAATGAGAGGGGGGCAACTGCTAGCAAGGTATATATATATATGTTTATTCACCTGTGCTACCACAAGATGCATACATCTAGAGCTTGTGAAAGACCTCACAACCCCATCCTTTTTACGGTGTCTAAGGAGGTATGTCTCCCGCAGGGGGGTCCCCTTTAAGCTTATCTCCGATAATGGTCGGACATTCATCAAAGCAGCCAAAGATCTGGAGAAATTATTTAAAGCTGCGAGTAGCAAAGAAGTTGCAGAGTATGCAGTCGAGCGCAACATAAAATGGAGCTTCAATGTTGAGAGGAGGCATGGTGGGGTGGCTCCTGGGAAAGACTTGTCCAAAGTGTAAAGAGATGTCTAAGTGAGTGGTTCTGCTAAGCTTACTCGTTTACTTTTCTAGTTACTTGTACTGTAACTCCTTTTCTCTTACTAAATCAAACTTTGCATAACAGAACGTAAGTGATCTCTCACAAATCAACGAAGCGTAAAAACAATAACAAAGTTTCAAGTGACGTAATTAGTTCAGTGGCTGAAACTTGAGATTGTTCTCTCAACACACCGCAACTGGTGAAACGAGGGATTGCAAACCAGTCAAAATATCTTAGTTACTACATCAACATGCCTAGAAAACGTGGGTCCCAGGTTTAAGTGCAGATGACGACATCCTTTATTTTGCCAGTAATTTTCTTATATTAAATTACATTTTGAAATTCCTGTTTTGCTCTATTAATATGACCTAACTTTTCCTTGAAAAATCTTACCATTACGCTTTCCAGAACGAAGTAGTAAAAAACCATTTCACTCGTACGGGAAGGTACCGAGATAGCCATGCAAAGCCACATGCAAGCGATTTTACTTGTACACTGATATCATATTTTGATGACGCACAGAGTATCTCGATAAGAAACAAATCATTAAAATTGGGCACAAATTTGCCTGACACGAGTCATGGAAAATAATCCGGATCGAACTAGTAAGACCTCACAATCCTAGAATAACTTACAAGGTCGTAGGGCGATTTATGAGAGACAAAAATTGACTTAAGTAATAGATGTTTGTCTCTCTGTCGTTACTGGAACTCTCCTAAACCGGGCACAAGTTCTTAGCGTTCAACTCATTGATGCTGGACGATTTTTATAACTAACTGGACTAAAAGTTCCACTGCTATGAATATGTTATGTACCCAAAGCATCTGTGTTTTACTTAAAGAACTATTTTCTTTAAAACTTAGAAAATGTACATATTTTTGTGCGTAGAATTGACTTACCATTAATACATGTTTTGCTAATTGTTATGCTGATGTTATCAAATGAATATCTCACAAGGCTAATGGATATCTTTCAGTAATGCTATATACCCAGCTACTACGTGCTGTGTACTCCAGAATTTCTTCCTTTCATTCCCTCTGTAACTGTTCCTTTCCAGTCACCACTTTCATTTGTTCACTGGATAGCTTACTTCGATTGTCTTTATGTATCCTTCCTTTATTTTTGTCTCCGTCTTGAAACGACACTAGAGAAATAGAATATATTTCACCACCGTAGATCGAACCAGTGAACCACTCTTTCGTAGCATGTGCTCTACCAACAGAGCTGGGTGATCTGCGATGTTAACATTTCTCTAGTCGCCACATTAGCTCGCAATTATCCACAGCTGGACATCAAAATCCAGCTCAAAGCAATGGTAGAATGGCCTCTTTGCGTCATGTGACTTGGTCAAGGAAGGCCTGTCATCTGGCCCGTCTCTCTGTCCAAAGTCCATTGAAGTTTAGAAAATATAATCCAGAAGAGAGGATTTGGCATACTTTTACTATTTCTGTATTACTATTTCTATTTTCTATTTTTATATTGTTCTGTTCTTTTGTCTTGTATAGCTTAATGCAGACTTACGGAAGTTGGCGGTGAATATGGTTCCGTTTCCACGACTACATTTCTTCATGCCTGGATTGCAGCTCATCATTAAATTTACGGAACCGTAAATGATAAAAAAGCATACGTTAGCAACTGATACCGTCGTACCGCATATATTAAATAACAATTTCTATTTTTCAGTGGCATAGTTAATATTGTGTTTGTACAGGTGAGGATTGCAACCAGGGTGATATGCCACATGAAGCAGTGATCCTTCGGAAAAATTTTCAGACCCTGGAAAATTAGTGATGTCCTGAAGCAAAATGAAAGATTGAAACTTTGGAGTTCACCGGACACACCCCGCCCGCCTGTTATTGGAATTAATGTCCACTTATTGTTAGCAGGCGCCCTTAGGTTCCATAACTGGCTGGATGCGGTATTTAAAACTGATCCAAGTTACTTTAAAGTGCGTTTAGAAATTGGCACACAGCAATTGTTGAGATGCATTTGACTATTCAGTGACCAACGAAATTGATTTTTTCTATAATGCTTTGCTTCCGTTGTTCGAATTGAAAAGGTCATAGAATTTTCGTGACTTGTGGAGTGTACTTAGCCTGCGTGCAGACCATCCAAGCTGATATGGGTCGGTAGTTTCTGTCTGCGCGCAGGCTAGTGTGAAGGCAGACAACAAGGAGCTGATTAGTAGATCCAGGCCACCGTAAAGGTGCAACCTGGGAGTAGCAAAGTGGAGAGTGGCGAAGAATCCAATCTTAAAGATAAGTAATAGAAACATAAAAGGCGAGTGGTTAACTGTGCAGTGTGTGTCATGCAGCAGGGATCTTTGACGTAGGTTGACGTAGGTTGACGTAGGTTGACGTAGGTTGAAGGTCTATGCTGGCACAAATGAACACGTGAAGAGAGGCTCCAGTTTCAAGGGACATTGACTTTGCACACCGTGGTTTTGCCACCAGGGAGGCTTCTTTACTCTGTGGTTCTGCTCGCGTGAGTTCACTATTCTTTCTTCAAAGCAGTAGTGAATGAGACAATGCAATCGACCACTTTGAGAACCACTGAGCTATTGGGACTGTTAAAGTGACATTTTAGCGTGTTGCTAATTAATCATCATAATATCATAAGACTACAAAACTCACCAGCAAAGGTAGAGACGAAAGAAACCAAGCCAAGTTTACTTTTCTGGCTACGCCGTCATGTTCTCTTCAACTTCATTTCTAACTAACTCAAAATCGTGGCTAAGTTAAGTGTTCTATTGTTCTCAAACGCAATTAAGAAAGTAATTGTTGTTCAGACAATGGATGACGTCGCTACAACATTGTGGCCAAAAGTGTAAACATATGGAATCGTTGGCAGTGGTAGAAGTGGCCTTGTCCAACTTCATGTGGATAATGGATATATGCCGATGTGAAATCATTACAAGAAAAAAAAATTGGGGAGAGGGGGAAGAGAAATGTCGTGATTAACACTTTTGTTGATTCAATTGCGTTCAATGTTACTCAGCATAGTACTCAAATCACCGTCGTTTGCAGTCTGAGCCATTTCCGGTACTCAGGCCACGTGAACGGCTCAAGTGGAGGGCAAACAAATGGGCAGCACGGTCTAAACTCTGTTGAAGTTTAGGATGTTATTCGCTTGATATTTCAAGAGTTTGCATACACTAGATGCGTACATTCCATGGTGCACAAAGCGTTCAAAATAGGCTAATAAGGCGTATTTGACATAATTTGCATGCACTAGATGCGTACATCCCATGATGCACAAAGCGTTCAAAATAGTCTAACAAGGAATATTTGACATAGTTTGCTTACACTAGATGCGTCCACTCCATGGTGTACAAAGCGTTCAAAATAGGCTAAAAGTGCATATTTGACATAGTTTGCATACACTAGATTCGTACATTCCATGGTATACAAAGCGTTCAAACTAGACCAATCAGGCATATTTGACATATTTTGCATACATTAGATGCGTGCATTCCATCGTGCACAAAGCGTTCAAAATACGCTAATAATGCATATTTGACATAGTTGAAATACACTAGACTCGTACATTCCATTGTGCATAAAGCGATCAAAAAGTCTAATAAGGAATATTTGACATAGTTTGCATACACTAGATGCGTCCACTCCATGGTGAACAAAGCGTACAAAGTACGCTAATAAGGCATATTTGACATAGTTTGGATACACTAGATGCGTACATTCCATGGTAGAAAAAGTTTTCAAGATAGGCTAATAAGGCATATTTGACATAGTTTGCATACACTAGATGCGTACATTCCATGGTGCTCAAAGCGTTCAAAATAGGCTAATAAGGCATATTTGACATAATTTGCATGCACTAGATGCGTACATTCAATGGTGCACAAAGCGTTCAAAACAGGCCAATAAGGCATATGTGACGTAATTTGCATGCACTAGATGCGTACATTCCATGGTGCACAAAGCGTTCATAATAGTCTAATAAGGAATATTTGACATAGTTTCCATACAGTAGATGCGTCCACTCCATGGTGCACAAAGCGTTCAAAATAGGCTAAAAATGCATATTTGAAATAGTTTGCATACACTAGATTCGTACATTCCATGGTGAACAAAGCGTTCAAAATAGGCCAATAAGGCATATTTGACATAGTTTGCATACATTAGATGCGTGCATTCCATGGTGCACAAAGCGTTCAAATTACGCTAATAAGGCATATTTGACATAGTTTAAATACACTAGATTCGTACATTCCATGGTGCATAAAGCGATCAAAATAGTCTAATAAGGAATATTTGACATAGTTTGCATACACTAGATGCGTCCACTCCATGGTGCACAAAGCGTTAAAAATAGGCTAAAAATGCATATTTGACATAATTTGCATACCCTAGATTCGTACATTCCATAGTGTACAAAGCGTTCAAAATAGGCCAATAAGACATATTTGACATAGTTTGCATACATTAGATGCGTGCATTCCATGGTGCACAAAGCGTTCAAAATAGGCCAATAAGGCATATTTGACATAGTTTGCATACACTAGATGCGTACATTCCATGGTGCACAAAGCGTACAAAGTACGCTAATAAGGCATATTTGACATAGTTCTGATACACTAGATGCGTACATTCCATGGTACAAAAAGGTTTCAAATTAAGCTAATAAGGCATATTTGACATAGTTTGCATACACTAGATGCGTACATTCCATGGTGCACAAAGCGAGTTATTCATTGTACTTTAAGTTGCCTTAGGACAGACGTATTAAGTGTAGGGGGGTTGCTCCCAAGTCAGCTTACAAGCGTACAAGCTCTTCCAAAAATAACACTAAAAATGTTTTTCTCAGTGATTCGTTCCAAACACTGTTGCCTTCGATCCAACTCTCCAACCATATCATCAGACAAACAAGTATTCTTTTTTCGAAGAAAGCCAATTCCTTCTCCAATGGACTCGAGTGTAAAGATATATCTTAACTGCCAAATCCACTTTTTGTGTGTTTATTTTTCATTATGTCATATTGCAAATCCGGATAGGTCAGTGGACAGCGTTCCTTACGTACTCTCATCCTGGTGACAGCCTTCGCTCTGTTTTTACTAGATCGGATGAGCTCTCTCTTTGAGTTGTACAGACACAAAGTTGACTGGTCGTCGACAGTCTGTGTACTTATTTGGCATGTCCATGGTTTAAAAGAGTGTATCTCCGACAATGGAGTAGGTCTTTGAATCCAGTCAAGTGCTTTGGATATGCTGACCACGTAGACATCGTTTTTAGATGTAATGTTTTTTAAAAATTCATCCAATGCTAGAGCAAAATAAAAACTGTGTTAATCTTCCTAATCGATTATTGTTACCAAAATATTTATCGGTATCTTTTATTATTATCATCATTATTATTACGGTTGTCATTGTCATCATTATCATCACGTTATGACAGTTCAAATTTTCAACATAAGTGCCATGAATGGTATGGCAAAGGATAGTAAATTCTTTTCAGTTTAAGCGAGATTCCAATTTTTGATCACTCGATGCTAATTATCTCTTGTATCATTATCATCTCTTGCTATAAATTACTATTATTATTATCATCATTGTTTTCATGTAATTAACTTTTTTCTCTCTTTCCCTTTTTTTTTCTTTGGTTTTATTGTTACTATTGTATCCGTAAATATACTAATTAAATGCTCCAGTATATCAATCGTGCTGTCCCATGTACCATGCCAGGAGAAAACAGCAGGAAATGTTACTGTATGATGAAGATGAGCAATGAAGGCATTGAGTTTCAAAAAAAAATTAGTTACGATCTACTGGACCCTGTGTATGACTTGGAAGTGATAACTGTTTAAGCGTCAACCCTGGGCTTTTTCTCCGACAACATAACCAAGTTTAAAGACCTTCTCAAACAATTCAATTCAATTCAAGTCAATTCAACAACTATTACCGCTATTTTTATTATTATCATTATTATTAATCTCCTGAAATCGAAACTCTGTAAAGCTGAAAGATACAAAAATATTAGTTACGATCTACTGGACCCTGTGTATGACTTGGAAGTGATAACTGTTTAAGCGTCAACCCTGGGCTTTTTCTCCGACAACATAACCAAGTTTAAAGACCTTCTCAAACAATTCAATTCAATTCAAGTCAATTCAACAACTATTACCGCTATTTTTATTATTATCATTATTATTAATCTCCTGAAATCGAAACTCTGTAAAGCTGAAAGATACAAAAATATTAGTTACGATCTACTGGACCCTGTGTATGACTTGGAAGTGATAACTGTTTAAGGGCTGTTTATTATCATTATGACAATTTAGGTTAACAGGAGCAGCTACTTTTCGTGCCAAAGATTAAACTTTATCATGGTAAACGGGTATCAGTGTATGACACGCAAACGTAAATGCTTCAAAAGACAAATCATCGTGATAACCTGTAGGCAAAGAGCAATTGACTAAAATGCAATCGAAAAGTTTGTAAGCAAGAAAAGATTCATCAGCGTAATATAAAATAGCCCTAAATTCTTTGGGAACAAATGTAGTAACACCACCCACTTGGTGGGCTCCAGTAGGCCTTCCAGGAAGCGTAAATATATCTTGTAAGGGAACTTAACATATTCAACGAATGTTCCAACAAATAGTGGTCTTGCAAACGTTGTATTGAACTATCTTTAGGAACAACTTCATTCAGCACTGCAAATTTACCTACAATGATCCATTCGAATTAAAGGACGTAATTGTGATAATTGTGTTCGCTGGAGAAACTTCTCTATAGCAGGGCAACTAAAACTATAAGATGGATGTTATATTCGAGCTACAATTGGGGCAACAAGTCGTGTTATTGAAAGGAATATCTTTCGTTAATTTATGACTTCCACTGCAACGAGCACACTTTAAAGTAGCTGAATCCCGGTTCTTTTCAATGTGAGAGAAACTTTGACATTTAAAACATCTTTTAGCAATAACTTTGTCTTTCTCAACTCTGAAGAACTCGTAACATAACTTAGTCCCATGGACTATATTATGCTTCAAATATGCTTCAGATTTAAATGACACTTTTACCGTTGTTGACTTTCCAAGACGCCTGAAGTCCAGGATCCCAGGCAAAGTCGCTGCTAGAGTTTCGATTTCATAATCTATATCCACACCGCGGATTATTGCGTAAAATTTAGGCTTTCTTAAACTAATGACACAGCCAGGGAAAGATCCCTTTAGATCAGAGGAAGACTTCTTCCCAGATTCAGCCGCTACTAGGATCAAGTAACGAGGCTGGCGGGCTAGCTATAGTAATATATAGTAATAAGTAATATAGTGAAGTAAAGTATATAGTAAAGTAAAGTATATGAAGTAATCTGAAGTATAGAGGAAGCAATCAAAAATGTAAAAAGATTCGTTAAAAATAAAGGCATTTTCGAAGAAAAACAAGACAAAGGAAAAAACACAAATTTATATTGTATATATTGAGGAAGTCCTCTCCAACCCAGGTCGTGACTAAAATCAAACATCGATTTAACAAGTAACGATCAAGGAAAGTAAGTAACGAAATAATCATATGAGTTGCATTTATTACAGCTTAATTTTTCACCTTGGTTCTTAATTGATTCACCTAATATTAAAATAAGTGAAACTTTTATCGATAAACTAATAGGTTCATCTTTCAAAATACGATTATAATTTAATTTATATTTGGATTTTTACTTCATGTCTATTTATTGGCAAATCTGAATATATAGTGTTTTTATTTTTATTGTCTCTCTTTTCCATTATGTAAGAACTAGGTCATCAAACAGTTCGTGATAGCAAACTGTAAATAAGGAACGACTCGGTTCAATAGTAACCGATACTCTAAAAGACCCCAGCACTCAGGCTCAATCATTTAATGAATAGTTAGGCCGTAAAATAAGTGCAAAATAACAACTGAGTTTTTTATTTTCAGTGGCAGCTACGGCCCAACCATCCAATGAATGGTTGGGTGGTAAAATTAGCGCCAAAAAATAACGGAGCTGTTATATGTTTAGTGGCAGTTAGACCCCACCATCCAATGGATGGTTAGGCCGTAAAATAAGTAGAAAAGAATAACTGACTTTTTTATTTTTAGGAAATAAACTTCTGCCTTCGGTCGGGAGGGAGTTTTGGACCTTCTATAACCTATATTTAGGGACCCATTGTGTTGAAATATAGGAAAATGGACTTGAAACTTCAGTGAAAATCTATTTTTGTGAAAGAAATACATCTCTGGAGATATGAGCTAAAATAATTTCAACTTTTTTTTCTTCTTTTGCCTTATTTTATCGTACCTAATGTTTATCTATTTCCAATAAGTAAAAAATAATATAATGTTAGATTATCTTATACAGTATAAAACATGAATTTATATTTCGCATTTTATCGAACTTAATTAGTGATTAGGTCAATTTGGCATCTAAAATTTTTGTTTGTAAATCCGCTCTAAGGGTTCTTGTAAAGGATTATTTTTCGATTAATATAAAAAATATATTTATATATATTCTGCTGAAGTATTATTGTTTTGAGTAGGGTAGTTTTAATGTTGTCCATTTCAGATTTGTTTAATTTCATTATAAAACTGTAAACAAAGGAAGAAGTGATAAAAATATAAAAAGTAGCACTTGTGAAAAAAAAATGAATTTGTCAGTTTGTTTGTTACCAGTGGTGCCAATTCGCGAAAATATAAATGAGGGGGGGGGGGCAAAGAGTTTTTTTAATGAAGATACAAAAAAGGTATTTTTAAAAATATAACCGGAGGATGGTGGTTTTTTTTTTTTTTTTTTTAGATTGGGAGGATGTCGTAAGGAAATTTTTACGGGAAATGTGTACTTTCTGGGATGATGTAAAGAGGGAGGCTTTGAATAGATTGGGATGAAGGAGGAGCGTGCGTAATTGTGTCGGCTTCGGGCGGCTTGTTGCTGCAGATAGTTGGTGGTTGTAGTACTTGTAGATAATAACTGAAAAATGTTATTTTTCAAATATGTTACCGCAGAACTCAGAGTCTAATCGCCTCGCCACTTTCTCAGCAAATCTTTATGACGAGCAAAAAAAAAACCTTTTTGGGGTATAGAAAAATGACAAGGAGAAGTACCTGAGAGTAGGTTTGATTTGACCCTTCTGATTAATCCAGGGTGTTGCAATTAATAAATTTTTTATGTTCCCACACTTATGTTGTTTATTTTAGTTTTACTTAAAGGGTTTCTAAAAGTGTAAAATTGTTTCTTCTGTATTGTCTTCTAGATTATGATACTACCTTTCGTTTGGGAGGTGTTCCAGGGGACTTAGACAGTTTGAGGCTAAGCAAAAAAACGAAGGAAAATAAATTATAAATAGAAATGTAAAATGAAAGAAAGTGAAATACTAGAAGGGGCTACCAGAGCTTATTTGTACCACAAAAAAAATATGGTTAATATGTTAAGTGTTCTTAAATCAAAATTCTTAAAAAAAAGTATATATAACAGCAAAATCTGTTAAATACTCATGATTTTTTTTTAATTTGCTCGTCAAAAGCTATGAACAAAGGAAAATTTACATAATTTTAAAGAAGGGGATACAATCCTCCTTACTCTAAGATCCGTAGCAACAACCGTAATGTAAATTACACAATAAAGTCTAACCATCTTTTTGGTTAAGAATCTCTTGAGTCTATAATGGCTTTTTAATTTGTATCATGTGATATGTACCATATGAATTTGTTTGAGCGCACTGAATATTGGAGTAAATTAGTGGGGATTAAAATCATATTCATTAAGTGAATCAATAATTCAAGTTTGTTTACTAAGTATTTACTGTTAGATTTTATGACTTGTAACTATTCGTAGTTTGAAGTTAGGCATATTTTTACTGAAATTGACGTAAATCCTGATGATTGAACTTCTTAAGACTTAATAATTAGAATTAAAAGACTTAAAACGTTCATAACTTAATATTAGAAATTTTTTAACTAAATTTCGACAATTAAATCTTTTGGCAGAAGTTCAAAAGGTGTACATACACATAAATGTGACATCGAATAGCGTTTTACTGCAATAATACCCAAAATGCCTTCAGTGAAACTTAAGGATTTTAAATTAAATTATAGTTTTTAACTTTTTAAATAGTATAAATCGCATGATATTATGAATTTCAGTTGGTTATAATTTTAGTAGTATAATTTTTGTAATTATCAAATCTAAAAGTTTGATCTTTAAAAAAGAAGAAAAATCCTTTTGCAATATTTTGTTGTTTGGGTGAAGAGAAAATCCAGTGTTGGGCACGAGGGCGATGCTTAAATTAGTGCTTATAACTGGAGTGTTGCATGTTCGATTTTACAGTGGATCGATTGGGTTAACGTTTGCACTATCAGGCTTTATCCTTGCATGAAAGAGAAATTAATAAAATTACTAATAAGTAAACATACTAATTCCATATAATAAATTATAGTTGGTCCATGCCTACCTGAAAGTTACGACAATTTTTTTTCGCTAAACCTTTCGAACTGAATTTGAGCTTTGCCAAAGCTTTGTAATGTAAAGGTTTGACTTTTTTGCTTTTCGGAGTTGTTTCAAACGGAACTTGATTTTATTTTAGTTAGTTGTTTAAACTATTTCGTCTTAATTTTGTTTTTTAACCGTTTTATTACTAATTTATTTAAATTATTTAAACTATTTTTAAACTACTTTTTTTAAAGTAATTTTAAGGAAAAGAAACTCCATAAAGAACCAGCTAGGCAGCTTAACATTGAATTAGTACAGAAAAACACAACAACTATAAATAAGTAAAGATAATAGCTAGAGAAAACACGAAACCAACAAACCAGTGATAAATCACTGATGGTGACAATCCTGGTCAAGAAGTGGGCGTTTTATCTATAAATAATTTATAGACTACTTTGGTGGCTACTTTATGGAAAGAAATAAAAAAAAAACTATTACAAAGAGATGAAAGAATTAAAAACATAAATCTTACAAAATCAGGCCGTCCACATTTACCAAAAAATGGAATACCGCGAGTATTTTCCCAAGCTGCGCCTGGAAGCGGGCGGCTGAGTCACCATCCCTTTGCAATCAAATCCTGGAGACGGCCATGACACTCAATGTGGCTGCTAAGAATATTCCTGCCCCGGCGCAATTCAACTGGGAGGATCCGTTCCTTCTTGATGAGCAGCTGACGGAAGAGGAGCGCATGATCCGCGACGCTTCGCACGCCTTTGCACAAGGCGAACTGCAGCCGCGTATCGACCATGCCTACATGACCGAGGAAACCGATCCGGAGATTTTTCGGATGATGGGCGAGAACGGTCTTCTCGGTGTGACGTTGCCCGAAGACTATGGTTGTGCGGCTGCCTCCTATGTCGCCTATGGTCTGGTAGCGCGGGAAATCGAACGGGTCGATTCCGGATACCGCTCGATGATGTCCGTGCAGTCTTCGTTGGTGATGTACCCGATCTATGCCTATGGCAGCGATGCGCAACGATCAAAATATCTGCCAAAACTGGCAAGCGGCGAGTTCATCGGTTGCTTCGGCCTGACCGAACCGGATGCCGGATCGGATCCGGGTGGCATGAAAACGCGCGCCATCAAGACGGACAGGGGATATCGGCTTGTGGGCTCCAAGATGTGGATCTCGAACAGTCCCATCGCCGACGTTTTCGTCGTTTGGGCCAAGTCGGAAGCGCATGAAGGCAAGATTCGCGGCTTCGTGCTCGAGAAAGGAATGGACGGACTGAGTGCTCCCAAGATCGATGGCAAACTGTCGCTTCGGGCTTCCATCACCGGTGAAATCGTTATGGACAACGTTGAGGTGGGCGAGGATGCACTGCTACCGAACATTGAAGGACTGAGTGGTCCGTTCGGTTGCCTGAACCGCGCCCGTTACGGCATTTCGTGGGGTGCGCTGGGCGCCGCTGAAGCCTGTTGGCATCAGGCTCGCCAATACGGCCTGGATCGCAAGCAGTTCGGCAAGCCACTGGCTCAAACTCAATTGTATCAAAAGAAGCTGGCCGACATGCAGACCGAGATTACGCTCGGACTGCAGGCAAGCCTGCGTGTGGGACGCCTGCTCGATGAAGCCAAAATGGCGCCTGAAATGATCAGCCTGGTGAAACGCAACAATTGTGGCAAGGCTTTGGACATCGCGCGCCAGGCGCGTGACATGCAT
>JAAAKM020073195.1:51082070-51175035 GCA_010016025.2 Alatinidae sp. Z8VKAUB7J3 | reverse complement strand
ATCCAGATCGAATATCGGGTCATGCGGCACGCCGCAAATCTCGAGACCGTCAATACCTATGAAGGCACCCATGACGTGCACGCGTTGATCCTGGGGCGCGCACAAACCGATCTGCAAGCCTTTTTCTGAGTGGCGGCGGGAAGGTCTGAGCCCCGGAGGGGCGGTCCGTTTTCTCTTTTCGCAACTGAAGTCCTTTGTCCGACGGCTCGGCGAGCAAATGTTCGATATAGCGGGCTAGAATCCGGAATATAGACTTTACGGGCTATGTTATCTGTTCTATTATTAGGGATATGTCGCGGTTAGCATATCAGGGAGGATACATTGCAAAATCTCGCACGGACAATTTCGATCGCAGGCGCCGTCGCGTTACTGTCTGCAGGGGTCGCCCAGGCCCGGTGCCTGCCTGCTTGCCTGCTAGAACGGAGCTTTCCACTCGAAAGCAGAAACATGGTTTGATGAAACGAAAGCTTGCCTGCACAACTTCAGATACTCCTCTCTGACATAGGCTACATAACTCCACTTCACTTCGCACACCATAGGCTTTGGCTCGTGGACAAGCAAAAACCATTCTTTTTGGCGCCAGACAAGAGTTCTGTGGAGCTTTCCAAAATGTAATATCATATTCGTCAATCTGGTCCACACTTTCCGTAAAAACCCCATAGGTTAGACCCTTGCCAGTTTCCAGGAATAAGCTGAGATCGGCCGCATGGGAAAAAAAAAAAAACGGGACAAAACCAAAGTGTTTCTCTCGCAATACAATTAATTTAAAAAACTTTTTTCACAAAATAGGTTTTCAAAGAAAAGCAAAGGACTCCATTGAACTAAAATTGAACGAAAATAAAATAATTCACCATGCGTAAAACTACCACAAATCAGCATCAATAAATAAAAGAAACTAAAAAAGAACAGAAATCAGATTAAATAACCGAGTCAAATTCGGCCAGCGTTGGTTTCACTCTAATAAGTGGTGCCGAGTGACCATTCTTTGCCAATATATGGTGACAGCCAGTCAAGGATAGTCATCAGAAGATTTCCAAAAAGACGATTTAATTTAGCCCACACAGTATTCGATTGTGATTACATATAAAAAATAGCGGGAAAAAGATGGAATCGATTAAAAAGATTACGAAGATCTGAATGGGCGTTGCCTAGTTAGAATAAAATAAATTTTTTCGATTATATGACGCAACTAATTGGCTTGCGAAAAGATTCAGCAAATTTAGTCATAACAAGTTTCACGGATACCGGAGGTTTGACATTGGAAAAAAGGATTTTCATTTAGACTGAAGAAGTATTTTGATGTTAGCTGGATTTTGAAATAATTTTAGACATAATAACAGAAGATAAAGAATGGCAAGTGAAGTCCATAGAAAGAGTTGAAAAATAGAAAGAAAGGCTGATATGGAAGCCTTTGAGAGAGAGCACTGAAAATATATGGAAAAAATGTAGCCTGAGAACGATGAAATTAGAAAGACTAGAAAAGCGGACGAAATGGCTAGAGGAGCCTATAAGAAAACAGAAACGAAAGAAAAGAAGCATAAAGATGCAGCAGAAAAAGAGGAAAAGACCCACATGGAGGCTTTTGAGAGAGATCAACCACAAAATTCTGGTTTCTGGATGTATGGAAACCAACTAACCTAAGAAATGTTAGCTCTAGATGGAATATTCGTTCAAAGATATTTTGCAACTTTTTTGACATTATGTTGCAAAAAAAAATGACAGACAAATGAAAACTTGTTTGGAAATTTGCACAGTGACGTTTTATCACATGTTACTTATAGACCGTCGGTTCGCCATAATAATTTGTCTAAAGATCAATTGCGAGAAAAGAAAAATTACCAGACATCAAATACCAAGACGAAAAAACATGCAACTTCGTTGACAAGGGGGGGGAAGAGCGACGTTTGATTTGATTAAGTTCGACGAAACGTATTAGGTGCAGCAGAATGTATTAGGAGTCTCCGTTTGAATTGGTTATTTATCTGATAAGCTAGGTTTATTGTCATGGTTGTTCCATTTACGCGTCGTACAGCTGATGTTCACAAAATGAAATGCGTCGTACTTGTTCGAAGCCCATAAATAGTTTATTTATTATCCAAACCAAAAAAAAAGACAGTGTATTAAAAATAATTAAAAAAAATATGAAAATTAAGTAATATTCTTATGAATTAAGCCAAAAATGCAAGAAATAATCTGAGAAGCGGACAATAAGAATCGAAATTAAGAAAGGCATTTCAAAACAACGGATTACATACTGCTGTGTCCGTTCTACTATATTTGGGAAGAATATTTTTCTTTCCTTGACCAAAATGGCAGGTACAATCAGGGCCGTATCCATGATTCATTATTTTTTTGTGGGGGGGGGGGGTACACAAAAATCTTCAAAAAACGCATCGGAAATTTGTTTATATGAATTTTTTCTACGTTTTCACGAGTTAGACAAACATTTCGGTGGGGGGGGGTCAAACTCCCACCCTGGGTACGGCCTTGAAAGCAAGCGAGGCATAGTGAATATAGTGATCATAGTGATCGCCAGTATTAACATGCGAAAATAAACCGGGAATAAAAATATAGTGGGTATGTTCCAAAAACTAGTATATAACTGCAAGGGCTCAAAATGACCTGATAATATTGACTAACCGGAGGGGAAAAGACTATCGCATATTAGAATTGGATGGAAATTCACTGTTAAAACCAGTTAATCAAACTCGTTAATGTAATCAAGCAAGTTCAATTTCAGAAAAAGACTGACACTCTTTGTTAACATGTCCGACTAAGTTGGTTTAACGCTTGAATGTGCTTTGTAGGAGTAGTGTATGGATAAGGGCCCGGCCGGTATTATCGGGCCGATATGAGGGTCAGTATCATTATCAGATATCGGAAAAAGTACCGGTTATTGGCGGGTATATATTTATTTTGTTTGTGCAACTTGTCCAGAAGATGGCACTAGATTTCCTCGGGTACTTTTGCTTGCCCATTCCTTGGGGGTGGAGCCACCAGCTAAGTCTAACCACTTTGGAAAGAGTAGCTCAGGTGAGTCAAATGAAGTCAAAGTGTATTTGCTGTCAATACACACCCATGCAGCAATATTCTAAATGTAAATGGAGACTTCAAGAAATTACATCTTCTACCAAAGCAACTAAAAAGAATATTGGAAATCTTACATTGTCGTTTAATTAAGTTCATTTGCACGGGTGAAAGATCCAAGATTTAATCGGTTGAAACCATGATATCCAGGCAGGGGTGCAGCTAAGGAGGAGAGGGGGGTGTTTTAATCTGGGGAGGTGGGAGTTCTAAGGTTTTGCCATCGCTTGTCAACTGTCAACACCTTAGAAAATTTATCTTGGAAATTTAGCTTGTGTGTCCGCATTTGTAGGCATACTAGACGATTTTGTCGACACATTCTTTAAATCCCTACTCAAAAGCTATAACTTTAGCCGCACTCTTGGATCCAGTGTGCCTAGCCTGGATTCGTTAGTAAGAGACCATGTCATATGAATGTAAAGTAAAAGTTTTCATTTTAATTACTAAGCAAAGAAGGTATACGTTACCTTTGTAAAACTTTTAGTTGCAAACAGCCCTGCCCACAGGCTGCAAAGAATTTGCTGTTCAATCATAATAACATACCTACCAATTGTTCCGATTGGATTTGATTTTCCTCGCCAATCACAGTATAACTGTGCCTCGTGAGACCCCTGACTAATGGCTCTACGTGACTTAATACCCCCCTCCCCCATATTCACGCACGAATAAAAGAAAGCGGCTAGATTCCAGTAAGGAAATGCATCTTGCAGATTGTGATGGACCAGCGGCGAGTCATCTCAAAAGATGTATTCTAGTGCAGAAGCAGCACTGCTTCTGTCAATGACAGAAGATTCGGGAGAATTTGTGGCAGTCAAAGAGAATTACTTTGAAGGATATTACTACAAGAGCATTGTATTTGAACACGGCTATCTTTCTTCTTTTTTTTAAATGAAAAAATTACATGTTTTTCGAAGAACCTTATGTAAATTATATACCACCAAGTCAAGCTTGTTTGGGCTCAGCGAAAAAGCAAGAACAAAATGCCGTGGCCCTGAAAAAAATGACAGAAAACGGCTTCTTTCAAGCTGTATCAAATAAATATTAGATATTTAAAGTTTGGGTGAAAATTAATTGAGAAAATAGTTTTGGAAATTTCAAGAGTTTTGCATTTGAAATTCTAACTTCTGCTTTTACACTTGTGAAAGCTTCGTCATATATATGCATTATGTATGGTAATCTTGGTGACATCGAATTAAGGTGGTTTGCATAGTCTTGCCGGAAGGGAAACGTTGCTTGTCATCTTTTCATGTTTTTACATAAGGGGAAAAGCGCACTCACTAAGCGTTTTGCAGAAATATTTTTTTGACGTTCCGTATTGGATTGTCGTTGAGTCAGAGGGAGTCTTTAAGCTTTTATATAAATTATGTTAAATATTCTTTGAACTAGAGATAATAGAAATGTTGTCCCAATCCTGACCAGTGTCCAAAACTTTCTGTAAGTACATTTAAATCAGAAGTTCTCACTTGCTAATTAACGGCCGAAAAAGTATTTGAATACGCCATATTGTTTTTCAAGCCAGTATTGTATTTTCTCTCAATTTCATACGTGTTTGCTGTATTGCGTTGCATTCATTGTGAATTTTTTTGCAATTGCTGTCTTTACATGTTTTAAAGAGAAAGAAGGATTTATTTACATAATTCATAATCAACAAAAATTATTGCTACCTGCCCTAAAAAGCAAACCCTGTCCATGGGGGAGGTAGAGAAAACAAAATCCTTAGAATAAAAAGAAACCTTGGCCACCTACACCTATAATATCATCACACTAAACAAAAAATATAAAAAAAGACGAAACATCATTACTTTTCCTCCGGGTATATCACAACATCATTACTTTTCCTCCGGGTATATCGTAACATCATTACTTTTCCTCCGGGTATATCATAACGTCATAACCCCCACAATAAATAAAAACTGATATTCTACAAAATTAGTTCCTTAATGGTTTTTATAAATATATTGGGGCCTCCAAAAAATCTTAGCATAACTAGTTAAACTGTTCTACAACGCGGGTCGAAGTCACCACGACGATCCAGCAGAAAATGAACCAAAGCACCATGTCGAGTGTCAGGCACAGTATTTGCCCGAAACGCGGCATACTTGTTCGAAACTCTGAGAAGGCCAGGTGGGTCCGCAGGCGGACGTTAAACGCGCATCCGAACCAGGTCATGATCAGGAAAAGGAACGGCGGCAGGGTCGTCGACCAGGGCGCCTGTTCGCTGAGAACAAAGCGTCGAAAGACTTCGACAAAGATGATGGCGGAGATGATCAGGTATGACCAGACCATGACCGATCTCTCCAGATGTCGATCGATGAAAGGGATGCGTCTGTAGATCCAGATCACAAGGAGCGCACCGAGCAACGTTGCCGCGAATCCGAGCACCCAGGCGCCGTTCCCTCGCAGAGCCTCGCTCAACATCCAGGAGTCGTTCGCCAGCGCCGCCGAGAAGATTTCACTGATATCCGCTAACAAAGAGCCCATCGGCGCCCTCCCCTGCGTCCGTGACCGAGGTCGATTTGATTGGTACCGGCAAAGGCGGCCGGAGGCAGATTACCCGCTCCGGCCAGCCTATCGTCGTATCAGGAAGTGCGCCACCAGCGGCGCGGCTCTACGTTTTCTGGACGCATATCAGCCGGCACTTCGCGAGCGACCCGATGGATATCGGTGTAGGTGTCGATTCCGCCGGCCCAGTTGTTGAGCCGTTCGCGCCATGCCGCCCATGGTTCTGGATTGAACTCGGGCGAACACATCTCCTCGGCCATCTTGATCTGATCCGCCGGAAGGAATGCCGGGCGCACATTGTTCTTCACGAACAACGTGTCCGGGAGCTGGGGATCGGAGAAGCCCACGGTCTTGACCAGCGCGGCCTCGTTTGCGGCCTGAACCTGAACCTGGGCAAGGTAGGCGGATTCCATGATGGCATCCTGGAGATGCCCATCGAAGGAATCGAAGACCTTGGCCGACATGGACGTGTGTTCTGTACCACAGAAGAATTTCAGATCGACTGACTGGGACACCACAGGCGACATGTTTGCGTAGGCGACCGCCGAAGCCCAAGTCTCGGCACCATCGATGAGGCCCTGCTTGAGACCGTCAAGCGTTTCTTCCCATGCAACCGGAACCGGGTTGAGATTCAGCAGCTGCATGGCGATGCGGCCGAGTTGGGTGCCCGTGACGCGGTTCTTGGTGCCGAACAGCTCTTCGAGTTTGGTGACGGTTGGCTCCTTCTCGTATTTCAGACCGAGCTGGATACCGCGCAATTCGCAATGGCTGAACAGGAATTTCAGTCCGTGACGCTTCTCGAGCGGATCGCGCAGGATCCGCTGACTTTCCGGGCTGTAGAGGAAGTAGTACTGGGACGCCCGGCCCGGGAACATGAACGCGTAGTCGAGTACGTTGAGATAAGGCGCGCCACCGGCCGAATTCTGAGTAGACGCAGCATAAATGTCGATGATTCCAAGCTGGGTTTTCTCGACACAGGAAAGCTGACCACAAATCTGGTTATCACCGATGAACTCGATTCGAATTTCCCCGTCGGTGCGCTCCTCCACATCACGGGCGAATTGCCAAACCCAAAATGGATTGGCAGTCGTATTGTACGCGATGGACAATGCCCCCAAAGCACGAACCATTCTGCGAGATTTAATTGATAAACAACCCTTTTATCCCTTGCCATTACTCAATTTAGGCGTTATTGAATACGATGCTGGCCGCTATGAACGTGCCGACACATTTGCTCATCGTGCTTTGAAACTGAGGCCCAATTACGGTCGGGCCTGGGAACTGCATGCCCTGTGCTTGGATGAACTTGATGCGGGTTCCTCCTTGTCAGCGTGGCAAACCGCCCGCCGTTATGCCGGTTCCCAAGCTGCAATTCAGCGCATTGATGAGCGATTGAACCAACTTCAAGCCGGAGGAACGCCTTGAACAACGAAATGATCGCACTTCGCAACATCAACCCTGGCGTAGGGAACACCAATATGGCGAAAGAGAAATATGAGATTTATCGCCAGGCCATTTTGCAGGCCTTGGATGGAAAACAGGATGGCCTGGAATTAAAAGCACTGTCGGCTGAAGTTGAAAAGCATTTGCCACCTGATAAAAGAGACATGCTTGGCAAAGTGACTTGGCACACCATGGCGGTCAAACTCGATTTGGAGGCCAGGCAGGAAATTGAACGCATCCCTAAATCAAAGCCTCAAAGGCTTCGCTTGAAAGTGTGAATCATTGCTTACTTTTTATTTCTCTTTAGTTTATTTATAATTGGATCAAGAGTTTTCTTTATAAATTAAGTTATAAATATACTTTCTTGACTGTGTGGATATAGTACGGCTTGGTTAATTTCCAAAGCCTGTTCCAGGGAGGCGTGACATTGGAGCGGCGTACATTGGTTTCTCAGAAGGGTAAGCTAACTATTGCTATTGTTGGACTTGCGTTAGTAATTATAGGCAATGCTTTTGAGTATTGTATTTTAAAAATTCAAATTGATCAGTTGATTGTTAATGTAGGAGCGCTGCTTGTAGTAATTGGTGTTCTTCAGTCTGTGTTTGATGAAAAAATGAGGGATGAGATAATTCGAGATATTTCGGAAACTACTTTGGGTAATGAGAAGATGTATACGAGCGGCTTGGTGAATGTTGCAGTTAATTCGAGGGCAGTTGAAGAGAAGAGTTTGTGGTCCACCAGTGAAAACTTAATAATTGGTGTTCACTACTCATCAAGGTTTTTTGAAGATTTTTATGAAGTACTGGCGGCTAGAGGGGATCAAAAAAAAGAAACACTGTTGTTGTTATTGCAGAGTGATGGGGTCGCATCAAAATACTTAAGCGATAGCGAGAGCGGGAGGTCAGATCCAGAAGAGAAGATTCGTGGACTTATGTCTCTAGTAGAAGAGTTGAATAGTAAATATGAGGGTAAGGTTAAGGTTGTTAAGTTTGATCGAGTCCTTAGATATACATTTATTTACACAAGTCAATCAGCCTGGATCACATTTTTTACAAATACAAAGGGCTTTTCTGCAGTACCAGCAATAAAAGTGGATGCTGGAAAACCACTGCATGAATTTTTTAAAAATGATATTAATCGATTAATGGGAGGAGATGATGAATAGTCAGAAACTATTTCAAAAGTCTTTGGAAACCTAGGAGGAGGAGTGTTTACGCTTTTTAAGGCTCAAGATTGGTAGAACATGCAAAAAAGAGCCATTTTTCAACTATTGTGGAAAATCATTTTTCTTCACTTGATCTTAGACCCATCCAGGTCAATTTTAGCTTATAGACTTTTAGTTACCATAATGGAATTGTTTTAAGCCATCTGAATTTATGGCTGCATTGCTGCTTACTTGCCATCTGCCATCTGTCATCTGAATTTGCCATCTGCCATCTGAATTGCAGGCATCTGAATTTATGGCTGCATTGCTGCTTAGTTTTAGTTGAAAATAACAATTATTATCTTTATTATGCTAAATAATAAGTAATATAATCATAACTAATATGCACAATTTTGTAACGAAAGGTGCCTTTTGTCTTAGAACTATCATCAATTGTTAGAAAAAGTATCCATTTTGCGTGCCAGTAACTTGATATCAAATGGCAAGTTGTGTTTTTACTGCAAAAATCACTTCCACTTTATTCAGTGACGCTACAGGATTTATTTTACGAGAAAGAGGAGATCCAATAGCTTTTAAAGCCGTTATTTTAACCGTTCCTTTAGAAAGAAGTCAGTTTTTTTGTATGAATGTTTAATTAGATGCTTGATTTTTAGAGGGGGCTAGAAATCCTTAATCCTGTGGCCCCAAAAACGATCCTATCTTTGTCCCTTAAGTTTTGAGTAATTATTTACTGTTTAGTTTCTTTATCAAAGGCGGCTTAACAAAGAAAAGTAATTCAGTACACAAGTAAATATTCAAATCAAGTTTCAATCTTGGTTTTATTACTGAAAATTGAAGTAAGTCCAGTTCAGTTGGTGTTTAATAAATAAACTGTAGGTAATTACTAAAGTTTAAAAATTACACGTGATTTTTTTGTATGATCGCCATTGAGGAGAGATTGTTATAAAGTAAAGATTTCAATCTTATCTTAATAAATTTATTCCGTAACGAGATGTTTAAAATCACTAGTATATACAAGGATTCGAGCAAAAATCAAAAGAAAACATTAAAATATAACAACACTTCATTAAGAATGTGTAACATGATGAAAACAGGCCGCAGCTGCCGCTGCTGATGAATGTAACAGACTGGCATAACCCTGGGGTGTAGGGCCCCCAAAGAAGAAAGGTAGCGCTGATGCACCATATGGGGCTAGCTGCTGCGCTGTTGAATATAACAAAGGAGATGGGTTAAAGGGACTCCCTGCAAAATGTCCAGACATTGAAGCACTAACTGAAGAGTGAGGGATTGGTGCAGCATTTACGTCAAGTCCTGGATTTTGTTTTTTCCATTTAGTGCGACGGTTTTGGAACCAAATTTTCACTTGTGTTTCGGTTAAGCTTAACTGAAGTGCCAGATTTAATCTCTCACAAACGGAAAGGTATCTTGTAGTTTTAAATTTGTTTTCTAATGCCACTAACTGTTCATATGTGAATGCCGTTCTTGCTCTCCTTGGTTTTCCTCCTTTTGAGTCATAGCAGGATTTTTTCTTTTTAGATTTCATCCCGATTTCACACATCCCGTCGTGTTTATCGCTCTGATCGTAAGCTTCCCGCTCATCCGGGGCCTGGGAAACATGGTCTGGTCGGCCTCCAACAGCGCCACCTTGATTGCCATTCCATTCTTCGTGCTGCTCGGCGAAATCCTGGTGCGCAGCGGGGTTGCCACACGCACCTATGCGGCACTGGATCGTTGGGTGTCGTGGCTGCCGGGCGGGCTGGTGCACGCAAATGTCGCGACGGCGACGATGTTCTCCGCAACCTCAGGCTCCTCTGTTGCCACCGCTGCCACCGTCGCGACAGTCGCGATGCCGCAGGCGGAAAAGCTGGGCTACGACCCGAAACTTTTCTCTGGCGCAATCGCGGCAGGCGGTACGCTCGGCATCATGATCCCGCCCTCGATCAATCTGATCGTCTATGGCTTCCTGACACAAACCTCGATTCCGCAACTCTTCCTCGCGGGCCTCGTTCCCGGGCTCGGGCTGGCTCTGGCCTTCATCGTCGCGGTCGCCATCATCTGCATGATCCGCCCCGGTTTAGGTGGCGAGCGCCGGGTGTTCCCGCTCGCTGAAATGATGAAGGCGCTCAGCCACCTGCTGCCCATTATCCTGCTCTTCACCATGATCATCGGCTCGATCTATAACGGCTGGGCCACCCCGACCGAGGCCGCTGCGGTGGGCGTTGCCGGAGCCTTCCTGATCGCCGCCGCCTTTGGAGGCATCTCGGTCAAAATGATCGCGGACAGCCTGTTCGGCACGGTCAAGATCACCTCGATGATAATGCTCGTCGTCATCGGTGCGTCATTCCTGAACTTCACGCTTGCCTCGGCAGGGTTAGGCCAGGAGCTTGAGGCCTTCCTGAGCGGCCTCGGTCTCTCCCCGCTCGGCACCATCTTCGTGATCGTCGTGATGTATATCATCCTCGGGTTCTTCATCGAGACCTTGTCGCTCATGGTCGTCACCATCCCGATCATCGTGCCGCTGGTGATCGAGCAAGGCTTCGATCCGATCTGGTTCGGCATCCTGATGATCGTGCTCATTGAAATGGCGCTGATCACGCCACCGGTCGGGCTGAACCTCTATGTCGTGCAGGGCGCACGCAAATCGGGCAGCATGTCGGAGGTGATGCTGGGCACCGTCCCCTTCGTGCTCGTGATGCTCGCAATGGTCGTCGCCCTGATCGCTTTCCCGCAAATCGCACTGTTCCTGCCGCAGGCATTGAATTAACCCTGTCCCCATGGCGCAATCCCGGTCCGAACCACCGCAAAAAGCTTCAGGCTTTCCCCGCATCGTGGATGTGGGTCTGAGCGGCATGCTGATCAATTTCTCGGATGTTCTGTCCGAGGGATCAAACCGTGCGGCCCTTGCCTTTCGCGCGCGGATCGATGCGCTGAACATTCCGGGCGTGCGGGAGACGACAACCTCGCTGACCTCGACCTTCGTGCTCTATGACCCGCTGGAACTGGCACAGGCGACCCTGCGCGAGAAGCTGACCACCCTTCTGGATGGTACCGCGTGGGAGGAGCAGGCCCTGCCCGACGACCGCCGCCTTTGGCGCATCCCGGCGGTGTTCGAAGGTGAATATGCACCGCAGTTGGAAGAAGCCGCGGAAAAAACGATGAAGTTGTTGGGGTATTGGAGATCATAGCCGTGGCGCACTGCATTGGCCACGCAGGCATATCGATGGGTAAAGGCTGAAGTGCTGCATCCCGTGATCTCACCGTTGGTCGCCGTTCGGCGCCAGCGCCATTTGAGGGCGCGATCCCGGTAAAAATCCCATTCGTCTTTTTCGCCCAATTTTTTGGGATTGCAGCCATAACCATTACGTTCAGCGTTGGCGATACAATCACCTTTCTTCTTATATCCTTCCGAAGAGGCACCGATCCTTTCGCCCGAAGCACTCGTCCGGCGCCATCGCCATTCACCAGCCTTGTCTTTGTAAATATCCCACAGATCACCTGTATGGTTCATAGCACATCCTAATTTTTTTGGTTTGTGCTTCAATCCTAATTCAGAAATGTGGAAATTGGAATGATTTTGACTTCTTCAATTCTCTTGTTTTTTCAAGTTCTGTAGATTTGAGCGGAATGTTTGCGTTCCAACCAAAGCAAGCTGACACAAACCAAGAACAAAATGGCCATGCCCAACTTCGAGATGGGACGGCCTTTCAGCTGTACCCTTGTGAACGGAAGAGAACCCTTGGTTGGCGGCAGCTCTGCAGCTAATCGAGTGGCTTCTAAGCGGTTTGCGTAGACCAAACTTTTCCAGGAATCGGTTGGCGAGACCTGAAAACTAAAAATCGGCTGTTCACCCTTGAAGAGTTGGTGATGGCCTGGGTTTAAGGGCCAAAAGGTGGCACTCTGTCGGTCGGGAAACCAAAGGTCCGGTTGCCAAACCAAGGGTGTGACTCGCGCTTCATTTTCAGCTCTCAGGGTCCATGTTTCGTCTGCACCGGCCCAGTTGATGAAGCGAATGGGATGGTTTGGGAAAAATGGTGGTTTGCTGCGCAAAGAAATGGAGACTTGTTGATCTTGACGATGGATTGATGAAAAAAGAAAGGTCCAATAAGCTTCGTGAATCTCTTCATTTCCCTCCAAGACCCAGGCATAACTTTCGGCAAGCACGCTGGTGGCGATCCTTCCTTGGTCGAGTGAAACTTGGAGGGCGAGTGGTTCATTGGCGCCATCGTGGATGAGCACCTTTTGCCCTTGTTTTGGTTGCAGAAATCGACCGAGCAGGGGGCGAGACGGCATGCTTGGCGGACTGCCGGGAAAGTGGGCTTTCGCCATCATTTCAATATCTCTTAATCGCGTATCGAATAGAGACAAAAACGGTTGTTGAGAACCACGATCCCAAAGTTCCCAGTTTTTGGGCCTGATCAACAAGCCAAGCCCTTGTTTGCCAATGGCTTCGCGAAGGATGGATTTTTCTGTGGCATCCAGGTTCGCCAAGCTGATGTCATCGGCAATGAGGAGTGTGTATTGGTCCAAAAGGCTTGGATCCAAGCGCTGGAATGGCTTTTGTTCCCCTTCGAAGTAGGTCCATCGAAAACGGTCCTTACTGATGCGTGAACGGATCGTGAAAGGGATTTGGCTTTGTTCCAGCATGCGCTTCAAAAACTGGGTTTCAAAATGTGGCGCTGATTCGAGAATGAGAATTTCTGTTTTCTGAGGCTCTCATTGAAACCCACATGATTTAATTTTGTGAAAGAATTTATATTCGACAGTAAATAGTATAGTTAAGAGGTATCCTTTGGATATATTGATATCATACTACAACCTAAATGTGCAACGCCCATACATGGGCAATGTGACCCTTCAGATGTATTAAGACCTCACTACTAGTTAAGAGTTTAATGACAATGCATAGACCCTTCAGGCCTATAGCCCACCACAATGCGAACTATAAATTTAATGACCATAATTTATAGCTAAAAAAGGTAAGGTTTTTACCCCCAATAAATAAGCTTTATGAGAGAATATCAATAAGCACACCACACTACAAGTTAAGAACTTAATGACCGAAAATTGCCACGTAAGTTGCCACCCTTTTCGTTTCAGGCATTCATCTAGTCTTCAGAGTAAGATAACCTTTTTGGATTTTTTGGATTTTAAAGCCTGCTTTGGACTTGTATTAATCAAGGGTTGTGAAGTTGAATTAGATCAGTTACCGTAGCTAATTCAGTTGTTATTTTATAAGGTTCAAATTGACCTAGATTAAGCGTGAAACCTCTTTTCGGATTTTAAACTTGTATTAACTCAGTGGTTTGAACTCGAATTATTTCAGTGATTATTTCAGTGATATATATATTCTTTTTTTTCTTAATATTTTTCTACAGGTCATATTTATCTAGATTCCAGACATTCATTTATAAATTGGATAATTTTTACATTCATCGCCTGATTGTAATAGTTATTGACTGAGTTTGCTTTACGCCCTTATGTAATTTTTGGAACGATTTCAACCTTTTTCTTAAGGTGCTTGACAGTGCCGAGTGAATCGTTTGGGATCAAGCAGAAGAGGGGAGAAAACCTGACGGAAGCACCGTATAGGTACTTACTGGTTTTAAATAGACCTAAATTGCAGGGAACATGTGAGCAGGTCTTGACGCTTCCCTTGCTCCCGGCGATCTCTGTACGGCTTTTTGACATTCTGTCTAATTAAGTGAGATACCTGTTGTATGTTTATTTGATACATAGAATGCGGAGCCAGCAGCATGTATGGACCCAGGAGTGAAGTTGTAGGACCCCAACAGCTAGTAGAATATAGAATTGAAAAAAAAGATGCACTAGTAGGCTTGGCAAAAAAGGGAGAGCAGTGCCCAGGCTGCTATCCATTTCTTATTTCAAGAGATTCTTTATGTTTTTCAATAGATAAATTGATAGAATACGCATAAACTAAAACGCAAATTAGAACATATTCCTTATTTTCGAGCTGTTTTCTTGAGTTAACTTACCAAGTAAAATAAAGAAAAGCGAATTTTGTGTGATCAATTATTAGTCTAAGGGTCACCTGAGACATAATGAACTTATTAAACGTTATTGGACGTTGTTTTAATGATCCCAAGTACTCATTTGTAGAATTTCTTAGTTCTTTTGGAATCCAGTCTGGAAATGAAATTGCCAACTACTTAAGGACTTAAAATAAACTAATTGTCTATCTTTCTACTCAAATCCAAAATTTTAGCGATGTGAATTGTGGTTATTATTGTGTTAATTATATAAAAGGAAATTCTTAAGAGGGTCTGGCTGATATCACCGTAGAGCCGGCTGATATTGTGCCCAGCCCAGCGGTGCTTGAAGCCCTCGAAGATGACCTGAATACGCCACAAGCTTTGGCCGAAATCAGTGCGTTGGTCAGCGCTGCCAACACGGCCGAAGATGATCCTGCTAAGCGGATAGTGAAAGGCCAGATGATTGGCTCGGGTGAGTTGCTGGGTCTGCTGCAAGCCGACCCCGCCGACTGGTTCAGGGGCAGTGCCGACGACGATGACGCGGCCGCCATCGAGGCGCTCATTGCCGAACGTGCCGACGCGCGCAAAGCCGGCAATTGGGGGCGCGCGGACGAAATCCGCGATGAGTTAAGCGCTAAAGGCGTGGTCATCGAAGATGGCGCGGGCGGCACTACCTGGCGTTTCGGCAAATGACGGAGACGGCCTTGAGCATCGATGACATGCAGCGCGAGATCATCGACGAATTCAGCTTCTTTGACGATTGGCTCGACCGCTATCAATACATCATTGATCTGGGCCGGCAACTGCCGGAGTTTCCTGACGCGGATCGGATCGAAGAAAACCGCTTGCACGGCTGTCAGTCACAGGTGTGGTTGGTGGTGTCCGGCGATGCCGAAGAGATGAACTTTCGTGCGGTCAGCGATTCAGCCATCGTTTGCGGGCTGATTGCGCTCGTGTTGCGCGTGTATTCGGGGCGAAGCGCCGCCGACATTCTGGCGACGGAGCCTTATTTTGTGAAGGAAATTGGCCTCAGCGCACACCTCTCACCGACCCGAAGCAATGGCTTGCACGCCATGCTAGAGACAATCCGGGGTTACGCGGCGCAGGCCTGACGGCCTGCTTCCTATTTCGATAGCTGGCGCTGACGCAGTTCCCAACGTTCCTGAGCATCGAGACTCAAGGTGGCGATGGGTCGAGCTTCCAGGCGCTGGAGACCGATTTCCTCGACGGTTTCCTCGCAATAGCCGTAGCTGCCGTCATCAATGCGGCGCAGAGCCTGCTCAATTTTGCTGATGAGCTTGTGGTAGCGATCTCGCGTGCGCGGTTCCAGACTGTTTTCCGTTTCGCGCGTTGCGCGCTCGGCCTCGTCACCGACATCGCGCACCTCGGTGCGAAGATGGTCGATGGTCTGCTGTGATTCATCGATCAGTTCCTGGCGCCAGACCATAAGCTTCTGGCGGAAATATTCCAGCTGCTTATCATTCATATAAGCCTCTTTCTTTGTCGGCTTATAGTTCTTGGCCAGCTTGTAGCTCTCCGGTAGATCGTTTGTCGTAGCACTCATACGTTTCTAGTCTAAGTCCTTGATTTGTAGCTATTACTTGTAAAACTTCCGGTGCTCTTTTGCACCCCTTTTCGGGGCTCCTTGAGCGACCAGGGGCGATGTTATATCGTAAGTGCGATGGTTCGGCAACTCCCATCGGTTGCGCTTCCGCTCCCGGCCTGCGTTATTCATGTACCCACAGGGAATTCGGAATTTCTTCATGCACTCGATGTTTAGGGCAGGATTTGGCTTTTCGCGTGTCAATCTTGCCGCTACTGACGCGTTGTCACCCCCTTGAATCTGGCACATTGATATCATTACTGGTTGACTAACACTATTTGAAAATAAACTCTCAAAAATTTTGATGGTAATTGCTAATTGATGATATTTCATTATTCCCTTACTGTGATCTACCTTCCCCCCTATCAAGAAGGAAGCAAATATTGTCACCAGCAGTTCCTTGTAGTACATGAATTGTTGAAGGTGATTGTCAGTTTCAGACAGGAAATGTAGTTATACATCAGTATATATGGTATAGAATCTTTACATGTTACCAAACTTGTAAAGCTCCATAGCTCTAGTCCAGGAATAGGGCAACAGGTTGAGATTAGCGAAGGAGATTAGCGAAGGAACACCAAAGTGAATAAGGGTTACAAATTAGCATGTCTAATGTGCACTTGACAGTATATCCCCTTTATACCCCCTGCAGGAACATACACTGCCTTACGGATATGCATTCCAAATATCATAACAATGAATTTACCATTTTCACTAAAATATTAAATCCATTTTACCTACAATCCTTGAACATTTGACTATTCAACCCTTTTCATATTGATAGGTGCATACTGCTAGGCTTCAAAAAGCCACTAATTAGTGAAATAATGACTGAGTATCAATTTGTGGCACTGATCATTAAAACTCATGTCTGATTTTTGAGACAGGAAATAGAAAGTTGGCCCTGGTGGTGACATAATGTCCATTTCTCCAGTGTCTATGTCTATGTTTTTGCTATATTGGTACTTCAAATCCACTCAATGAGGCAGGAAAATATGTAGAACTTGGAGACAGGAAGGTGTGATGCAAGGATGTATCTTATTTCGTGATTTGTTTCATTTGTACAGCAGGAAGACTGATGAATAAATCAGTGTCACTAAAGATGAACTAGACATGGGTAAAAGGAATTATGAATTTCCAAAATGTGACTGATGCAGCCTTATTTACAGAGTGTGAAATCGTGATAAAAATATAAAAATCAGGCAAAAAATGGCTTTGTACAAAACTTGCCATAAAAATTTAGTAAAACGGTTATAAAACTTGACCTCTATGTGCATATTTATAGTAAAGGCATTGTTCCAGTGGAACTTTTCATTAGTAAAGAGATTGGTCAGTCTCTGATTGAATGGTCACCAAGAAATTACAAACATTAGTATTGCACTCTTCAAAGAATTCACTGTTGTGTGTTAAAAAAGTAGACTTTTAGTTCCAATAAAAAGAAAATATAAAATTCCAAATACAATTGGTTCTAACTATACAACTTATCGTCTTAAGCCACTTAAATTAAGCATCTGATCCCAAGTTCATATACTTCACACTAGAATCAGTACTTAAGTTGCTTCACTGGTTGTTTTTATAGGAGTAATGGTTTGAAACACAAAATGGCTACTGTTGTGATGATATGGAGCCACATTACCATCATTAAAACTATTAAGCTATACATTTTGCAGTTTGGGAGTTGATTAAGATCAGAGTCAATCTTAACCACCATAGTAACTTAGCTAAAATGTGGAAAAGACAAATTTTCCTTTGGTATCTACTGATATGAAACATTTGAACAAATTGGAGGGGTCTGGGTTACTTATAGAATGCCTAAGTTTCGATAAGATCACCTCGAAGGAGTGTATAGGAGATGGAGGGAAGTGACGACTTTTCCAGCCGCTCAAAAAAGCCGAGGCCTCTTAATTTTGGTACAGGTTTTGTAGCTCTTCGCTGAATCTTCTCAAGTGTATCAATGTATTTTTGGAGGTAAGGTCTTATTGTCGTATGACCATTATTCAATGACAGGCTGAACAAGAGACTTGAATAGAGTTGAAAAAAGGTGAGGATCGTTTAGGTTGAAGTTTCTACGAACAAGTCCGACTACTTTCGAAGCTTTGCTCACGATGGGTCCGTAATGGTTGGTGAATTTTAACTCACTGTCTATTATTACTCCTAGGTCCCGTTCAAAAGATGATTTTAGTATTATACTTGTGTTAAAGCTACAGGTGACTTGAAAATTTGTGGTCCAAGGCACAGGTGGGAGCTTTTGTTTGTGTTGACTTCCATTTCCCACGTCCTATCCAATCGGCTATCTTGTTCAAGTCGGTCTGCAGTTCTTGAATATCATTTCACTCCCAAATCACTCCCCTTGTGAAATCTCAAGAATAATGTCAACCAAACAATCTCAGTTGCATATTTAAAGTCAACTTTACAGTCAGGCAAAATGACTAATTATTCCAAAGCAATATGATGGATGATAATTGTTCTTCGAAGTACCAAGGACGGTGAAAATGAAATTGGGTTATTTGAATCGGTTAAGTGGAGACCTATAAAACGGTAAACATTCTGAAAATTAGAAAAAATACGGAATTCAGTTTTGGGTAGTAGTGGGTGTCAAATCAAAAAAATAAACGTCTGTAAAAATCAGCAAAAAAAGGCTAAAAAAAACATGGCACCAAATAGAGATCTTGCGGTTTATTAGCCACCGAAGCAATATCATCTGCAAATAATAAAAGAGATAGTTTTTGAGTCCCTAGGCTAACTTTTTGAGCCCATCTATTCTCTTTAGATGACAACATCGCTTATAGAAATATTAAACAGCTTAGGAAAAAGGGCGCTGCCCTGTTTTACTCCCAGCTTAATATCAAAAAGCATCGAAAACCTCTTACCAACTTGTATGATTCCACCCACACAAATGTACACTATCAAACTAACAAATAAATGAGGGAGGCCAGTTCTTAGAATGGGATCTTTCAATCAATCTCTGTTGACACTGATGAGCGCCTTATGGAGGTCCAAAAACCCCAATAATGACATGTTTTTCTCTTTCCATATTTATCTATTAATGCCTTGAAAATAATAACACTATTTGTCGTTCCACACCCTGTCCTGGAACCTCCTTGTTGCTCATGTATTATGTTATTTTTATTTATCCAATAAGAAAGCCTGGTATCTAATATTTTCTCCAACACCTTACTTAAAGCAGGGACAAGCGCTATTAAACAATAATTTTCATGAGCCTTCGTTTTTCCTCTCTTAAAAAGTGGTATAAACAATGATGTCTTCCAAAATCTTGGCCAATGTTCTGAAGCTAACACCCTATTACAAAGAAGAACAATTATCGGCATAAAAATGGTAAGAAAGTTCTTAAATAACTTTATTGGTTTACCCTCAACATTCGTGCAGGGGAATCAAATCCAATCGATAAATTGTTTTTCATTTGATACAAGATATTGTCCGGTTATTGTTTGCTAGTGGGAATTTTTAAAAGGGATTTGGTAGAAAAAGGTTGGTTTTCTAAACCTTTCAACAAACAAAACGTACAGTAAATACTCCATTATCCGTATATTACGAACTTAATAAAGCGACAAGCCGGTGGGATACGCAAAAAACTAAGATAGTCGAGCCTGAAAATTTCAACTACGGTTCCTCCTTTGAAGTCTATTTTTACAACCAAAATGGAGTATCCAAACACAAAAGTTGACAACGTTAGATCATCGGGAGCAATTGAATTGTGGTCTGCTTACGATCATTTTTGAAGCGCATCGAGGTTCGAATAATCGAGGTTCGAGTAATCGGGGTTCGGTTAATCGAAGTTAGGTTAATCGAGGTTCAGTTAACTGAGGTTCGGTTAAACGAGGCTCGGTTAATCAAGACTCAGTTAGTCGAGGTTCCTATAATCGAAGTTCCTATAATCGAGGTTCAAATGATCAAGGTTCTTGCAATCGATGCTCCGATGATCGAACTTTCGGTAATCGAAAATACACTACATTGAAGTATTTGTTGAAGCAAAGTTGAGTTAGCGGTTAGATACAAAGGCAGTTTCAGGGGCGGATCGAGAGAATCCATATTGCCTGTGAGCATTACTGCGTTGGACAATGAATACAGCGTCGGACATTGTTAAAGTCTTATATAGTTATAAATCCGTCATGCTTGGTCAGTATATCTTGTCCACTGTCATTCAGGACACGTTGGTAAATCTTTACCTAGGAAAGGACAGTACCTTGTCTTTAGTTCTCGACAAGAGGCCGATATGAAATACTGTCAATGCTCGACAAGGCGATTCCTCGAGACAGGCGCTTTATATAAAAGCTTTAAAACTCAAAAAAAATTTATGTTTGCAACAAAACAGAATGAGAAAAGGATGTAAAATAATCTGTCGTAGTTGTGCGCTTACCCTCAGAGAAATATCGAAACTCCTGGATCAATTTCTATAAGCCAACTCTGAAAACCATTTCATAGCAACAGTTGTTGAAAGAAGGAGACAGTTTGGCCGTATTGTACCAGCAACGTTCTTGGTGATCACTTCCAACAAAAAATTGGTTTTACATTGAGTAATACGCGGAGAGTGATGATGGAGAAATGCAGACATTTCTACGTTAAGAACCTGTTAACACGTTAAAAAAGAGGGAAATTTTTGAGTAAAGTCCCGTTTACCCACTGAGTTCTTATTACTGGTCCTGCTTCTTTCAGAAAGATATTTTATTTAACACCCTGATGAAGGGAGAGGGGAGGGTGCTTTTTGAATAGTTTGTCTTAAATTGATGTTTGCATTGTTTAGTATTTTTAAGGGGGCAATGAATCTGGACCTCCCCCCTTTGCCTGTGATTCATCGAGGGTATTTTTCTTTATTTACAACCATGCTTTTAGTCGGCATAGCCGTAAGAGCCCTCTTCTTTTTATCTCATAGCAATTATACAAGAACAGAACACGTCCAACCACAAGACCTATCGTCCTCTGAAAGAGGAGGTAAACGCTGGTGGAAAGGTCTTGGCCAGTAAAGTGGAAGTCCAGAAGAAGACAATGAGGTAAACATGATATTCATTCTATTGCTTTCCCGCAGGAGTTTGAAAACCGGACACATGGTAGAGTACTAGTACTGGTACAAAATACTTTTTTCGAAGAATCGCAATTATAACTGCACAACGGTGTTAACTCTGACACCAAATGCCCCAATACAAAATATCAGATCGTTCAGATTTAATATCAGTAGCGAGAAACGGCTGTTGTATTATGAAAAAGTCCTTAAGAAAACTCGTTAATTTTGCTCAGTTCATAAGTTTATGAACTAGGTGTATTTAATAAGGTTTTGATAGGCATGATTTAAAGTTTGAAAGGGCGTATTGCTCAAGGTACGGTTTTCAAATTTGACCAGGTTATCTATGTCAACAAGAAGAAAGTAATACGTCCAAAATATTATTAAATTTATGATATTCATTAAATCGTGACGTCACACTTAAGTACTCTATTGTATACGCGGCTAAACCTGAAACTCTCGTCAGCCCATAACGACCTTGGTTACGTGGTGGCAACGACATTTTTAATACATTGTATTCTTAATACCGCTTCCAAAATGTCTACATTATGGGAACTATCAGGTTTTTGAAAGATAAATTTAACTTTCAAATTTTATTCTTTAACAGAGGATCCTTTTATCGGTGAGAACACTAAAACCGTAGGAGTATCATATTCATCCCCCAGAAAATACTGTGTGGAGCATGTCCTTGTCACCCCGTTACCAATGCCGTTCTACCTTGTGGTTTAGTAATGCATAGGGTTATCATGCTGCCCAAAGTTCTTCCAATGCCTGAAAAACAGGAAGTCGATTCGATTCAAGTATATCAAATACCACAATCTGTCTTTTTTCTGGCATGTGGCAAGTGTATGCACTTTGTAATCCGGCCCTCTTCATCTCATTGTGAATGACGATTGTATTGGATGAGGAAGTTGAATATATTTGTTCATGACGACTCAGCAACAGAAAGTACATATATTTATTTGCTTTGTGCTAATGTTTGTCTCGACTGGTCTTGTAAAGACTATTGTACCATATAAATATGGAATAGATTTCTTGGTTTCTCTATGATTCGAAATCTTGTATGGATATCAGTTAAAATCTTTCAAAAGCAAAGCCTTAAAAATAGACTAAGTCCACCTAAGCGACCTTTTTGTGGCAACTGTGTGGCACGTCTGGTGGCACTGCAAAATGGCTGCTACTCTGTTAAGAAACTGATACTCTACAATTCACTGTTACTACGGACAGATCGGTATGGCTGCGTAGGTAGAGCCTTAATACTCATGACACAAGCTTTTTAAAGTTGTGTTCTACTTTTTTGTAGGGATGATTCATGGGTTGTGAATTACTGTCACTCTGTCACCGTCACACCGACTTTGTTGTCTTGGACCTTCAACACCCAAGTTACTTTCCGGTGAATCGAATAAACCTTGGGGTAAGGAAAATATAATCGTCACATGTGATTGCGCCCAGGACCTTGTTCAATGGCGGAAGAAATAGTGAAAGTCATAAGCACCTTACTGACCGTCACTGAAAACCGAGAGGCAACCTCGACTCAAGTTAAAATTACCCTAGCCGAATGTTAGTAAAGAATGTACAAACCAGATGGGCCAAATCGATGCGTGAAGAAATTCAGGATAGTCAGGGAGGGGGGTTGGTGGGTGGGGGGTGGCTACAAGGTATAACAACGCATGAAGTAGGACTTAAAAATACCAATGTAAAGCGTATGTATTCCGCAAAAATAACAATCAGCAATAATTACTTCCAGTGACATCAAAGTACTTCGTCCTCAGCCCTAAGGAAGTATGAGGTCTACTCACGGCTAAAAGGGATTTCCACGGACACAGGTAGAAGTGAAAGTTATGGCGTAGGATGGAGGAGAGGGGAAGGGTATCAGTCCAATGTGAAGTGTAAAAGGGGGTTTAGATCATGTATAATATATTTGTATCTGTTCTTATTTGTCTATATGTGCTTCTATCATATTCATTGTCAACATTCTGCAATTTTGTTGGGAATATAAGTACGTAGTAAGACAAGAACATGATTATGAAAACCTTGAGAGTGGCATTGTAGTGATCAAATGGATAAGGAAATAAACATCTCTATGAAACTATCAGCTACCTATAGGTGACGCTTACTCTACCATCAAAAACGTTATAATACAAAGATACAATATTCAAACGGATTAGTTTTCCACGGGATCTACTCGTTTCTATTGTAAAATATTTGGTTCATTCAATTTTAAAAATGATCAAGGATTCCAATCAATAAAACGGCAGATTGTGAAGAGACGAACGAGGCCTTGTTATTATAAGAGTTGCCCATCTGTCAAGTCACACAAAGTTAAGTCCAAGAAGGCTCAGTTGGTCAACGCGTAAGTGAAAGCGCCCATTTACTTCTGTTATAGCTCTTTAAAGAATTCCTAAGTAGTCTTGCTTCCCTATCAGAATGCTGGCCGGCACTACCGTTCCGTAGTCCATGGGGACCCCTCGGGGCAATTCCTCCCTAAAACGTTTGCCGTGCTCCTTAAAATATGTTCTTTTTCCATGCCATCTGTCATCATAGGTCCTTTGGCACAGCAACAAGCCGAAACAGCGCAGGTTCCGAGTTCGAATCCTAATGATGGCACATTTCGATTTCTCCAATAAGTTTTAATGTTACACATTTACGTAACAATGCCGACAATTCACTTTTCTTTGCTATTTTACTGCTAGAGGTTTTGTGCCATGAAAGCGTGGCACATTAGAACAATAAAATGTTTTCTTAGGTCGCAGGACTCCGTTTCCAAAATTATATTTAAAAATAAAAATTATATAGGAAACATCGTTTCCAAAATTATATTTTCTTAAGTTCCCAGAGTCCTACCCTTTCCTGGCTGAGAATTAACCCCCCCCCCCCCCCCAAAAAAAAAATGTGGGGGTTTTGACTTGCAAAAAAATTATTTAAGATTTGGTTGGTTTCTAGGTCGATGAAAAACCCCGATTATACAGATAAATCTGTATTTGTCAATGTACTCACAAGATGAAGAATCAATACAATATACGTACCTTGATAGATATATAAGTTAAAGAATAGCGTGTTGCAATGTGTAAAATGCCTTACAATTCTGATTTCGATATTATTTTCTTCTAAAAATATAAGAAAGAGGTCGTTACGGTATTTATATATTCTTACATGTATATATAGCGAAAAATATAGTAATGCGCAAAAAATTGGCATTTAAAGTGCTCGATACGGTCGATAGGTCCGTAGAGCGGTGATAACGAAGGCAAAAAAAGCAACAATAGGTGCTACTGCAGTTTCATGTCTTCAATCATCAGGCAACTGAGATGACATACTTACAATTTAGCTATGTAACCGTTTCATTTAGCTTTTTAATCTTTTAAGTTCTTAGCAAGATAGCTATTCCAATGTAGACACTTGTATATATAGCAAATATATGTATGGATAGGTTCCTCAAATGTAGTGCTAGTTAAAGTGTGACTTCTCAGTAGTATTGTGATAGTAATAGGTGACTCAGGGTTCTTCACGAAGGCTGACATTCCCCGATTATAAAACCTGCATTTAAAATCTTCCATGTTTCAAAAGACTACCTTTAAAAGTAGCACTAAACACAATTTAATAAACTCTGAAGACCCCGTTACATCTTGTTTAAATAAAAAGAAAACAGGAACAGTTGTTGCAAGCAGCTCTTCCTCTTTCATGACTCATTTTTAAAACGGGTCGAGGAACCCTCTGTCGTCTTTAAGAGCCAAGAATCGTTATTAATTTCAATAAATATGCTACGTTAGGAGAGCGAGCAATGCTGCTCTGATCATGTTCAAACATGATCCAAGTTTACAGATCCATCTACCTGATTCAGTTATGGTCAACAATATGATTTAATAACAAAAGTTACAGACAACCGTTGTGAAGCGGTTTTTGACTCTGCCTATTCCTCTTGATCGTTGATAAAAACTGCTTTTATTCAAGACCAAAAAGAGAGATTCAAGACTAAGAAGATTGAAGGCGTGGAAGAGAGAAATAAGCCCAACTTTGCTTACGATTGTATGGAATGCACTGATTGATTCCTTTTTTCTAATTCTTAAAAATGTAACGGCCTACTAAATTTTATGAGTGCCTTGATAATCATTCTTCGTTGTGTAATACTGTTGCAACTTTCTTAAAATATCAGATTAATGGACAGGACTGAACTTGTTGTTTATAGTCGGGCAGCGGTCATCCATTTTGCGCTCTGTAGTTATGTGATCATAACAAACTTGTCTCTTTATTTTGTAGGGTTTGCTGTTTGCAGTTCCATTGGGTATGTATTATCATCTCACATAAAAGACAATTCTCCCTTCCTAGCAATGTCTGTAAATGTATGTTCATGCCTTCTTTTCTATAGCACAATATTAGTTTTCCGACGGAAATGATCACCGCAGTCTGATAGGAAGATGACATGAATGTGATACCTGATCACGTCAAAGTTCTACAACTCATTTGTACTAAGATAGCCCAAGAGAGGTTTAAGCCACATGCCACATGTTACATGCCACATGTCACATGTCACCTGCCACGCGTCACCTGCCACATGTCACCTTCCACACGTCAGTAAAGGTCACTTCATATTGAAGTCGCAACAAGAATTACAGTTTTTGCAGTCCATGTTTTCATTTATCCCCCCCCCCCCCACCCGGCAAAACGATTTTTGGACGCTGCGTTTCCCACCCTTTTCAATCTGCGTTTTGGAATTCGTAATCTTTTCATCTTTTTACATCTTGATTACACAACGACAACTGAACTGCTGATAGCTAGCAAACGGCATAACGTAAGTGGATAATAAGAGCTTCGATTTTATCAGTTATTCAGTCTCCTTGTACTCTCTTTGATAAATTTCAGTCAAAAGTCAATTTCAATCATCAAATTCCTAATTTCATGCACGAACAAATTGATTTTGTAGCTTCAGAAAGTGTTCTAAGGAGATTGTTCAGAAAAGGTTGCATAAAATGATGAATAAGTCTTTTTTAAATGTTATTTTAGAATAAGTTACTATATTCAATGTGGTTAAAGATTTGATGAAGATTTATAACAATTAAAAATTATTTTGAGATTGGTTAATCAATTATATCAATCCCCAAACGAAGTCGTCACGTACTGCTGACAGACCTGAGATTTCACGATAAATCTCAATATTGGGTCTAATCGGATACCCGCTGTCAATTTTATGAATACAGTATGAAGCATTTACAACAAAAGAGCACCAGTGGTGTAATTGGCCTTGTACATATTATTAAATGTACTTTATGTCTGCTTAAAATAAAGAGTTGACCTAAACGCCTAGTCAACTTGTACGCGGAGAAGAAGCACATCAAATATGGTATTTAAGGCATTAATAAGTACCGAACCATCCATACAGAGCATAATTAAAAATTTTAAGAGCTGTGAATTTCTTTGGTTTCTTTCAGGTAGGAGAAAGCTCATCACTACCCTTTTTGATCTGCACTTTTCGATTGCAACAGTAATGAACGGAAGTAATAATGGCCTCATTATCTGAATGACACTTTCATTGGGGTGCAAAACAGTTGCAAACAGCCTGTTAGGTCTACAAACTCTGGTCCATTGACATTTTGAGAATAGACACTTGGCACCAATCACTTGTCATTAGCCACTGGTCACATAAAACTACACTCTTGTCATGTTTCGTGATGTTTACATTAGGAACTTTGCGTTCCTGCCACATGATCAAGATAGAATGGCGACTAGCAATCAACTTTCATTTCTTACTCGAACGACTCATTATAAATACCGGCCCTAACGAACCTTAACATGCCAGCCAACGAATAAGGGTCGTTTACATGGTGACAGAGGTCAAACTCAAAGCCAAAGAGACTGAACATCAGCACCAGAAGTCGTTTTTCAAGTCACAACGGAGAGAAAGACGTGATATCGATAAGTACTATATTTGTACTGTATTATATTATAGTGAACTGTTCTTATCCTTGTTATATATCGATAGCCAGCAATAATGGAGGACACTGTTCCGAGTACGGACTGGCACACAGGTAGCCAAGCAGAATCTTTTAAGTTACTTAGGCAACGCTTGGAACTCTATTTTAAAATAAAGAACGTAACAGCCGCCAATAAAGTGCCAATAATATTACTAGCAGTCGGTGAAGAAGGCTTGAAACGTTATAACAGCTGGACCTTATCAGAGGAAGAATCATATATAAATCATCAAGTAAACTGCTTAACCCAATAAACGTTTGCGTATAACAGGTAGAACGTACTAGCATGTGGAGTTACGAGGAGGAAGCCTTTAGTCAAAGCTGTTTCTCCCACCATTTATAATTTCCTTAAACATTCCTTTCTACTTACTGTATTTGATGATAAATTGGACATTTCATAGACAGGGACGGGGAAGCAGGGTGCAGAGGGGGCCATGCCCACAAGGATTTGCCAAATGGCTGCTTCTTCATATTGTACGTGTCTAAACAAGAAACTTACCTTTCCCCTCCCCGAATTTCCATTACCTTCCCCCGTTCCTGTTAAGTCCGTATTATTGCTCAAAGCACTAATTGGCAATTTTATTAAAGGTAACACGATAAACAACTATCTGGGAAAATAGCTTTCATGCTTGCTTATTCCCTATCGAGTTTTCATTTGAGCAGATGACAAGAGCGCAGTGAACTAGAGCGGTGATAAAATTTGCTTGTACGCATTTTAGGGCAAAATGAGTCCCAGAATGTATAGTGCCCCTCAGGAATGGTTGTCTGTAAATAATGGTACTTAGAAATAACTGTTTTTCAAACTAGAACACCAAGGTGAGGGGTTGTTTGCTTCTTATTGCATATAAACTGAGGAAATTTATTATTATAAGATAATTTATGAGTTCATACTTCATTCCACTCTTGAAAACGAAAAACATATTCTCAACGTAACAAAAATAAACTGGTGAACGAAGAGTTTCCTTAAAAAGTTAACTCTCATGGAAATAAATAAAACCACTGGATAGAGTTAATGCGAATGGAAAGCCCACACAAACTTGTCAATCGATCTGAACATTGTTGTATCCAACCAATTGACTAACAGCTCTTATCAATTCAGTAAACACGTCCTTTGGAATTAGAGGGTTATGAAGTTCTTCACTACTTATCATTTTTTCATAAAGACTTTTCATAGGTTAAGTTGACTAACCTTTTTGCATGGTCGCGAGAATTGTTTCATAGGTCATAACTGCAATCGTGTAGAAACGCTTTTAACGTCTTTTAGAAAATACTGTACAAACTATGTGGTTGCCACCACGTAACCAAGAGCACTCTAGCTACAGCTTTAGTCGAGTATAGTTTTTCTATTGGTTTTTATGGGTTTAGTTAAAGATAAACGGCCACACACCGTTGCTTCTATATAAAGAATGTAGTTTCTCGGTCACAGGCGACTTTGAAAAGCATTAATAATTTCTTGTGGTTGAGCGGTACACCGTAAAGGTAACTATGATTTCTAGTCCATTATACGTTGGTAGAGCTGGATTGATTAAAATCGACAGTGCAACTGACTGACGATAATCAATCAGATATTTCACAAAACATACTCTAAATTCCATTCTCAACAGTTGTAAAACAATGACTTAAAGTCCACATCGACCCAAATAGAGTGCTAAAGTTTGACGTCACGATTTAATGAATATCAGAAATTTGATAAGTTTTTAGGCTCGTTGCTTTCTTCTTGTTGACATAGACAACCCGTCCAAATTTGAGAACGATATCTTGAGCAATCGATGAGATACGACACCACCTATCATATAGACACACACCAGAAAAATTCTTGTGAATAAAGATATATTAGATACTAATTTATAACCCAACCCCCTCCCTATAAGCCACTGTAAGTTTATTTGAAGGCTCAATGAGAGTTAAGATATTTGCAAAGCCGAAAGCATTCTTTAAGGCATCTAATCCCTCCGCGTGTAAAATGACCAATTGCCCCTCTTTCTAAGCAGCTCTTATGTAAGTTTATTTGAAAGCTCAATGACATGACCAATTGCCCCTCTTTCTAAGCAGCTCTTATGTAAGTTTATTTGAAGGCTCAATGAGAGTTAAGATATTTGCAAAGCCGAATGCACTCTTTAAGGCATCTAATCCCCCCGCCGGTAAAATGACCAATTGCTCCTCTTTCTTAGCAGCTGATATGCAGTTTCACATCATTATACATAATGTTACAAAATATAGACGAAATTAATCTAGTTATATGAAGCTTTAAAATAACTATCAGACATTAAAACATCTACAATAGAAAGAGTATCAGTTAATCAAAAAGTAGGATCTGCGATATTTAAAAAATGGCTTCTTCGATCAGAGATATTTCCGTATTATATGGTAGACATTCGAGAATTTGGACCGCAAAGATGAGACGATAACTGGTTTTCACGGTCTTTATACTAGATAATTAGCTTCGGCTCGGTGGAAAACTACATTGTTGCTACTATATTAAAGTATTGTATTTTCATCATGTTTTGTTTTATTTCATTAGTATTCGCCAAACTTCGCTTTTAGAATGTGTACCAAATAATACGAAAGTACCGATATTTCTCTTATAAAGCAACAACAGATAAAATCAAAATATTAATCTCCAATAAACTCAACTCAAAAAGCTAGGCTATCACTCACCAAATTCCTACGACTAACAATATATAGTGTTCTCGTTGAGAATCTAGAAGTAACTAATTTGTTTTATTCTTTCATCATAAAAGAATGAAAGTAAAGTAACTTAACAGTGAACTACGTCACATTTGTCTAATGTCAAGTAAAGATTCTTCAGCACAGGATTTTTTAGGTCTGAGGGGCTTGGGACTCGGTATCATTTTGTTAGTGTGAGCGTAGAATTTACTTTTGGAATGAATGAAGATAGTCGGATTCTCGCCAGAGAAATCAGAAATAAGTGCCACTCATTTTAAAATCACTAGTATCAAACAGTTCGTGGTAACGAACTGTAGTAAGGAGCGACCCGGCTCAATATTAACCAAAATTCTAAAAAATGGAATTTTGATACCAATAGCTACATCCAAAGAATAACATTTTAATGCTGATTTTAAATATATAAGTTTCATTAAGTTTAGTCTTATCCATCAAAAGTTACGAGCCTGAGGAAATTTGGGTTATTTTAGAAAATAGGGGGAAACACCCCCTAAAAGACCTAGAATCTTAACGAAAATCACACCATCAGATTCAGCGTATCAGAGAACATTATTGTAGAAGTTTCGAGCTCCCATCTACAAAAATGTGGAATTTTGTATTTTTTGCCAGAGGGCAGATCCCGGATGCGTGTTTAGTTGTTTGTTTGTTATTTTTTCCCAAAAAAACAATAACGCTGTCCCACGAGACGACGATGCTGATAAAAAAGACTATTGTGTAAATTGTACAACCTACTGTATCACGTTCAAAGGCTCGTTGTTGGTGTGATTGCTTTACGGTCGTGTTCAGGACTCCTTCCAGTTGCGAGTAACGAACATTTTGATTTGCAAAAGGCTTAAAGAAAACACTGATAATTTCCCAAAACTATAAATTTGGGTCCAAGTTTATCATAGACATGTTTAAAAGTTGATTTGGAAACAGCGTATTTTGACACTTGCCCACTTGCACACTTCGAAAGGGCGTATTCCTACACAGGGTATTTAAAAAGCAATTCTAAACTTGTGGTAGAGTATTTTTTCAACAAGGAGAGTGAAAAAGTCGCTAAATTTTGTCGATTTTTTAGCTTTAATTAAATTAAGTGTCATAATTCGGTACAATGCATCGTCTACTACTTGAAACCGGAAAATGAACGTTTGACAATGAAAGATGAAATACTTGGTAATTGTTCTTTCTATAAACATTTTTCTACCTCCAACAAGCAGTTATTTTGGGTTGGGTGATTTTCATCACACGATGATTCATCACGCGACACTTTATCACAAAGGCAATTCACTGTGCAACAATTCATCGTGCGACAATTCATCGTGCGACCATTCATCACACAGACTATTCATCACAAAGATAATGCATCATGACACAATTCATCACCTGAAGATGACATCAATGTGCTGAGTAACATGTTACTTTGGTAGTAAGCACACTTTTTTAATATACCAGGAATACCCCTAAGCAAGCTGTTTGCTCACGCGATTCTCTTCCGTCAACATTTACTGATCAACTGTTGTACGACCCAGTGGAAGGCACAGCAAGCGGCATTGGACTGCTTTAACTATGCTTGTTACTCTATGGTCGGATCTTAGTGTTACTAGAAGTCTATTAAATCGGTTATATTAGGTGAAACATATTTAAAAGCAGTACAGTATCTGGCCTGCAAGTAGATTTTGTTGTAATCTGGTGGAATAAATAAATAAATCCAGGTGATGAATAGTAGCATTATAAATTGTCTTTGTGATGAATTATCGCTGTGTGAAATTGTCGCATGATGGATTGTCTAAGTAATGAATTGTCGCATGATGGATTGTCTAAGTTATAGATTGTCACATGATGGATTGTCTAAGTAATGAATTGTCGCATGATGGATTGTCTAAGTAATGATTGTCGCATGATGGATTGTCTAAGTTATGAATTGTCGCATGATAGATTGTCTAAGTTATGAATTGTCGCGTGATGAAAAGTCGTAGCTCCGTTATTTGGTATCCAAATACATTAGCTGAAAACAGTAGTTCACAAGACAGTTTACAAACCCCGGGCATTGTATTTCAAATTGTGTCAGGCACTGCAATACAAATTGGAAGATAGCTTCTAACAACGAGTTGTACGGTATAAATCAACGCAAAATAACTTCCAGAGCCAAAAAGTAAGTTTGCAATGTCCAGGATGGAGTTTGGCGAACAAAGCGCACAACGATGTAATATAAAGACTTATGTGACATAGAGAAATCACCACTCACATTCCATCGTCCAGAACACATTCCCAATATGTCCAAATAGTGTAACTACGCTGAATGGCACTTTTGAAAACCTTACATTCAAACTTGCACAAAACATTTCTATTATGTTCAAATAGTGTAGCTACAATCAGTGGCACTATTGAAATGCTCACATTCCAGCTTGCAGAACGCATTATTAATAAGTTCAAATAGTGTAACTGCGCTCAATGGCACTATTGAGATACTCGCATTCCAGCCTGCAGAACGCATTCCCATTATGTTCAAATAGTGTAACTACGCTCAGTGGCACTATTGAAATGCTGGCTTTCCAGCGTCCAGAACGCATTCCTAATATGTTCAAATAGTGTAACTAAGCTCTATGGCACTATTAAAATACTCATATTCCAGCGCTCAGAACACATTCCCAATATGTTCAAATAGTGTAACTTGGCTGAGTGGCACTATTGAAGTGCTCACATTCGAGAGTCCAGGACGCATTCCCAATATGTTTTAATTGTGTAACTGCGCTCACTGGCACTATTGAGATGCTCAGATTACAGCCTGGAGAACGCATTCCCATTATGTTCAAATAGTGCAACAACGCTTAGAGGCACTATTGAAAAGTTTGCATTCCAGCGTGCAGAACGCATTCCTAATATGTTCAAATAGCGTAACTAGGATCTATGGCACTATCATAATGCTCACATTCCATCGTCCAGAACACATTCCCAATATGTCCAAATGGTGTAACTACGCTGAATGGCACTCTTGAAAACCCAACATTCAAACTTGCACAAAGCATTCCTATTATGTTCAAATAGCGTAACTAGGCTCTATGGTACTATTATAATGCTCACATTCCATCGTCCAGAACACATTCCCAATATGTTCAAATAGTGTAACTACTCTCAATGGCACTAGTGAGATGCCCATATTCCAACCTGCAGAACGCATTTCCAATATGTTTAAATAGTGTAACTACGCTCAATGCCACTATTGAAATGCTCACATTCCAGCTTAAAGAAAGCATAACCAATATGTTCAAATAGTATAACTATGCTCAATGGCACTTTTGACATGCTCACATTCCAGCTTGCATAACGCATTCCCATTATGTTCAATTAGTATAACTATGCTCAATGGCACCATTGAAATGCTCACATTTCAGCCTGCAGAACGCATTCCAATACGTTCAAATAGCGTAACTGCGCTCAATGGCACTGTTGAAATGCACAAATTCGAGCGTGCAGAACGCATTCCCAATATGTTCAAATATCGTAACTAGGATATATGGCACAATTATAATGCTCACATTCCATCGTCCAGAAAACATTCCCAATATGTCCAAATAGAGTAACTACGCTGAATGGGACTTTTGAAAACCTTACATTCAAACTTGCACAAAGCATTCCTAATATGTTCAACTAGTGTAGCTACGTTTAGTGGCATTATTTAAATGCTCATATTCCAGCGTGCAGAACGCATTCCAATTATGTTCAAAAAGTGTAACTACGCTCAGTGGCACTGTTGAAATGCTCACATTCCAGCGTGCAGAAGGAATTCCCAATATGTTCAAATAGGGACATCCATAAATAGTTTGACGGCTCAAAACCAGGAGTCCCAGAAAGAATTAACTCCTGACGCAAATTGTCCGAGACTTGTCGTCCACTATAGCAACAATCACCATGTCCAGATGCAAGAAAGTCCTAAATGACGTCACTTGTCTTGGGACATAGATCGTTCGTCTCAAAGATTTCTGCATCTATAAAAGGCTTCGCAAATCTATGAAAGACACACTCTCACACACTTATTTACGCTAACTCTGTTAGACATAAAGGAGAACATATATTATACTCCGCACCAAGTCAAGGGAGTTTTGTCACCATCGCTTATCAAGAACAAAGTCCGTTGAAGCTTATAACCGAACGACGAAGAAGATCTATAATCAAACCGAATCCTAACAAAGCCGTCTCGTAATAGTGAACTTTGGGTATGGATGAACTTTATAATTATCTTTGCTTTAAAACCTTGTATATTTTAAGATTACTGTAGTATTAAGATTTTTGTTGTGAAACATCAATTTATTGTATTGTTACTGTTTCATCGCATCTGTCGCAGGCCATTCTCTTAGTGCGGTGACTCCGTAACAGTGGTGACACATTTTCAGTTTCCCTAGTGTTCCTTTCAAAACTAAAAATTTATAATTTCATATATAGCAATTGGGCTTGTCATTAGATGTATAATACGGCTGACCATATTCATTATGTCTATATCTATCTGATAACAAAAAAACAACACAATTACAAATATAAAATGTTTCCAGCTAGTTCATACCTGTATGCCACACCGTACGACTCCGGATGAATCCACGTCTGGTCTAGAGGCTCGTAGGTAAATGTCTCCATCAGCTTTGCCTTCTTGGCAGGATTTTCGGACTTCGGTTTAGATTTCCTTTTCTTTCCAATGGCGGAGGAGTTCGTGATCTACTGAAGAATAGTAGTTTCTTAAAACAAATTTCATTGTGTGTAAGATTTTCGGCAACTAAGATCATGTCTACCTGTATGTTCATTTTCTCAGAGATGCAGTTGTATAGATAAATGTATACAAATAATAGGTTTTAGATCATCGAGAACTCAGGGCTCCACATCATCATGGTCACCTGAATCTTGCACGAGTATTTAATAGAGATAAAGTATAAACACCAAAAACAACACCAACAACTACTACAACTACTACTACCACTACTTCTATTTCTTTTTCTACTACTACTACTACTACTACTACTACTACTACTACTACTACTACTACTACTACTACTACTACTGCTGCTGGTGCTGTTACTACTACTACAACTATTACTACTACTACTACTACTACTACTACTACTACTATTACCACCACCACTACTACTACTACTACTACTACTACAACTACTGCTGGTGGTGCTGGTGCTGTTACTACTACTACAACTATTACTACTACTACTACTACTACTACTACTACTACTACTATTACCACCACCACTACCACTACTACTATTACTACTACTACTACTACTACTACTACTACTACTGCTGGTGGTGCTGGTGCTGTTACTACTACTACAACTATTACTACTACTACTACTACTACTACTACTACTACCTACTCTGCATATTTGTTAAAGAAATTAACTTCATTAATTTGAAAGTTAGCATGACGCTACCAGCTTCTGGATTTACGGTCAAGATTTTCTTCATTTGGTAGTTCCTTTATTGGGAGATAATGAGACGTTCTTTCTTTTCAGGGCGAAATCTGGGGGTATAAAGTCGAGTAAAATCAGGTTTTAATTTACGGCCCCCTATTTTCATACAAAATGATATTCACACCCCGTCGGGAAAGTCAGTTTTAACTTATGAAACATTACAGTAAGCATTAAGATATCATAAGTAAAAGTCAAAAAGATTTATGTCCTTCTGTAGGACACTAAACTTCTTGTAAGTATCGGATAAGGGAGGGGAGAAGGCTGAAGATACAGTGGGAAATTATCATGACATCCTCAGCGAAAGTGGCGCGGGAAAACTTCATACTTATTATTGTAAAGTTATCGTTAAACGACTTACGAAGAAAACTATTTTACATATTGGATTTATATCTTAATAAACAATTGTCAAAATATTAAAAAGAAATGGAGGAAAGGACTTAATTACACCCGAGCCTTTCACGATATTTTAAAATGTTTGAGCGTGTGCGCCTATTCGATACATAAGATACAATTGACAAATGGGAGGTAACTCCCCACCACAGTCGTAGCATTTCCAACGGGTGGCACTTTTTTCCGAAAATTTGCAAACCTGACCTACTTGTACAGACCGTGGTGCGAAATGTGAAAAATAATATCATTAATCTGTCAAGTCATTCTACGAAAAACAGCTCTCGGAGAGAAAAAGTAGTAAGATCTATATTTGTACAAATCATATTTAAAACTCAATACTAATGTCAATATTATAATCTAATATTCTCTTACAAATATAAAGCCACTCAACCTTCTGTGTGAGGTACTCAACATAGTTGTCATTATTCCACTGTGTTCAAAATTGCGAGCTGTATGAAGAACATCTGATAGAAAATTGCTTCGTAAATTGTTTATTGGGCGACCAAAAATATACTCATAACATGCTCTACGAATGACATGAAATTCATATCGTAAAAGGAAGAAGCAAATTCTGACACGAGAGTTGCAAATCGTGCAAATGTTACGTTTAAAACAATATCTTCAAAAAAAGCACTGGTTTTACTCTAATTTACAGTTGTACTACATTCGGTTATTTGTATTATATTTCCTTTCAATTGCATGCCTCTCCGCACATTATAAATTTCATAAACCATATGGTGAACCTTTTCAATAGAAAAAGTCTCGCCATCTCTTAAGTATTGGCAACCTGCCGGAAATTTTACCACGTTAGATTGAATTTAGGAGTACACAACAGGGAGGCAACATGACTCAAACAACACCAAGCAACACCATGCTAATAAAGAACAGAAAAATCTACGAAAAATCTATAGAAATCTAGCAGTAGTTGTTGTAGTGGTAATTGTAGTAATAGCAGAAGTAGTACTAGTGGTTGTAGTAGTAGTACTAGTGGTTGTAGTAGTAGTAGTAGTAGTAGTAGTAGTAGTAGTAAGAGTAGTAGTAGTAGTAGTAGTAGTACTCGCGCTAGTAGTGGAGAACCATTGAGCCACCATATATATTTATATATATATAAACTAAAACAGACTTCAAAATAGCCCTCAGTTAAAAACAGATATAAAAACATTAAAACTAAAACTGGGCTCCAATGTTTACATATATATACATATGATTAATAACTTGCCAAAGCTAATATACACTTATTACTTATTAAATAATATCCCATATGGTCATTTTGAACTTACAAAGGGCATAGGGGTGGGGGTGGCCTTGTCACAAAACTTGAATGACTTCTGATCACTTGATTCAAAATACTTGAAACTTACTTAAAATACTTAGACCTTTGGCCACATGATGAATAAAGTGTGTACTTAAAATATGATGCAGTCATTATACATTCTTATGACATCATAATTCACAATGCTGAAAATTTAAATAGTGGCTGAGAGTCATGAAATTATCATTTTATCCAGACAAAAAGAATTTGAAAAGGTTAGTAACAGATAAATAAAGTGAACAGTATCCCACTTAGTAATAAATGCAGAATCAAAGGTGTCTCATAAGTAGGGGTTGATTTTTGTGGAATAGGGTTCTGCATAGTCATAAGGAATAAAGACTTGAAATGTTAGATTTGATAAACAAATCAACGCATGTAGGAAAATAACCCAAAGGTGTCTCTGTATTTATCTTTACATGTCAAATACAAACCTGGAGTGTTTCAACAAACTCTCCTTTACTTATTTCTGCCCTGTTGCGGACACTTCCTCTTTGGCTCTTCCAACTGACCCTTCTCTTCTATGGTAACCCAGGGCAGCCATAGCCTGCACACAGACAAAAACTAACGACATACACCTTTCAGCTGGGAAAAATCTGTACTCAAGCAATGTGGCCTGTCAAGGACCAGGTGCTCTAATGGATGAGCCTTTTATCAAGAACCAATCTTTTCTTGAATAGATACGGGTGTTTGGTACCTCAGTGTGACTTTGAGTAAGTCACTTTACCTCAAATTACCCTGCTGTTTAAATGCCAAATTTTGTGAATCAACATATTCATATAAATCTATGTTTATAAAACAGGCCAATGTACATGCAAGTGTGTTTATGTTTTCTATAGACTCCCAAACCACTAGACAGATTGGCACCAAATTTGGTGTGAAGACTCCCAACATGCCTGGGCATGTTTCTATGTTTTAGGCTGGTCACTACCCCCTGGGGGCGTCAGAAACTTTGCAACTGTATTTTCATGATAAATCCAAATGAAACCAAACTTTGCAGACTAAATGTTGGAACCCATGGGCAGGTTTTATGCTGGTTGTTACCACCCTTGGGGTGGGCCCTGGGGCGTCAGAAACTTTGCAACTGTTTAATCATGATGGATGAGGCTGAATTTGAATTCAATGGGTAAAAACAAAATATTCTAGCACCCCCAAATTAGGGGGAATGGAGAGGTCTCCGGGTCCCTTTCTTCTTCTTCAAACGTTTGTGTTCCTTACTAAATCAGTACTTGGACAACTTGGACAACTTGGGCAATCCTGCTAGACAGCATGACATAGGGTAGTAGGGTTTCAATCTTTAATCTTAAGTCCAAAATGGCTGTATAACTGTAAACGGGGGCGGGAATAAACGGGGGCGGGAGGTGGAAACAATTTCAAAAATTAATAAACGGGGGGGGGGGGGTGGAAACAATTTTGGGAAAAAGGTTCAGGTAGTTGTAAAATGAAAGTAAAACAGAAAATATATCACCAGATATATTACATATAAGAACAAGAATGAAGTTATCAGATCAAGAACCAAAGTGAGAGACATCACCGAGAAAATATAATTCACAAAAGACCAGTGGGCAGGACATCTCGCCCGAATGGAAAACTACAGATGGGCCAAGAAAATAACTGATTGGCAGCCAAGAGAAAGAAGCAGAGCTAAAGGAAGACTAAAGAGGAGATGGCGAGATGAGATTGAAGAGCACAAGATCGGAAGGCGTGGAGGAAACTGTGGAAGCTACCCGCATGCAGTGGCGTAAACAGCTGACATGAGGATGATGATGATGATGATGATGATGATATCACCATAAGGCACATATTAGCGTCAGAAATCTTTAAATATTATATGAATTAAAAATCTGAATAAAATAATTCCTTATAAATTGGCTTTTAAAATTCGCAAAGCTTATTTTCACAGATGAGTCCGGGGGGGGGGGCAATACGCTCAAAAGGTGGGAAAAACCCCAAAATTAATAAACGTCTCCCCCGGTTTATTAGAGACCACGGAGTATTCTCTTTGTTTGTTCATGTCGGAGGATACTCTTGTTACCATACCGATTTGCAGATGCCAGCGCAAAACAATGTGAGCATCAACGGGTCAATACAAAATGATTGTAAAAAATCTGAGTGAAGAACAGCAAAGAAGATGATGATCAACCTCCATCAACCATGATCAAATTGATCGGTGACAATGACGTCAATTAAAATAACGGGAAAAAAGTACCATTATTATGATCACGACGACGATGTAAGAAAAAAAAGATTGAGTAAGATGTTAGTGCTGAGGATGATGATAGTAGTGGTATTGATGATAGTGACAAAAACAACAACCAAGACGATTATAATGATAACCACGACGAGCGGCACGACCTCACGGAAACTAACACAAAAGGATAATAATGATTCAATAACGCCGCAGCTAATCAGATGGAGACGAATGGTGACAAACAACAGATTCCAGACTAAAAAATACGATTTAGCATGGAGGACGTAAGCAACTCGGAAGAAATACAAGGCAATAGAATGCAGCACGGCCATCCATTGGCTACTTCCAATCTGTCGTCACACGTTTGGCTATGTCAGTTATAAACAGTATGTGCAAGACAGGGCAGCCCCGAGGCAGATTCTACTACAGACAGTCAACAAAGGGATGATCTTCCTATTAAAATGAGAGCCCGTACATGGCTACAAATTCTACATATTAATGATGCAATGAACGAAATACCTGTGGCATATGCTAAGAAACGTGTTACAGCTCCGCTTGCAAGTTACACTTAGGACGCCGAAATTTGTCCTCTTTATAAAGAAGCCGCTGCGATTCAGACCCTGTGTACACGGGTACGGATCCAAACTGGTACGGATCCAAATCGATCCCGTATAAACACCCTAGAAAGGGAATCAGATCCATTACCAGTTTGATTCGAAGTTGTAAACCTAGATGATTGAAAACGTCTAGAAATTGCAATCGCTTTATCTATCTTTAAGAAGGATTCTAGTAAACACCAATGACGTGTTAACATGATGTCACCATATCTCATTTTGATAGAGAGGTTTCAAAATAGAATGTGCACTTGATAGCCACAAGTGAACTAGTTACATGGTACGCAAGATATATCAGATACGTTAGACATTACCTGCTGATTATTCCTTTAATTTAAAGTATATTAAATTATAATTTAATCTAAATAAATATTTAAGGTCAGAAAAATTTTAGAACTTGGTCCAAGGCCAAACTAACTGTCGACTACACTACATATGTTATTCATAACGACAGAATGACTAACTGGCAACGGCGCATTATGGCATACCAAACAAAAGCAATATGCAACGGCGCAGAGCGACATGTCCAATCTCTGACTCGAATATTGTCACATCAGTGTCGATGTATGTAAATTGGATACGCCATTTACTGATTGCATATGGAAATACTCATTAGCTTAACAACATGTTGGCGGGTTTTTAACTTGGTCTCTATTGTAGAAAGGGTTACAACATCGCATAGCAAACAGCAACTACGGTCATAATGAAACCAATTGCCTTGTTTACGTAGAACTGTAAACAATAGCAACTAAGGGCACTCTGATAATGAGTTACTAATGGAAAACTAAAAGCACTATGGATTACTAGTGAAGTGTTCAGTTTCTAAATCATTCTTGAGCCCCACTATGACGAGAACTACGAGATCTAAGGTGTAATTTCAACATGGAAGAAACCAACAGACCACTTGCACCCTAAATAAAGGAAACACGATCATTCACTAATGTTGATCTTTAAAGTAAAAAGTTACTTTATCATGGTAAAAAAATCTTGAAGCTTATGGAGACCATGTAGATGAGATCCAGAGTCACTGGTTAGGGACTTAGTGTACATCTTACGTAACTTTGCAACATTCAGTCTTCAGCCTTTGAGACCTGCCACACCTTCAATACTATCCTTTGGTACCAAAGTAGCAATACCATAACCCTGGGGGTATAAGGACCATGCCCACTCTGATAAAATTTGCCCCTCCTTGTTAAAATATTAGCCAAGTACTAGTACTTTACACAAGCGATACGTTTTCAGTAATTTAAGGAAATTGCTTCGTTTAAAGGAAAATTAAAAATTGCACAAAATTTTACAGAAATGCCATGTTTAAAGAACAGCCTGCAAAAAGGCCCATCCTAGTAAACTTAAGCTTTGTATATTTTTTTTAGTTTTATCGGGCATGTAACTAGGGACAATGAGTCATTGGATAGATTTCTTTCGACTGGTGCAGCATATGGCCCTAGAGGCAGCGGAAGACCGAAGACCCGCTTTTGTGAGGATATTATCAGCGTCTGTGGGAGTATGAGGGAGGCAGTCCGATTGGCGGAGGACAGAGTTGGATGGCGGATTTAGGCGAGGGGGGCCACGGCGAGTCGTACTCGACTCAACCGTTGATAATGATGATGATACCAGCTTTGTTGAAATTAGTGCATCCAACAATAATTATTGCAACGAAACCGGTCAATGGCATTTCACTAATGATTCCGTTATTAAATATTATCTACAAATTTTGTAGTACCAGGATACTTTTCTAATAGCGGACACTTTTTTCGGGAACCGAAGGTGTCCGCTATAGACAGATTCGGCTGTATGAATATTTGTAATAAAAATATGAGTGACGATCTAAAAGTAACGGGAAAGAGCTATTTAGAAAAAAACATGTGTTCAAAGCTGTCTTAAAAGTATTGAACTAAGAATATGTCACAGCTTCAGGTCGGCTATATAAAATGGTAATTAACAAAGGTTTCTAAGAGACTTCCATGCTCGAAAGTTCAACATAACAGTATACACCAGCTAAAACGAATGCTGCTTAATTCGACATTTCATTATTTCGAACCAAACATTTGCTTTCTCGCCTGTTCGAATTAGCAGATGCGTACTCAACCACTTTGTATTTACTGCATAACCCATTGTCAAGGCTATTAGTATTAATTTTACAGTTCGATACATACTCCAGTAATGTGACAAGTCCCAACTTTTGCCTGGAAAAAGGTATTCCTCTGCCATAAGCTGTAGTTATCATACAGAGGTAAATACTCATCTGCATTTTTATGCTTTCGTGACCGTACTGCACTTTACCAAGCAATACATGTGTTGAATGGAAATTGTTTAGCCGTATAATAACAGTGTTGTTGTAATTTTGTTGAGAAAATTTTCGAAAAAAAACTTTAACAAAGAGCCTACTGTATGGTTCCTTCTACACTTTGTGAATTCTGTGATAACATAATCTTTAAGTTTTCTTATTTTTAATTTGATTGCCTTCCAGAGAAACATAAAAGGACCAAAATTCCATGTAATCAAAGAGTTATTGTCGAACGAAAAGAAATAGAGCAAGTTGGTCTATATTTCTAAAAAATAATGGCTTATTTTGCAAAATTCACCCCGTCTTCATTTCATTGACTACGGAACTGCTTTAATTTCGTTCCGTCTTTTATGTGTGTTAATGCTTGGTAAACATTACATTTAACAGAGTAATGGAAACAGAGAGAAACAGTACATCTTGGAAATGGTACCGAGAATTTTTCGAGAATTGACAACATTAACAAATACAGGTGCTCATACCAACAAAACCGGCAATTTGTGGATTCTCTCCAACATCAGAAACAAACACCATCATGGTACACAAAGGTCTCTGCTAAACAACATGCAACTTCAAAGAATTTATGTGGAAGGGCAAACTCGGAGAGAAAGCTTTCAGCTTTCAGTAACATTTTAGGATACATCAGGCTATTTACAAACTTTAATTTTAGTACTTTTATGTTACTTTCTCTTATTTGTTTAACGGGGGAATTCAAGTTGTAAATAAATGGCATTTTTTAAACATAGCAGAGCAATGATTTTAGCATTTAGGTGATTCCGCTACTCCTGACACACACGCATAGATACATGCTTGTCTTCATTGAAACTAACTGACATTATTAAAATGTGTAGAGGGGAAAGGAACACAGAGATCCTTGTTCTGGCTGTACGTTCAGTATTTTTGCAATATGTGATCCCAAGTAATTGACACAAAATGAAATGCTAAGCACAATATTCTACATCAAAATCTAGCTTATACACGATAAAACTCAGAGCTAGAGCAGCGTTGGTTAGGTTTGGCAACGAAATGCTTAGCACAGTATTCTATATGAGAACATAGATTAAACGCAATTAAACCCAAAGTTAGAACAGCCTTGGCAACGCGGTAGCAGCGACATGCTAAGCACTGTATTTTATATGTGAACGTAGCATATATGCAATTAAACCCGAAACTAGAGTATCCATGGTTACGTGGTAGCAACGACATTCTCAGCACAGTATTTTATATCAAAACCTAGCTCATATGCAGTTAAACCCGATACTAGAGTATCCATGGTTACGTGGTAGCAACGACATGCTCAGCACAATATTTTATATCAAAACCTGGCTCGTATGCAGTTAAGCCCGAAACTAGAGTATCCATGGTTACGTGTTAGCAACGACCTGCTCAGCACAGTATCTTATATCCAAACTTATCTTGCACGCAAAAAAACTGAAACTAGAGTAGCCTTGGTTACGCGATGGCAAAGAAATGCTTAGCACAGTAATTTGTTTCAGAACCTAGCTTATACGCCATTAAACCCGAAGTTAGAATGGCCTTGGTTACGCGATTTCCCTGCTATTGTCCGACTCTGGACGACGGAGATTTTCTTAACATTGTTGGCATTAGCGGCGGAGATTTCCTACCATTTTCGGCACTAGCGGCGGAGATTTTCCTAACATTTTCGGCACTAGCGGCGGAGATTTTCCTAACATTTTCGGCACTAGCGGCGGAGATTTTCCTAATATTGTCGGCTTTGTCGGTCATGATTTTCCTAAAATATCCGGTCAAACAACCTGTTCTTATGTCCCCATCGAAATTGCTTTATGTCTACCTAACGAACTCCAGTTTAAGGCCTGAGGATAAAGGAAGCTTTAGAATCACAACCATTCTATTTATTCAACCATTCTGCACTATAGCCAAAACAATTCTAACTTACATCATAAAATATATGACGCCAACAGGGAGCTTGTAGACGGATATTGCGAAGCATATCACATTATGACACACTTTTTGGGTCCACAAACTGTTGAAAAGTTGGTTTGTGGTACAAAACTTGAACATTGCGTTAACTAACGGATTCAATTTGCTAAACGTTTTCGCAATCTCTGATCACAGCAATCCTATGGAGTGAAATTAGAAAGTTATTACGATGAATTTATAGGAAACGAGAAGATGCTAGAATATAAAGTTCACGAGAGCGACATGTTTTCTGTCGCTCGTGTTATTGAAAAAGGCGCAAATTGTAAACAATTTTTTTTCCTGGTCGATAGACCGACAGAGTACCCGGCTTCTTTGTTTTGATAAATGCGGCTTCTAAAGCAGCAAGATGAAAACAAGATCTATCTTTGGCTAGTACCCTAAACGAATCCTTTTGATAGTCGTCAGCACATGATGCGTTTTCAATGAAATGCTGTCCTATAGCCTATATTCATCGTAATAGCTTTCTAATTTCACTCCATACGGTTGCCGTGATCAGTGTATGGCGAAAACGTTAAGCAAAATGAATCCGTTACTGTACATTCCATGGTGCACAAAGCCTTCAAAATAGACTAATAAGGCACATTAGACATAGTTTACATGCACTTCATACGGACATTCCATGGTACACAAAGCGTTCAAAATAGGCTAAAAAAACATATTTGACATAGTTTAAATACAATAAATGCGTACATTCCATGGTGCACAAAGCGTTCAAAATAGGATAAAAAGGCATAACTGACATAGTTTGCATACACTAGATGCGTACATTTTATGGTGCACAAAGCGTTCAAATTATCCTAATAATTTATCTTTGACATCGTTTGCATTCACTAGATGTGTACATTCCATGGTGCACAAAGCGTTCAAAATAGGTTAATAAAGCATATTTGACAAAGTTTGCATACACTAAATGCATACATTCCATGGTGCACAAAGCGTTCAAAATAGGCTAAAAAGGCAAATTTGATATAGTTTGCATACTCTATATGTGTACATTCCATGGCGGACAAAGCGTTCAAAATCAGCTAATAAGGTCTGTCTGACATGGTTTGCATACACGAGATTCGTAAACTCCATGGTGCACAAAGCGTACAAGATTGGCTCAAAAAGCGTATTTGACATAGTTTACATACACTAGATGCGTACATTCCATGGTGTACAAAGCGTTCAAAATAGGCTAGTAAGTCATAATTGACATAGTTTGCATACACTAGATGCGTACATTCCATGGTGCACAAAGCTTTCAGAATAGACTAATAAGGCATATTTGACATAGATTGCAGACACGGGAGGCGTACATTCCATGGTGCACAAAGCGTTCAAAATAGGCTAAAAAGGCATATTTGACATAGATTGCATACACTGGATGCGTACATTCAATGGTGCACAAAGCGTTCTAATTATGCTAATAAGGCATATTAGACATAGTTTACATGCACTTCATACGTACATTCCATGGTAAAGAAAGCGTTCAAAATAGGCTAAAAAGGCATATTTGACATATTGTCCCAACCTTAACCTGTTTACGTAAGTCTTAAATCGATAAGGAAACTGAAATTTCGGACACTGAATTTCCGGACACTTTTTAATAAGGACAAAATTATCAGGATTTTGGGACGATTTCTGACACAAGTTCAGACAGATGGATTATCACACGTACATTTCTGAGAAACGGTTAACATGAGTTTGTAAGACAGTTAGTAAGGATGAGGTACATTGTAGCTAATTTAAAGATTGTACACAAATATATGTGAACCAAATTTTGATAATCTTCTGAGCTCTGCTCTCCAAATTCTTGCCAGTAATCTCTTCTATTTCGTTATATAATTAGCCCGTCAATCGTACATAAGCCCTACGTACGGTGGCAAGGAAAAAATGTACTGCTAAATATTTGAAGAAGGGATTGAAAATTTAGCAAAATGACAAGGAGATCTACAAATCAAAGTTTTGGAAAGAGCACTAGAGAAATAGAAAATATGTCACCACCGGGGATCGAACCCGTTACCCACAGTATTGTGGCGTGTGCTCTACCAACTGAGCTAGGTGACCTCCGATTTTAACATACTTCTATTTCTCTAGTCGCCACATTAGCTCCCAAAGTTAACTGTATTTGCCGTAATGTTTTTCCACTTAGCATCCACTGCCAATGAGCGTCTTGGCACGGAGCACAGTAAACTCTGCAATTACCGCTACCTCAGTTTAATCAACTGCGTCAATGAGTAAACAGCCAAGTGTGACCTAAAGAATCATCTTGTCCATTGGTGTTTTCATAGTTGGTCTTACAAAAGCGCTTCTAAGAAACGAAAAGCACGCAACTGTGTCTGACGGCCTGGAAGTGAATCCCAGCGTCATAGATGTATAGTCAAACATTGAGTTTGAAGTTACGAAAAATTGCACTATGCTCTTGTTGATACCAGGGTCATACTAACTTGACACCTTGAAAGGAACAGCTGATCATGCGTGATTTGTAAACATTTGTGAGCCAACCTGGACTCGTGATCAAGCATTTTCTAGAAAGGTAATTTGGAAAAGGCCTACGTCTCATGCCATAATAAACTCACTCTTTGATGACAGAATCCATCCTTAGTGGTGTCTTTAACGATGATTAGGTTACACCAAAGCCGATGGAGGAGCTTTACAAAGACCCTGGTTACACATATCGCAAACTCTGTAACAGGTGACCTTCGTAAGCAGTGCGCCGCATTTTGAAATTGCCCTAAATAAACAGGAAACGCACTGCAGACGTAACGTTTTATTTGCTCTCCACTCCGAGAAGGGAAAAGCGGTGCCAACATTCGGGTAAACTTTGATTTGAACGTAAAGCAGCGAAAGACCGAATCCACCCGCAAGCAGATCGAGAAAGGTACAGTTCAAAGCAAGTTTTTAGTATCTTTTATATAACATGATACATGAAATGTTTACAAAAGTGGGATACCACCATAAGATTGTGTTTGAGAGTGTGATAAAATCCCAAGAAGATCTGGGTATATCGATGGAAACATTTTTACGGAAATGTCTTAAACGAAAAATTGTTGGTCAATCAACTTCACTCGAGTTGATGGATTAGGTACTGAGATGCTATGAAAGGTTAAGAAGAATGTAGGAATGTATAATGAAACTTAAGAATGTTATATGAATATCATTGCTATGTCTCATTAGTTACACCTTCGCTACTGGTTGTAAGGAAGAGGAGGGTGAAATACATTTCTCCGGGTTTTCTTGTGGAGAAGTAGAATTTGGTGTGCTGTTAGCTGCACAGTATTATTCCTTAGTCAAAGTTGCTCAGCCTGCAGCAACCTACCCTACGTAAATGATCAAAAGGCGAGGAAAAGTAGAACCACGCAACTTGGGTATCGGGATAAAAATAGGAAGTCGCGTAAGACTATTTGGGAAATGGAACTCGTGCCTTGTTCCACTGTAAAGGAGGCAAAGGACCAAAAAGGCGCCCTGCTAAATCTTACACACCTACAACAGTAAATGATTGTTAGTTGTATTATTTGTTGTAGATGCTGATGTTAGTATGGAGATAAACCCAATAGAACAGTCACGGCAAACTTTTTCACACGAGGTATTACAAACTTAAATCTTTCCAAAGAGTAAATGGAAAAATCCCTTACCTTCGTTCAATCATTCAACAAATAGTAAACAATAAGTGAGATACATTTTGCTTTAGCTCGAAGAAGATCGACCTTCGTCTTACGGATGATTTCTTTCTGAAAAAGAAACTTTTAAAGTTGACCCGACGAACATTGAAACTATGTGGTTGGGAAATATTTGACGCCTCCGTAAAACGGAATTTTTAGATTTCTCGTTGTTTTAGTTTGGCGCAAATCGTCAGCTTAGTTTACTCTTCGTTTTGTACTGAAACGAAAAATGGATTTCATGAGAAACGAACAAGACACTCAATTTTTTTCGGCTCGTAGAAAGTCGACATTCAATTTGTAAATGAATCCTTTCGGCTAAAGAAACGTGTGAAGTTGACTGACAAATACGGAGACTATATTTACGCCTTTTTGATAATGGAACAAAGAAAAATAGATTTCATGATAATCGAACAAGACATACGTATTGTTTTGGTTCGTAGAAATCGAGGTGAAGTTTTGGAAAGATTGTTAGCTTAATCGAAGCATTAATTCTCACCATCTTAAGTAGACAACTGATACGTTGTCGATCCTCGTGTTTGAAGATTAATGTTTTCTTCGATAGTTACTTTTTTACATTCCTGACTAACTTGGTGTCTTTTTTGTTACGATAAAGCTTACTGAGGCCATTTTTGTGTTGGTTCTTCGAAAACTTGGTGTTTGGATATACTGCGTTTTTAGTTCGCAGTAAAATTTTCCTACTTGTACTCGTGTAATTTTCTTTAGCTATCTCCAGTTTTATCGACCAGCTTGCTTGCGTTCGGAATAAAATTTATTGGTTGGCAGTTTCGTAAACAACTCATATATAAGGTTTCGATATGTCTCTTGTGAAAGAAGGTAAATTTTGAATACGACTTTTTGGGGAAGTCCATCGAAATGAACATATGTTCTAGTGCTATGTGTACAATGTATATAAACTGCCTTTCACAACAGACAATTGGTCGACACAGCATCAAAGGGAGTAGGAAAACGAGCTATTGTATTTGGAAATTGTCACCACATGTCAAATTTTAAAGCAAAGGCTGCCTGATCGGCTAGTTACGAGCGCCTCAGAGTTTATAGTACGACTTGGCAGAAATTTCTGATACTGTGATACATTTGTTTGTGACCGTCCCTAAATGTTGAACAATTTTGCCCTGAAACCTTAGCAACGTCCGTCCCTACCTACTTCCTTAAAAATTGATAAGCTTTTGTGCAACAGAGATTAATTCCTTTTGGTGTAGCAGGTAACCATCTGTGGGTCAATCATGGCACGGTTTTATGGTTGGAAAATTTTGTTCATGGGCGTTTATATTACTTCAAATTTAAATAAAAACGATTCCTTCAATGATAAATATCACTGTGTACACTAAAAACAAATAAGTGTACTTAATAGAAGTTAGTTCTTGATACTTTACTACATTTACTTAAGATTGCCCTTAGATGTTGAATAGTTTTCCCTGAAACCTTTGCAACGTACGTCCTATAGACTTCCTTGAAAATTTTAAAGCTTTTTTGCAAGATGGTTTACTTCTTTTTGGGGTTGCAGGTAACATTTTGGGTCAAACATGTTACGGTTTCATGGTTAGAAAATTTTTGGAAATTTTTTTGTGTTTGTTTTTCCTGTTTCGCTTTTCTGATCGTTAGTGTGACCCCAAGTGCATCTGCGTCGATCGTCTCCCTTGCAATCTCATTTTTCTCCCACTTCGATATCCTGTCGTTGTATAATGTCATTTTCACTATCCGATTGTTGGGATGTAGTTATTTTCTTAAACCTTTTGCACCCGCATATTATGATGAGTGTGGTACTTGTAGTCGAAAGTTTTCTCTGTTTATGGTATTTGTTTTTCTCTTGAGCCTTCCTCGATGTTTGTGTGGCCCCAAGTATATCTGCGTGGATCTTCTCATCAGTTTCCCATTTCTCTCACTTCTATATTTGGTTTGTGTTTTAAGTCAATTTCACTATCTGATTGCAGGGATGTTATTATTTTCTTATAGTTTTTGCGCCCGTGAATTGTGATGAATGTGATACTTGGAGTCGAAGTTTGTCTCTGTATTTGGTGTGTGTTATTCTCTTGCGTTTCCTCGTCGTTGTTGTGACCCTATTTATATCTGCGTCGATCTTCCCCTCTCCTATCTCACATTACCGCCCACTCTGTTATCGTGTCTCTGTTTTCATGTCAGTTATACTGTGACTGTGGGCGTCTTTTTATTTTATAGTACGTTTCCCACCCGCATATAATGATAGATGTGGTACTTGGAGTCGTAGCCATTCTCTGTTTATATTTATCTTGCGCTTTTCTTGTCGTTGTTGTGACCGCCAAACATGCATGCGTCGATGTTCTCCCTTCCAATTTCACTTTTCTCTCTCGTGGATATCGTGTCTTTGTTTTTATATCAATTTGATTAGTTGATTGTGTGAATGTTGTAATTTCTTACGCAGTTTGCACCCGCGTATTGTGATGGGTGTGGTACTTGGTGTGTTGGGGTTTCTCTGCCTTTCATTGTTTCTTTTTCTTTACATGTCGTTGGTGTGCTTCCAAGTATATCTGCGTCGATCGTTCCCCTTGCAATCTCACTTCTCTGCCTCATGGTTATTTGGTCTGTGTTTTATGTTAATTTGACACTCGGGTTTTTCCGTCTAACGTGTTTGTTTTTCCCTTGTGCTTTCATCGTCATTAGTGTGACCCCAAGTAGATCTGTTTCGATCTTCTCTCTTATAATCTCACGTTTCTCCCACTCCGACATCGTGCCTGTGTTTTCATGTTATTTTAACTTTATCATTATGGGCGAAGTGTATCGATAAATCGTTGAAAACGTTGCATTTCCTATGGGCTTCTCTGTCGGTCACGCTCTTTTTTTTCTTTTTTATTTTATGTATGCTAAGAAAAGAGCTAAGGTGCTTTGAATACACTGTCCTGGTGATGAAGTGAGCTTCGGCAATACCGTATCGCGTAAACATAGGAAAAGAAGACGTCGAGAGAGTTGCATTTTAAACATCTGAGACTAGACTACTGTTGTTGAACTATCATATAGGTTTTATAAATTCATCCAATGTCACTTCTTAGTTACCGCTTTGTTCGGGAAACGCCCAATGTGCAACTTATAACCCAATGAGACACTGCTCAGGAAAGAACTATTTGAGCGACGAGTGTTTTTGAGTGTTGACATATATACAGTACATACCAAGAACAATGACAAGGCTACTGTTTGCAGAGGCGTAACCCCAGCAAAGCAACCCCGAGATTGCCAGAGAAGGCGTGACATTAAGCGAGGTTTCCCAAAAGCTTACTATCTGGAGTAAACATTCCAAATCTAAAGGAAGTTCTACATATTAAGTTCCTTTGGGTGTAAACCGAGGTGAGGGTATCAGAAAGGGTTTTATTGGAGGTTCCTACGGAAATAAGCAACTAACAGTAAAAAGGAAGTCCAAAGTATTCATTTTCTACCGTTATGATTCAGGAACCGCAGCATTATACTGAACGCAGGCAAATACTGATATATACACCTTAAGTAGAATCAGTTACATCTAAGAAGACATCAAAATCACACAGCTCAATAATCATCTCAAATCAATAATTATTGCGTCGAATATCATTATGAGTATAAGATCTTTAAGTCACATTTTATAGGTTACCAATTTCTTTACTAAGACGATATATTTGTATCTGATGATTAATCAAGACCCTTGTATACAAGGCACCGCTGCCATCGGCTCTTGATGCGTACAAAGCCGGAGTTAATGCCAAAAACACAAAAATATTACTGACTGCAATAGAGTACTAAAGTGTGACGTCAGGATTTAATGAATATCAGAAATTTGATAAATTTTCGAACTCGCTGCTTTCTTCTTATTGACATAGACAACCTGTCCAAATCTGACAACGATACCTTGTGCAATTGATAAGATACGCCCTTTCAAACTTTAAATCATGCCTATCAAAACCTTCTTAAATGAACCCAGTTCATAATTTTATGAACTAAGCAAAATTAACAGTGTTCCTTAATGACTTTTCCAAATCCAAACAGCCGTTTCTCGCAGATGAGAAGAGATTTGAACGCGATATTTTGTGTACGGGCATTTGGTGGCAGGGTTAACACTGTGATATAGTTATAATTGCGATTCCTCGAAAAACGTTTTTTGTGACGTCATCACTTTAGTACTCTATTGACAAATTTACCCAGTTTTAGGTAAGATAGAGGCTTTCCCACTGGCAGTTTCTCGAGTCGAATTAAACTGTATAGGTAGAAGGAACTATTTACACATTTCATAAATATCAGTTGTCACAGCGGGGTTAACACGCGAATGTGGGCGATTTGTCGCATACCAAGGGTTTAACGAGATCTACAACAATTTAGAAACGCCTCGTTTCTTTAAGGGGTTTTTGGTTTGAAAAAGCACAGTAAATCTAACAAATGCAATTGAGGAAACATTGTAATTCTTGGTAAGAGTTATAGAACCTTCAGCCTTGTACAAACCAATTGAGGAGAGCACTTGATATATCGGTCGAGTAGTCGGCCGATTATTTGTACTTTAATATGGCTGTGCTTACACGAAAAAATGATCTTGGGCCAGTGGTGTACAGTTAGTCATCTTGCATACTAAACACGAGTGGGTAAATAACTAATCATGATGACAATGACAGCTCACCCATAACTTTTCCACTTTGAACTCAAATTCAGTAGGCTTGTTAAACCCTGCCAATCCATAGCCACTTCTAAAGCGGAAGACTGACCTTACAAGCGTTTAAAGAAAGCCTACAATAGTTTAAGCCCTGACAGTAGGATTGGGAGCGCAGCTGGTAAATTTAGGGGCAATAATCCCCCCTGCAGCCTCCTTAGCTACGGACCTGATCTGTACTGGCAAGGTCGTGGAGAGATAGAATCAAACGTGGAGAGAACTGGCATTAAAGCCTAAATAAAGTCTAATGTATGGTATAAAAAAGGGGTGCTACAGTGAAGTAACTACTTCAAAAAATCTTGAATACCAAAGGCCTAATTTTGAGTAACCGTACAAAACAAATGTTATCTATTTTAGACGTCTGGCCCCCCTTTTAAAAAAACGGCAGAAGTAAAGAAATGAGAACAGGGTACGAACTAATTCTAGACAATACACAGAGTATCAAGCAAAAAGTTATGACGATTATATCAGAGGCATTGGTTGTTTGTTGTACCGAAGCTGCTCTTTCATTCTTAATAAATAAAGTGTGTATTTGATATGTAGTTGATGAGTTGCAATAATATGCTACGATAAGTACCGGTTTGAAGAAAACTCTCAATCACCTAAGCTAGAGCAGAGACGGAAACCAAAATTTCTTCTGGGTAGACCTGTGTGTTGCGACTAAATCGCGATTCTGCGCTGATTCAACGAATATATAATTCAAAAGTCCAAAACGTTAGACAACAAGTCCATCAATGTCAATTCATCCATCTATTACCTATGATAACTCCTACTTCACCGTCCGTCCTATTCACATCTGATCTGTTCGCATCAAAAACGTTTATATAAATACAAAGTAAAATTATCCGAAACTAAATTTACCGTCCAAACAAATCATACAAAGAAATTATTAAAATTCTACATATACATTGAATCAACATTAACGTTACACACCCTGCTTAATCACATCCTTCTCTCACACTCAGAACGAGGTTTTACGTCAATACCTGCTGAATCATATAGATGAAGTGTTCCTACACACTATAAATAATGAAGAAAAGTTCCTCTTTTAAAATAACCACATTCCAAGATGATTCTGACAAAGAACATACTAATACGTCATAATGACTTCGCAATACACGAAACAATACTGAGATAATCCCGACACTGTTAACATTACCTAACTTGATCATGGTATATGACATAACATTCATAATGGGTCATATTACAGTGATAGCCTTTCTTTCCTTTTGGTACTTAAATACAAAATACATTCACTATAAAAATTATCAGCTTTTCAAACATGAGCAAAAGTATTGACCATTAGGGGAGGAAAGTCAACAAAAGAGCAGTATGGGATTAAAGTCAATCTCAAAAAATCGTGGTCACGTGCAGGGCCGGATAAGGGCCCTGCGGGTCATAAAGCAGAGTTTGATTGCTGGCCCAAAAGTGCGTATATTTAAACAGGTAACGAGGCAACAAGGAGTCTGAAGAGCAGACCAGGCAACAAGGAGTCTGGAGAGCCAACCAGGCAACAAGGAGTCTGAAGAGCAGACCAGGCAACAAGGAGTCTGGAGAGCCAACCAGGCAACAAGGAGTTTAAAGAGCCATCAAGAACAACAAAGTATCTTAAAAAGGACCCCCTAACTATACTACCCATTACTTCTAACTATACTACCTACCCACCTACTTGCTGCCCTTCATTCATTGAATATCCTGGATTTACTATATTGCATTATGTGCTAGTTTCTAAGGCAATATTAGAGTCAGTTTCATTTGTCTTTCGCATGATTTGATGTACTCTTGGTGAATTTGCGAAAGTAAACATGATTTTAGCCTTCTCCTGCAGTTTTGCGTTGCGTTGCGATTTAACGATTTTGCGAGGTATTCTGCTTTCCGTGAACTTGCAAGTAACATAGTTTTTCATTTGCCAAAAAGTGTGTACTTACTTTATTTTTATCTACACGTCTTAGAGGCCTATGCACACGCATTTCGCAAACGTAACAGAAAAAGTTGAAGGTTTGCAAGCAAAGGTATTTGGAGAAGACACAACAAGGAAGGTATAGCTTAACAATGAGGAGAGCAAAATCGCTTAAGCTTATGCCAAACTTTCCTAACGGTCTTTGGCGCAAGAATCGATTTCTCTTAACACTCCTGTCTCCCACCCTGGGAGGTAAGCTTAATGTATTGAAAACTGATTTACACTTAACTTCAAATAAGCCATACACATGAAAGCAAGGAGTTGAATACAAATATATTGCTGCAGACTCAACGAAATATAGACACAATGGGAAGAAGTACGACAATGCTCAATTCTAAATGTTTAAGTGCAGATACACTGCCATGTAGTGGAAACTTGGTTAGGTCTTCCGTCGCTGACTTCTGTAGTAGCTCCTATTTTCTTCACAGAATGGGGTAGTCTTACAAAAACACAATTGATCATTCTAAACCTACAAGAGTCTATTAGTCCTATTTAAGTTCACATAGAAAACACCTTGGTAAATATTTTCAGCTTCTTGTCTATGATTTGGGCCATGGAATTCGGCGCATACCCAGGGAAACACTCTTTGACAGCAGCGATCCGACTCACTACACTTCTGATGGAAGGATTGCCACGAAAATGTGCTCCAAAACGGTTCATTTGTCCATATAACAATTGCCTCTGCCACCTTGCTATTCTAGAGAAGAAGATAGTGTCTGTCAACATATACGTAATTGGCCATAGGGAACAGTCCTATATCGCTAGGAACGTACATTCGAGGACTTGTACATCATCGTCAAAGACTTTTAACGCTTTGGTTTCCCGAATATCTTTCCAATGTTTTTGAAGAAGTCCTGTTATGATTTGTGGATCACAAAACAACTATAAGCAGTTTCCTCCAGTAGTTCTTCAAGATTTCCTTGCTGTAGTTATTGTTTCTCCGTGTTCGGGTCGACCACTTCTGCTGATGAAAATTTTGAAATGAACTGACGTCCCGTGAACAGAAGCTTCTTTTCGAAATATCCAATCAGCTTGCGTTTGCTTCCCGCCTTGTACTTAGACTTCTTTTAAAGAGTCTAGAGCCAAGGCGGGAAGGACTCCACGCTGATTGGTTATAATCAGAAAAATTCTGCATTCAGTGCATACCAACTCCGTTATACCATTTTCTTTCAGTGAGGGGAGGTCATATTTGAAGACGCAGATATGGAGAACAATTTTGGAGGGCGAAAATTAAAGGGACGAAAATTAAAGGGAGCGAAAATTATAGGGAGGCGAAATTTGAAAGGAATAAGGTATATTAGATCATTTTTGACCCTCTTGCAGAATTTTGCCTGCCATTTGCGCTCGTTATTTTGTGAGACAGGCGGAGAAAACCAATATTCTTAATTTCTATAATTTGTTATAATGACTTTAGCGGTTGCTCCCAATAATTTCGAAAAAATATTCTTTTAACCATGCAGATATACCAGAAAAGAAAACAACTTTAGCAACAGTATTTAAGTGCTTATTATGGAGAAATTGTCCCTAATTCAATAGTGTTTTGTGTATATCCACCCTAGTGAGGAATAGTACAGTCAAACTAGCTCAAAAGAGGGGTCAAACTCAGGGGAATTGCAAAAGAATGTTTGAATGCATTTTTGGAAAGTTTGATACATGCACTTACACCAAAAAAGTCCTAAGCAAAATATTTAACAGATTTTTTTTATGAAGGTTTAAAATTGAGGTAGTTATTCACTGTAAAAGGTCTTTCTAGGAAAATGATACAAATTTGTAAAAAGTGTTATGCGATCAATACATAATTTTAAAGGAACAGAACTGGCCCATATTTAAAACAGTTAACTTAATCGTTCAAAAATTAGTAAGACCGAACGAGAAGTAACAAATCGGAGTAAAAAATTATTTTCAGGGGGTAACAAACGGTAAAAATTACGGTAAAAAGTTAAAGTCGGTAAAAAACGTTATTAATGTTAGTTTTAATTTGGCATTTTGGGTAATACGCTACATTCAACTGTGTAAAAAGCCATTTAAGTAAGTATTATTCGTTCCTCATTACTTTATCTCACTTTATTGATAAGGGATTAAGTAATTTTTTGGTTGTTAATAGTGAAATTGACACTGAAATATCACAAACAGAAAGGGCAAACTGGTACAGATTGACCGGGACGCAATCACATTTTATTCATTCACTGGCCAAAAAAACAGTTAACATACTCTACATAAAATGTTTCTGATGTAATTATAAGTTCTAATAAACATTTTCCAAAGTGATACAGCTACAACTGTAACATGATACGTAATGGAAACGGGACCACGTTTAAAATTGAATGGCATTAAGTCTATGACATGTGATAATGTTGGCAATAAATATCCAACACTTTACGGCATCAGCATTAAGTGCTTAATTTTTTATGTTCCGTCAAGGCAGAAAAAAGCAAGCCAAGCGGACTATAGTTCTCAATGATATTTTGAAAACAATATATTTATATAATGTAAGTTTGGAATATCACGAGTTATGTTTAGAATGTGAGACGACACACGAGAAACAAAACCATGCCCTTATGTAGAAAGAAGAGCACCAATGGTACAGAAAGTTTTTCTCAAGAAAAATGGCCAAACTAAGTCGGCTATAGGCCTTTGTTCATTTCTTGATCTCTACACTCCCAAGACACCTTCTGTGGCCCCTGTCCGAAGCAGTTTTCAAATATTAATTGTATAATTGGGAAGCAGTTGGTTGTCCTTACAAAACTTGTTGTAATCAATGTCACAGATACATTTTGTGAGACGTAGTGATGAGAGCTAACATGTTCAATGAAAGTGATGAGAGCCAACATTTTAAATTAAAGTGATGAGAGCCAACATGTTCAATGAAAGTGATGAGACCCAACATGTTAAAAGAATGTGATGAGACCCAACATGTTAAGTAAAAATGATAAGACTCGGCATGTGAAATGCAAGCGATGAAACCCATTATGTTAAATGAAAGCGAGCGGGACCTAACATATTAACTGAAAGTGACTGGACCTAATATGCTAAATGAAAGTGATGAGACCGACCATGTTACATAAAAGTGACAAGACCCAACATTTTAAATGAAAGTGATGAGACCCAAAATGTCAAATGAAAATGATGAGACCCAAAATGTCAAATGAAAGTGATGAGACCCAAAATATGAAATGAAAATAATGAGACTAAAAATGTGAAATGAAAGTGATGATCCAGGAATTCAATCAATGGTTCATAAGCAACCAAACCTTAACCTTGGAGTAAAAAATGGACTCTCTCACGCTATATCTATTGATCTCAATGTTAACCATCGCAAGTAAGCCAAGAACGTTCATAAGAGGATCCAACATTTACTCATACCCGTTCGTTCCAGGGTAAAGGGACCATAAATGATAAGGGTTTATGATGTCAACGGCATCTAAATGGGAGATCTTCCTTCATGGAGATACAAGGTCACCCCCCACATACTCCAAAGGTACACTTTAATCCCCCACCTTTACGACGACCCCGGGGTAGCCCTTATCCCTTCGGTTTTTAATGTGGGGTAGTATTAAGAAAAAAATCTCTACTTATGAGTGAGTTGTTCGCTGCTGTTCACATAGGAGCAAATCCCTTTGATATCCACTGCAGATGCCAATGGTCTATCGTGGCAAAGTTGCGGAGCTGAAACCTTTATTTGGTTATTGGTGAATCAATGAGTAAACCTTCATCTTTCAAAAAGTAAAAGGGAAATCGACGATGCTGCAGCGAGAACTTTCATGAGCCTTGCAAAGAGGTTCGCCAACAGCCCCGCAAAGAGCCTCGCAAAGAGCCTCGCAAAGAGCCTCGCAAAGAGCCTCGCAAAGAGCCTCGTAAAGAGCCTCGAAACGCTTTGCGAGTTTGCTACATAGCGAGGTATTTGTGCATCAGGCCGCAGATTTCAAACCGGTTGCACTTAAATATGCTTTAAAACGGTTCAGTTACATGTACAACTGTTTCGACAACCAATTATAAGAGTATACTACACGTGATGTGATGTTGAAAAAAAAAAGATTTGACGTTTCCGCGGACTAATAAATTTATATGTGAACTGCACTGAACAACAAATACCATTTTCCTAGAAACCCGTAAACTTGGCTCTCAGATTAGAGTTTATCGTTGAAGCAATTCCATTCACTAGTTTCCCTCTTGATGAGGTCGAATACTGTGTTGGAATTTCAGTGTAAGAGCTACAATGCTCTGTAGGATAGACTCGGCTCCATTTGCTCATTCGTGCCTCTGAACCCCCAGGAATCTCAGCTCTTACTGGACATAAAGTTGCAAAACAATATCAGTCTGGCATATAGGAAAACTTGAAGACAACTGGAGTGGTGATGTAAGCAATGATAATTTTTGCTTCTGTTGGAGCATAATATACTCAAAGACTGAAAAACCTTAATTTCACTAATGGTGTTCACGGACCTATTAAACAGAGGGCTGCTAAACTACCCCACCATCTGGAATAGAAGGCTGCTTGACTATACTCATCCTCTGAAACTGAAGGTTGCTGAAACATCCTGAACCTCTGGAAAAGACTGTTCTCAACCTATCCTAACTCTATGGTATACAAGCCTCATGAATTATCGTGACCCCAGGGAAGATGGTCTATTTTGACAAATGTATCATGTATTACTTTGACAAAGATATTATGTGATTAAGGAATTACGCCAGGCAAAGAAAGTGTATCTCTACAGTGGTGTATTGATTCAAGATCTTTTGTCACTTGTATTTCTTGAGCGTGAAAAATGTAAATAATTATTGGGATTTTTACTTTCATGTGCAAATTACTGGGGTTTTTTCTTAAAACTTACATATAATAATGAAGAGCTAGGGATGCTTTAATAAATTATTAAAAACAAAAATTAATCAATTATTAAGTTGCATTTACGTTGAAAATATCTATGCAGGTTTTTGAATCTTTAAATATAGTAAATACTTTGAAAAGCATGTTCTGTTGACATTACTCAGTAGCAAATATTTTAACTTCTCCTTTATCAAAAAAATGCAAAAATTGTAACCATTTGGAATACAGCAAGCTGTCAATCCCTTTCTAGATGGTGTAGAAAACATGGTACTTTTAGCATGCATGATAAATTCTTGCCCTGTGTTACATGAGAGCTGTCTAGAGATGCAGCTTCAATTTCATACTAAGGGTGGCTGCCTTTCTTTAAATCTTTCTGGAATGCACTTCACCAGGTGATCTTGACCTTCTGTGCTTTGGTTTTATGTTGCGGAGGTCATGGCGCCATGACAATGGTTATGTAAAGGGAGCTCATCTCCAACAAGTTTTTAACACAAAATTACTACAACTTTACGGGGATGGTTTGGACAGGACACCCCTAAAAATCTTCCCTGTATCAAATTACTGGTCCAAAAATCTGGTGCATAGTAGTTTAAGTGCTCCTATACTGAAATAATTAGCCTTGGAAGTTGCCCTCCCTTCTCACCCAGCTTGAATAATTCATGTAGTGTGTCCATGTCTATCACTGTTCAGACTCCCTATTCTTGACAATTCACATTTAACCAGCCATCTTAAACATTTTACATTTGCACACAAAAGTAATCAAGTACCCCCATGCAACAATTACCTGAATGCTGACTATTATATCAAACCTTCAGACGTTTAAAGCAACAGAACTTAGTGTTTAGGTCGCTGACAGAAAAATGAATCCCCTATTAACACTCAATTATAGAGGAAACTCAGTTCACATTACAGATCAAGTGTTGCCATTAATAACCTGAAACACCTATAAGTCCCATATGCAACTTCTTCCCCATAATCCACTTTGTCATTTGGTGTATGTAAGAAGAAAACTAATTCCCAAGCAGATTGTATAACTGGCTCGTATTTGCATGACACAAGACACAGTCCAATAAGAAGGTTGGTATTACTCCAAACCAAATGCTGAAACCCGTTTCTTACCAGACGGTTGAGCAATTAACAATTCCGTGGGGACCGCAAACATACCGATTTTTCCCAAAGATGGTTCCCTCCTCCCCCCCCCCCCCCCTCACACACACACACACACACAAAACGTCCAGGACCTAAATATCGATATAAGCGAAATTTGTGCATCTTATAGGCCGGGATTTTGCAGTGCTTAGTGTGGGAGACTGACCTTGCGTTTAAATCAAATTTCGCTGCTAAGAACGATTCTGACAGCAAAGTTATCTACAAAGAGTGAGAAATACACCTAATCGCAACCATTTTCTATTTTAAATTTCTGCATATCAAAGAAAAACAGCATCCTACCGACTTTTTATCCAAGATTGATTAATTGATTGATTGATTGATTGATTTCATATTATTGTTGCGTTGAATTTTAAAAACATCCTTATGTTATGGTCTGTGTATCGTTCTATTGTTATGGGACCATTTTTCGATGTATGATCTCAATTTGAAAACGTCTTGAGAAAAACCCTCTCACAAAAACGTCCAAACGACGTTGTTGGGGGAAAAATTGATTTCTTTGCGGCCCCTTAGTTATATCTATTTTTAACGTTTGGACAATAAACGAATCTTCTAAGCGTACATTTACAAATGCTAATGGCATCTGGCAAGACATTGGCTCGAAATTAAGCTCTGATAGCGTATGATCGCAACAGCAATGCCGTGGTCCGTGTTTTACCAACCACATGGTGGCCGAGACTTAGCCCACACAATAGCCAAAACACAGGCATGAATGGTTAATTTGAGTCTTGGCGAACTGTACAGAGAGTATTAGCATAATTGGCTCAGGTTTGTGTTTTTCATCTTTATAACATGAAACGTCCTTAGAAACAGCTTTGCACAGATGAAAAGAAAAATTCATGTAATAGAACCAGTGACGAATGTAACTTCACCGATTTGGAATTCATTTTGGCTTACCTTTCTAGTGCTTGCCCGCAGTGACCTTTCCAGCTGAGACGGCCATAGGTGAGTTTAATTCGACTCATGCATTCCTCTTTTTAATTCTGACGTGACCAATTTTTGTTTGGCTTTCGTGCTCTACAACAACCTTATGGACATTATCCGTTGTGACACTTAAGTTGTTTAAACATAGGCAATGAAACTCATGCATTAATGAGGGTTTTCATAGACCGTAATTAGAGGTTACAATGTGTATCGCCTTACAATGTTTTTGTGCGTCGCTTGTAGAGGTGATGCTCTCTTTGTGTTTAGCATGACCCTGTTATCAGTTATTTTTTTTGCCCACGTATTAATCATGGCTAAAAATAGTCAAAACACTCCAAATATTTAACGTATTTCATTAACCCGAGTGATACTAAGTTGTCAGTACTTTTCAAGGTTTTCTTGTTGGATTTATTTTAAAAATGGAACCTTATATATAACGTTGGTATACTGCGAGGACGTTTGGTAAAATTTCTAACCTCCTTAAATATTTTTATCAGTATGACAGGACTTTTTGTAACATTTCTAACCAATTACCTACTTTGACTTCAATCATTTCAAATGCTTAAACCATTTACATAGGTATCTCGGGGCCGCTATGGCGAAGTGGTTGATGCATTTCAGATAGGATGGCTGTAGGTCCGTTTGATTGTAACTGTGATTAAGGGACAAGCAGCACAGGGATGCAGGTTCATCTACCATCAATGACAGGGAAAAAACTCACCCTTCTAAACCTCCTATACTCTTCCATCAGCGTAGGTACTGAAGTCACCTTATGGTAAAATACTTTCTTGGGTATCGATAGATAGGCAGGGACTGCTGTAATAAAGTGCGTGCCGGATTTTAATGATATAGAAGTCGGAAGGGAAAATGGGACTTGGTGATAATGTCCTTGCACTATCCTACCCTCCCATTCAAAACATTCCGTTGCCGTGATACAATTTACCACATTAGGATCACACATCACCTGGCATGATACGTAGACAGTGCACTTGTTCACAGCATTGCAGCTCCCTGTTTTATTTCTTGACGTCTTTTTTTGTTTCATGTTTGAAGCATCTTTCTTCGCACAAAGTTTGGGATTCCTGCAAACTGCCATGCACTACATGAGGATTATCTTTGTTATCCTTTGGGAATTCCTAAGGGAAAATAAGTTTTTCTTGAGTTGTCCCTTGAACGATGCGAAAGATAAGCCGTGTTCGCCATCAGAAGATCTCGGTGATCAAGATAAAAATTCTGTTAAGGTGGAAGCCAAGTCAGGTGAGCCAAAGTTTTCCAGTGGCTCTTACGCGGCTGGCCATTTTACAGCGTGCGCGTTTCCCCCCTGTTATGCAGTACCAGCGGTTATCGCCGTGGAAGTACGTGGATTTAGGGGTCAGTGTAATTGTTGTTATACCCATTTTCAGTTGCAATGAGTGTAGTGCTCCCATGGGTACAAACAAGAAGGTGGTTGTGAGGAGTAAGAGTAGATACGGCATCAGTTCAGAATCACCGTTTCTTTAGTCCTCGTTTCGTATCTTCAAGATCTACAGGTGGCTATTGGTGAATACGATGCGTGGAATGAAGATGTTTCATCGGTTTTGGTGAAGGCCGGAAATGACGAAAAGTGTAGAATGATATATCGTATGATAAGAAGCGAGTAAAATAATCATTAAGATTTGGTTATAAAGATATATCTCACCGCTCTCAGGAATTTGGGGACTGCAGAAAGAAAATTGAAGATTCGTGTATGCAGGTTTTATTTAATTGAGGTAGAAGATCATTATCTTTTTATTCAATAGATTGCCCTAAAATCTAGTGATTCTCAACCTTTGCATAGCAGTAAACCAACAAGAGCCACTATCTACCGATCCCTCACCGTCAACCTCATTGACGGGAGCTCAACATTTTAAAAATTTCATGATTACACGAAAGTCACATGAAATTTATGATTCTACAAAATGTTTTGTCTATTTCATCAAGACAATTACGGTTTTTTGATTATATTTTGTTTCTTGAATGCCTAAACTCGCATTTGTTAGTGCTTAGTGTCCGATAAGGACGAGTCGCCCAAAAAGGATGTAATCGGTTTTTAAAGAGACTGAATCATGGGACTCCCTGACAAGTGGCCCATCAGTAAGTTTGTTATGTGCTACCGGGCAGAGAAGCAAGCCATGAAGCAGGCTCAACAGCCCAGTAGGACCGCCTCTCGCGGATTATGGAAAGTGGCCTGTAACTCCAGATTGCCGTTCATAGTCGTATATCTGAATAATTACCGATTGGGTGCTCCTCTTAGGTTTTTCCGGTGTCCAGTATGGCACAAATGCGAAACATTTCCCAAGATTTACGAGACAGGGTACAAGTCTTGAAAATTTCTACGATTCTGAAAAATACAGGACGATTGACAACCATATCTTGGACTGTAGATCCCTCTTCAAATATTTATTTCTGAGAAGGAGAACCACTTAATTTCGTAAACTATTTATCTACATCATATATATAATTAAGTCATAATCAAATAGACTATAACTACGTTATTAATAGGCTTTTATCAAATATACCCTCTAGTTCCTTGGTATACAATAGTGGTTTATTACGTCCACAGGCAAGGCCATCATTCATGTCTGAAGTTCTGAAGGCAGTAACAAACTAACAGTAAAATGGGATTCAACGTAAGGAGATGCACGAAGAATCAATTGGTTCATGTGCGCCGAACGGTATTGAAAAAAGGGGGTTGCATGTCCTAAGATAACATGTGACGTAAGTTCGATTTCGCCAATCTTGACGCGACAGCCGTCAAACTTCTGACAAAAACAAGACAGAGACCTTTTCGTGTTGCCGCTTCTTTGCTGTGAAACGAATTGCCCACCAAACTAAGAAATTACTTTCATCCTTAAAAGAGACCAAAAATTCCCATCTTTTAAAACCATCTTTTAAAGAAATCTCTTAAAATACTTAATTTTAACACTGCTGATCCAGCCAGATATTGTATTTAGAACAGTTGTAGCTACTTTTCGAACATCTCATTCCGAATTTTTAAAGTTTTGTAAATTGACATTACAAACTGCAGTAGATCATTTTATGGAAATTGCGCAATATAAATGATAAGTGATAACATATTATTATTATTAATAATAATGATTTATAATGACATTAGTAATATATTTCACCTATGTCTTCATAAGAAATTGCATGGTCTAAAACAATGTTTAATATCTGACTTATTTATATCCTGTCAGTCCAAGGCCAGAATGATTCTACGCTTTTCTTTGGATCGTACGTCGCGTTTAATATTTTCAAATACACTGACGTCAAACATTAATACTGATAAAGTAATTGTATCCGACAAGATATCACAGTGTGCACCAGGGTTGCCAGATGGGATTTAGAAAAGAAGGCCAAACAGATGACAAAATCAGGCGAAAATGCGCAAAAAAGCACAACGAAAAAGTGCCCCAAATAGAGCATTGCACATGCGCAGAAAGTGACAATGCGCATGCGCAAGACATGATACGCATCATGTGCCTTCGAAGCAGGCTCAAACAGAATTTTTTCATTTTCTGTCTTTAATACCCACCAAAACAACAAAACAATGCAATAAAAAATAAACATTCTGTCACTGTGACGTGTGCTGTAAAAAGATAAATAATTTTGTCTCTAAATATAGGGTTCATATTAACTTTGCAGAAGGAGCGAAATGCATTATCTGAATACTAAAATTTTTAATTATATAATTGGACTGAAGAGGTGTGTTCTCTTAGCCACTCCATAAATCCTTATGGGTATTTGCAATCACTTGTATCCTCTTGCCTGGCTGTCTCATCTTGCTCAACACTAATTGCAATTAAGTACCCAAAAGAAGGACCTTCATCCACCAAATGTTGCCTCAAAGCGTAACAAAAGTAGATTTTACAGCCTGAAGGTTGGAGAAGTTTCTCTCGAAACGTAGCTTGCAACAGGAGACTCAAGTCACGATCAACTCTACTATCTATTGATTTTACCTGTTCTAAGTGATTATGAGGTCCAAGAGTACACCTACTATTTGTAAGAATGATATGATACCTACCATTGACTACGAAAAGGTTCTTTTGTGCGGCAAATGTGAGATAATGCAAAATACTAATAGTTTAAAGCAATTGAATTAGAGTATTTCTAAATCAGTAACATTGTTCAGGTTCGCGAGCACTTTTCATCAGTAATTTAGAGGAAACTACACAATCTTAAATGTTTTGCATGTGAAAATGAGTGTTCTGCGAGTCGTGAAAAGTATCGTATATTGCATCTAGGATAAAAGCTTTTACAGATGAAAATAATAATAAGATACTTAACTTAAAATAAAAGAACTCCTTGAAAAATACCGTTAATCGGATAGTATTTGTCAAGACTTGTTTGGTGCCTAAATTTTTACCGATAATTATCTACAAACCAATTGAAAATGGTCGTTTACTTAAGTTTTAATGTATGTTTCCCTATGGCATTCAGTTTGCTGACATCGCTTTTCAAAGCTTACCAGACTGCAAATGGGGTTAGATGGGGGTCATTGAAAATCCTGGGGAACACAACAACTCTCGACAAGAGACAGGGGGGGGGGTAGAAAATCTTGTATTGAAAATATTGTAAACATAATTTCTTTCCCCACGTATGGTTTATCACAAGCAAAGAAATTATTACAAGAATTTCAAAGAATATTTCTCTAAATTTTCTAGATTTTCATTGCAAATTTTAAGATTTGTCAGCCTTGCAATGGGAATGTTGCGGTAGGGAAGTACAGGCTTCTGCTGACGCTTGCAAACTGTTAACGCAGTTATCGTAAAGCAGCAGGTCCTAGTTTTCATAATCATGATAAACTGCGATTACCATATTCAAATATAGAGCAATGATAAGCGCTTCATATTATCTTAAAACTGACTCTGTGAGAATCTTAGAACTGCCTATTGTAAATCCTGAGAAGGAGTTGACAAAACTCGTGAATTGGTTTCATGAATTCATTAAGACTTTTTCTGGTTTCCAAGGACCCTTACTGTTCTCTTCAACTAAATAAAGACTACTCCTCTGTTTCCAATAATTGAAATTTAATATTTATGTTCGTTTTCCTACGCAAGGAAACGATCAGCTGTGCTCTTGCTTGGCTTTGTAGCATCCGGATTCTTTCAATTTTTCGTTTATTCATAATCGGCAATTTTCTTGTGAATATTATTGCTGTCCATATTTAATTGCACATCTACTGGCAATAGAATGTTATTGAAATAGAACGCTACCCCTTGGGTTTCACGGCGCTTTTTTTGGTTGTTATTATTTGGTTTTTTTCAAACATATTTTCAAAATATTTTTGAATAACAGAATGGCGTATTAGAGGGAAAGAGTTCTTCTTAAGATGTGAGCAGTGCTCATTAAAGTTATTTTCTGGACTTCGTGAAGGCTTACATTTCCTGCTTTTTTCTTCTTATTATTATTATTATTATCATTGTTATTATTATTATTATTGAAATGAACAAATTATCGAATGGTTTGTAATGCCATGCCAATAACCTTTGCAAAATACATCCGCAATGCATTTATTGTTCTGTTTTGGTAATGGACAGTTTAACCTCATGGAATTTTTTTCTGGACGTTTAAGAAGCAAATGAATGAAATACACCCCATAAGAATGCAATGTAAATATTCATGCGAAAGCTTTATCCATCGTTCCGAAATGCTTCAGCTAGTTACTCTCATTGATGATAAGACGTTTATAATATTTATCCTCAAAAACTTTTATGGCGTCATTGCAATTTCTGAAATACTTAGAAAAAGTAGAAAACAAAATTCCTTAAATTATTGATTCTGTATAAAAAGGTAACTTTCCTTCGAATAGCATCCTCTGCTTGAAAGAAAATTATCTTATCATGTTGTCACTGAGATTCGTTGTAATTTTTGCAGCTCTCTGCTTGGTGCTTACAATCAGTGGTAAGTTTGCATTTTCCCTTTGACTTGTGCATCATTTTCAGATAGACCGTATATTTGCTAGGATAGTCCCCATCTTCTATCGTAAGACACAGGTATCAATGAACACAGAAACAGAAAATTCTTGTAAAGGTCTTTTTTACATGTAGGCTATATCAAGTTTTTGAGAGCAATTATTCCAGATTTAATATCTTTATATCTGAAAATTGTGTTATCAAGAACTTAGTTCGCTCTTTTTTGACCTCTTTGCCTCGCTTCCTTTTCCTTCTGCAATATATTTCACTGACTGAGATTATTAGCATTGCATCAAGTTGCACGGGCAGTGTGGGGATAGGAGACATTTATTCAGACTGTGACAGTTGTATTTTGGTTGCATATGTATGGAAAGCAGATAACAGGAAAGTATCCACATCACATAAATATGGAGGCAGCATTCTGTCTGATCTCATTATTTATTGCACCTTGACAGAAATTTGTGTGTCCAGTTTTAATTTTTATTGCTGAACGTAATCGGTTAACATCAAGCAAATTATATTTGTTCTTAAATTATATCTACTCTCATGTCTCAAATTTGAAACTGTTTTGATCTTCATCCTTTCTTTTGCCTTGGGTAACTGTCGCCAGCTTTTTCTTAATGCATAAGTTACCTTGACATCCTTTGCAAGGTGGAGATTGTTTTTGATAAACTACCTAAATAAACATTATCTTTTTATGCCCCAACTCTAAGCTAAATAATATTTGCGTGTTTATTTTGTTTTCAGCGTTGAGTACCAAAGATGATGCCGAGGAGATCTTATCAACCATTGAGGTTTGTTCTTAACTTGACTACAATCTGGTTTACTGTATATTAACAAAACCATTTACCATTCAAAGCCGCCAAGTGTAGTCACATTGATAATTACTATTTCTGGCTGTTTTTTAGACAGGTTTGCACTGGCATTCTTATCGTACTCTTAAATAACTAGGGCTGACTTGGCGAATCATCGTAATAAAGCATAGAGCTGTATTTACAAATCAAGTAGTGAAACAGTAAATGATGTAATAATAAAATACAAAATCTTCCAGATTTCTTAAAGTAACAAATGCACCAACAAATAACCAAAACCAAGGAACTGGTAAGAACTGAACAACCGAAATCCCGTGACAAAATTAATGTTGTCTAGATTCGCTTGTCCTTCTCAATAGCATCATGCATACTCCAATGTCAGAACGTCAACATAATACACCTGCCATACTATTTATGGGTCATTTAATAATTACGTAACCCTACAAATCCATCTGTGACGCATCGTCATTGATAGTATAACAACACCCATCACTAGTACGTAACAGTCTGAAAAACACCCCCAATTTTTCAAAAAGGAGACCGGACCTGAAACGTTACCATAAATGTTCTCATGAGCCCTTGCACCTATCTCTCGCAGGCTCCTTTCAAACCTATTACATTAAACATAATGTAACAAGCGCTGATATTGGATGAAGTACATTTAAAAATTGAATAGGGAATACGTAAACACTCAATTTATATGTACGCAATTAAATTAATCTTTCAGAGGATCTTAGATTTTAGACTGATAATAATTGATACGCAGAGATACTGAAACGTATTTATTTTGTAGCGCGCTACCTAATTTCTAGGTTCACCCTCCACCCACCCATGCTGAAATAGTGTAAAGGTGCTTAACAATATTAGCTACCCCACCCATCCCTATGACCGTTATGTAATTATTGAATGACCCCTTACCTCAAATCACTAAGTTTGGTTGAGACACTATTGCTTGTCAGGAGTATATTATTAGCCAGATTCAACAATAACATATTTTCAACTTATGACACCATATCCTCCCAATGCCTACAATTGTAAACCTTTAATTTCAACTAACCCTTATTGCCCCCTGTGATGGTGATCCTCATCTATTTTGTAATCCAAATACAAATACTATCTCCCAAGAATAAAAAAGTCCATCTGGGCTAGCTGCTAATCACATAAAAGAAATTTTGGGGGTAAATACTTGTGATGGGTGAGAATTTATTTTTCCAGTGATTTCAACACTTTTCGTCGTCATATAAATATGTGAAAAAATGATTTTAAAAAAGTTCGCTTTCAACGACGCTCTCTAGAAACTCTCCTCCCGCAACAATAAATGACATTTTAATCAGAAACAAAAGTCAATCAACCGAAATTGCCTAAAACATAGAGGGTCTACAATTGTAGACATTAGGATAATATGGGTTAATAACGGAATCATTAGTGAAATGCCATTGACTGGTTTCGTTGCACCCTCATCAGAATGGCTTGTGCAAAGCACGAGTTGTTCAAACATTCAAGCATTCTGAAATTGTTCTAATAATTTTGGCGGCTCCAAATTGTTGGTAGGCTTAATTATTGTCCAATCAGCGGTTGACAAATTTTTGCTTCGATCCCTTTCTTTGTTTGCGAGTTATCATAAATGATGCTTGAAATTTAATTAATCTTCTTTCATGATTATGTATCTTAGTCAAGATACGAAATATTGAGAAAAAACGATTGCAAAACTTCCTGTAATTCTCTTTGATATTAAATTTTATTTGACATGAAGAAAAACTAACTAAAATATATCAAAGCCCCAACTTTTCTACCATGTATGTAAATATAGTCAATCCAAATGTTGTTTAAAAGATACAAGAAGAAAGTGGGGGGAGCGGGCACTAACACAATATCACTGAACTATAAATAAAAAGTCTGGAAGGATAACTCTATTGTTTTGCACGCGTAACCAATAATGGCCGTCACTTTGCTCGTATAACACGAAATGGCGGGAAATGTAAACAGCAAGCCTACGTCAGTTTTAGTTGCAGAATAAAGCAGAACAAGAGGGCGAATGGTATGAACGGTGAGAGTGTTTATTCAGATAATCAACGAAACGAAATGAAGAGCCGATAAGCCATTAAAGATATATTTTCGTAACGGTGTGTGACCTGGTGACCCTCTCTTGTCACACGATCATAATCCTGGTTCATCTTTCATTTCCATTTTGGTTAAAATATTTCAGTTAACTTGGAGTATTCCTTTCAAAATGCTTATTGGATAAGGATTGTCAAAGTATCTAAGTTGCCGTCCAACTCCAACCACCTCAACCAAAATGCTAGTCGAGACGAATACTGCTTCTGAGGACGAGTACCTGCTTGAATTATCTCCTCCAGGGTTTGACTTGAGAAACGTTTAGATCTTCCATAAAATCATTTGCGTCGGCCTGTAAATGTTACTAAATGCCACAGAAAATTTGTTTACCAAGGTACAGTAAGTTTGCGAATAATTGCCCTTGCCCCTAGTTTCGACACCCCACCCTTTATCAAATATCAGGGAACTTTAGAAGGTGAATTTGCTCAGCACTTTGCGAGCCATTAATTTATGATGCCTATTTTCTGCTCCAGACGCTTGCTTTTTGACTGGGTTTAAAATTTTTTATATAAGTCAGAACAGACAAATTCGGCCTCAATAATCTTTGATCAGAACAGGCCAGTAGCCAATGAGGGAATAAGTAGAGCTAAATCCCTAAAATTTACACATTCCCCTTTTTATACCATTTTTAATGTTATGGGTATCTCAAGGTTAAAATGCAAGCATTTCTTAAGAAAGAGTAGTGTCAAGTCTTATAGACACTCCTCCCCCCCCAAAAAACCCCTCTAACCCTGGCTAAGGGCCCTGGGCAGAACTTTTCCTAATGTAAACCTTACCACGTTAAAAATATATGCCTACAATTCATAAAAACCACTGTATACTCTTTTTCGATTCATAGTATGCACTCGGAAAAGACAAATCGTGGTCACTTTGGCTTCATTGCATCAAATCCTTCAGCACCTCCCCCACGGCTCAACTCAAGAAAATTACTCTTAAATTTCTTTTCTTTACCTTCAACACTTTAAGCGAATGACTAACTTTAACTAAAAAATGTAAATGTGATCTATATGTTACTTTAACTTTGCTAAAATCCTTTAATTTGTGAGTCGATTTTTCATAGTGTCTCCTGTTAATTCTGCACGTACGTCATGAAGTGGTTGGCCACCGTCAAGGCGATGGTGGAGAGCGCGGTGCCGAATGCAGAACCGGTCGCTGTCTCAGGTGTCAGAATGTTGTTCATCTCGTTTCCCTCATGGCCCCTTGAAGAAGAAAGGCAGGAATTTCGCGAGACCGGCACCGCATGCGCCTGCGATGCCAGCGACTGCCAGGAGCGTCTTCCACCCTCCCCGCGCCTCGCTCAGCGTCGAGCTGATCCGGTCGATCTTTGAATCCACTGCAGCAAGGGCCCGTTTCATCTCCCCCTGCTCACGGTGGACGGCCTGCATCTCGCCCTCGAGGCGGCCAAGGTCACGCTGCAGGTCTTGGTGAGATGGACTGGTCACTCGAAACTCTCCCTATCTCGGTTCCAGGCGGTATCCGCCGCCGGTCGTACAGCCGCGGATGTTCCAGCCGACTTCGCGTAGCGCCTTGTTGGCTCGGTGGACGAAGACCGTGATGGCATCTGCCGCGTACTCAGGCTCTTCATCCGGGTGAGGCCAAACCGCTTCGATGAGATCGCTGCTCGACCGTGGACCGGGCCGTGCCAGCATCACGGCCAAGAGCACTTGCGCTTCTTGAGGGTGGATGTGGATCTGCCGGCCAGTCGTTCGGATCTGCCAGCGGCGCTTTCGACCACGCACGCAGCCACAGGTCGGATTGTGGACGTAGACGAGCCTCGGTGCGTCACGCCGCATCGCCTTCCTCAGGCTCCAACTCCCGCCACCCCTCTCCCGAGCTCAAGAGACAGGTCAGACCGTTTGGCATCTGCACGGCTATGGTCCAGGTCTCCCCCGCCTTGCTCTGGTAGACCTTCAGGAGCGCGCCGCCGCGCGTGACGCCTGAGAAGGCTGGGTGCTCGCGGTACCTCTCTGCCAGCTGGGCGTCGAATTCAGCATGGGGCAGGCAGTGAGCAGCCTCAGCCGGACATGAAAAAGCCGCCAAGAAGGCGGCGATCAGAAGGACACGCATGGGGCGCTCCTATGAGGGAGGGCTGAAGACCTGGATGTTGAAGCCGCTTGCGGTTCTGTAAGCCGGCTCTAAGCGGCTCTCCCGCCAGGGCAGAATTTCATCGGTGAAGTTGTCCAAGGCGAAGTCGCCACGATCGGTCACGACATGCAGGACAGCGTGATCGATCCTCTTTCCCCGGCGCCTTATCTTGCCGACACAGATCCTCAGGCCGCCCAGGTCGATACCCTCCTCGTACAGGAGCTTGCGCTTGAGCAGGCTGAAGTTCTCGCAGTCGCCGGGTACGATGTGCTCCCAATCGTCCTGCCTCTCCGGCACCCACCGGCCGACGTTCACGGTGCGGTTCACCTTATCGATCAGCTCCCAGGTCTCTTCCGTGGCGCTGATCACAGAAAGGCCAGACGCGAGATGAGGATACCTTCGGATGTAGGCGCGCCAGGGGCCGATCGAAGCTCGTTCGCTTCCGACGGGCATTGGTGTTGATCGGAGCGTGCTGAAGTCAGACTCCCCCTCCGACGCCCGAGCTTCCATTACAACAGCGGCAAATGGTGCGCCGCTGAGAAAGTCGCGCCTCGTGGGTGAGAGATTTGTGGCCAATAGGATTGGGGAAATACATGATGAAAGTCAACCATCTCAATGGAGACACGTTCCTACAAAAACCAGCCCCGCAGATCAGGCTTCCAGAGGAGAAACTGTTAAAGAACTAAGCATAAGTGAACTATGGTGGTCTGGACCAGAATTCCTCAGACAGGACAAGTCAACATGGCCAAACAATGCCCCTGAGTGTAGCCAAGCATGAGTGGAAGAAATGAAAGGTGGTACTGGTAACCATGCATTTCTTGCCACAGAAATAGATGTTCGACTTATGGATCAAGAATGGAGACTTGATCCAGAGAGACATTCAAATTGGGAAAAACTGGCTTGTATCACTGCATGGGTGAAAAGATTTATCAGAAATTGTAAGTTTGCCTGGAACCATCGAAAAGGTGGTGAGCTAACTCCTGAAGAGATAAAAACTGCAATGAGGTATCAAATTAACATGGCACAGACCAAGGTATTTCCAGAGGAGTACAGAGCTCTAAAGAAGCAGAAAGAATTTCCTCCTAACAGCAAGCTGCTGAGCTTATATCCACGACTAGACAATGAAGGGGTGATTAGGTGTGATGGAAGACTTCGAAATGCAGAGTTTCTATCATATGATGCAAGGTACCCAATCATATTACGTCGAAAGAATTGGGTTACTAAGTTAATCGTAAAGAAATGCCATGAAGATGGGAAGCATGTGGCAGGAGTGAAACAAATCTTATGCACACTTTCAACAACATACTCGATACAAGCAGCAAAGGAAGAGATAAAGGAGTGGGAAAAAGAATGTGCCAGATGCAAAAGACAAAAGGCTAAGGCTGCAGTCAAGATAATGGTACCACTACCCAAATCAAGGGTACAATTACCACTCAGGGCAATTGCCAAAACAGCAGTAGATTTTGCTGGCCCATTTTTGACAAGACAATGGCGTGGAAAAAGTAAAGAAAAGAGGTAATTGTGTCTGTTCACATGTTTGGCATCAAGGGCTGTGCACTTAGAAATGGCATATGGACTCAATACAGGGTCATTTCTTAACTCTTTCAATCGACTTGTGAACAGGAGAAATCTCCCATTGGAGATGTTCTCCGATAACAGCTCGAATTTTGTGAAAGCAGATAAGGAGCTTAGGAATTTAATAGCTGCAATCAACAGGGAGAAGATTGTTAATACATCGGCATGTAGGGGAGTAAAATGGAATTTCAACCCTCCATTGGCTGCTTATGCCATACTAGGGAAGGCAGACATCACTGATGATGAATTACAGACAGCCTTCGCAGGTGCAGAAAGTCTGATTGATTCTAGGCCATTAACCTACCAGAGTAGCCACCCAGTTCGAGTTGGAGAGAATGGGGAGAATGGAGAAAATAGATTTCTCTCTTTAAATATAGCGTCATGAGGCTTAGTTTATTATTGAGAAATTCATAGTTTAGTCTATATAGATACAGTTATAATAGCTATCAATTGTTGTGTTGAGCTATTTAGTATTTTACTTGGAAGCAACATCGTAAGTTGCAATCGATCATCAGTCTACGTCTTTACGTCGTAATGTCGTTAATAACACATCTTGAATATGAAAATTCAATGCTCTCAATCATTGCGTGCTGAGGTAGAACTTTCTTGATATCCCTTTGCTCTGATTTTTCGTAAAGAAGGTCTACAGTATGGTGGTAGTTATGTTCCGCAAGCTATCTTGAGATCTTTCTTGTTCATTCATTTACATGGACACCATTGCGGTTAGGTTGTGCCTTTGCTTGATTAGGTGATGGCATGTTTCGTATAATAAAAACCGCCTATTGAAGCTGTTTACAGACGTATACCAGTTATAAATGACTTCATCGCTTCCTTGCATAAAATTTGTATATACACTGCACTCTAGTAGCTGTGCAATATTTTCTGCTACTATGCAACCGAGAATTGATGTTTTCTCTTAGCGTTGATTACTATTAAAGGGTACAAAGTAATGAAAGGCTGCAGCTAATGTTTAATCTCTTGCAAGTTCCATATGAGAAATTTATTCTTTCAAATTTTGGATGCTGAAGTAAGATTTTCTTAATATCCCATTTGTTCTTATTTTTTTAAGTGATGATTTACAATTTGTAACTGGTTGTGCTTCGTAAGTGGCTGTGAGATCTTTTTCAATGATTTATTAAATTTAGGTCGTGGTTTCGCTGTATTGATCAATGACATGTTACTAAACAAAGTAACTACGCTGTGATACAGTTAGAGACCCGTATCGGTTATTGCTGAGTCTTGTGCTTCTTTGGGGAATTCTTGCGTATACATTGCATTTTTCTAACAGGAAATTTAATTAACAATCTCTAGCAGAAAGAGCAGAGTAATTTTAAGGTAATGTTTAACTTGCTTCAGCTTTTCAAATGTGTCAGGGGAAATTGACAAATTTGTTATTTTCTGCCCTCTTATTTCCACCATCTTTCGTAAGGATGAAATTTTCTTAGCTTCGTAGAGTTCTGTTTTGTGTTAGAAATTTGAAAACAAAGATCAGTTAAGGTCAACGTCAGGAAGAAATTGCAAAGAATCTCCAAACAAACTGAAAACCCCCGAACTTTAGGCCCTACAACTTCACTTAACTTGCAACTGTTTTGATTTAACAATCGCACTTTGTTTACCTCACAACTTCTACGTCTTGACTAAACTTTCCATCTCCTTAAAAGTAAACTGAACTTTGTTTCCAGTGATATAACGGTTGTTGATGGACTAATATGCTTGGCTTTTCTATGCATAACATTGAGCTTTATACTTTCGATGACTTTGGCTACATTACATTTTTAAGCATGCAACCTGTCACAGTTCAAAAAGAACCTTCAGGGAATCACCTGCAGTGGATTCACCAATCATTAGGTACTATTTTAAGCCCGCGAATAACGAAACGCGATATTCGAATGGAAAAAAAGGATAGCCTCTAAATTATAAACCAACCTCAGCTGAAATGTAAGTAACAGAGATTCTAGTATTTCACAGACCATGTCAGTAACATACGAACCTTCAAAATCACCATGGAGATAACTCTACTATTAAGAAATAAATAAACTTAGGTCATACAATTTTGTAGCACTTTCTATAGACATGTAGTCGACTTTTGTTGCAACAAGAAGAGTAGTTTACAAAATATAACTTAGACAGTCGTACGTCTATCGTTTTACCAACAACGCTCTTATTGGAAGACTGTTAGGCACGATAGTTGCGCTGATGTATGGCTAGAGTCATAAAGGAATTAGGCGGAATTCCTCCATGGCCAGAGTCAAAAGCAGACTCGTGCTGATAACGTAACACTTGCGTCGTTTTGCTTTCACTAAAATTGGGGGCTTTGTCGTTTACATAAAAGGCCATCACGGATCTTATCAACCGGTTATTTTATTCCTGATGGCTCGGCCAAGCAGCATAGGGGAGGCCTACTAGAGGCATAAGTAAAATTATGTCAGTAGCTTTATCATGGAGGAGCAAGATTTACCTAGTCTGTTCCCTCAAGTAGTAAGATGTCTCCGTAACACACGGTCAGTTAACACTTAGCTGAATCGATGGAACATTACTTTTGTTTGGAGGCATACAATATTTCTTAAACGACGGACATATGATCTTTAGTGAAAGCAGTGTCTGAAGCATGGCGAGGGTGGGCGTCTCTTACCAAATACAAGAATCTCCTTTCGCTGCATGTTGCTTGTTTAAAGTTTCGTTACGCAAAGACTGCCGGTTGCATATGCCCCTTTGGATCAGTTTGCAATCGATTAATACTAGTATTGACAGTACAGGTCGAGGTGGTTTACTGAAGATATTGTGTAGTTAAAGGAGCTTCAAATGACGAAGTTTTGTAGATTAAAATAAATCATTTTATTTAGTACGCTTTATCAACTGTGTTTAATGTTAACACAAGACGTTGGGCATGATGATTACACTTAACTATTCCTCTTAGTCCTTCGTAGCCGTATGTCCACATTTTCAATTTTAGAGAAAGGAACGAGCCAGTTTGCTTATACCGATACCAAGGCACGTGAGTCAGCACTCTTCTGTATAATAATCGCCCAAATAATGGGGTTTGATAAGAAAGTCCATCTTGTTAAATAAGTGACTTGAAAGCAGGCCTAGTGACAGGCATTATTTTGTATTATCTCTTATCCACCTCTGCTTTGGCAAATTTTCACAAGTGGAAATTCTAAAACTCAACTCTAAAAAAATTGATAAACCGCGAAAGTTCAAAGAATAGATAGCGATCAGCCTTTAAAGATTAGCTTCTTTATTTTCAAATCCCTGTGATCTGGTTTTGGCAAATCAGTGCAGTTCACAGATAAACCAGAGAATGGTAGCCATATCACACACACTCCAGTAACCCTCCAAATGACGTGGAAAGTCAGAAAAGTCACATGACGTGGTTTTGCCTTGCCAGAAAGATCATTGTTGATAAGTATGAATGATAAGTAGAGAGTTTACAATCATTTCATTGTTTCGGTAAATGGCATCCTTGGACGTCAGATCATAAAGACGTGATAGAAGTACCCTATGCTGCGACCTTTCAAAATGCATCGACATCTTCGAATTTCTGTGGATTAAAGTCGGATTGGTACGGGTAAGAAATTGCTTTAATAAGAGGAGAGTGCAGGTATCAGATCACTGACCGGCATCGATGCTATCACGAGTACGAGGTCTTAAGACTGATGATACGCGAAATCAGTACCGATATCCTGACGGTTTGAGACGATTAGGTCCTTATCGTTTCGTTTCGTCTAAATCGTCACGTAGTGTGTATTGGGCTTAATGCTCAACTTTTGTTTGACTTGCGTTACCTCTCCCGCAGGTTTTTCTAGGTCGTCATTTTTCTGGAATTTGTATATATGTTCTCTTATTGAGCAAATGTCTTTACGATTTTTATTGTCGTTGAAGGTTCCTTTTGTGTTGATGCAACTAATACGTAATGTCGCAACATTTATTAGCAGTTATTCAACAGAATTCAAGATTTGTCTTGTTGCTCCCCGTTCATTTTGCTCCCCTTTCTTATTACTCCCCTTTCTTGTTGCTCATAGTTGGCGCTTCCTGTTCAGATTATTTAATACAGATAAATCTACAGATAAATCTTGATCTAATTTTTATTGTGCCTGGATTTTTATCACTTCGGTCTCTCCATGGGCTTGGATTTGCTAAAGAGTAAGGTATACTTGCTTTATGAGTTGCTTTCCTTTTCAGGGCCTTTTTCTTTGCACTGTTCAATCTGCTGATGATAAAGTTTTGTTGCTCCGCATTCCCCCCAAGATTTATGATCTCATTTTTTTCAGTGGTGAGGTCCCACTGCGTAAACGTTTCTATCATACAATTAATTGCAGCTTTTGCTAAAATTGCTTATTACTCATGCATGACCACCATATGCGTACCGTATTTCCTGTAATTATAGATCCCCTCTAATTAAAGACCCCCTCTTCGCATCATGTCAAGTAATTATAGACCCCCTCTAATTATAGAACCCCTCTTCGCATCATGTCAAGTAATTATAGACCCCCTTCCAATTATAGACCCCCTCTTTGCATCATGTCAAGTAATTATAGACCCCCTCCAATTATAGACCCCCTCTAATTATAGACCCCCTCTAATAAAAGACCCCCTTTTTGGTGCCTGTAATTAATTACAGACCCCTTCCATATCTATATGAAAACGGCAGATATGGATTTTGTCTTCTTGGGACAGTCTCTCCACGAAAATCATTGTTGAGTCATTCAAGTTCTGTGCACTCACTTTACCCGTTGACGGCTCTGATGATGACAAAACACATAGTGTTAACGAAAATCAACCGTGCGAAAAAGGTGTGCAACGCCTCAAGGAGCAAATCGGCACACTGAAAGAGCCTTTTCATGGAAATCCGTTTGTAACAACAGAAACGGATCGCGAAATGTGTGCTTCTGAACATTACGTATTGACAATGATTCGGACTCACACATCGAGGTCTGTTGAATTTCCACTGAATGTATGCAAACCGTTTTTCGTTTTGGCTGCAATTCAGTGATGATAAGCTATTGGTGTAAACTATAAATGTAATGATGAAAAGTATACATGTACTTTCGTAGTTCTTCTTGAAACACTATATGTTCATTTTTTTTTCCAAAACTTTGTTCTGGAAATCAAAGCCCCCCTCTAATTATAGACCCCCCTTTTGGTTCCCCCAATTAATTATAGACGGGTTGTTTTGTCCCGGACAGCCGCAGTAAGGCTCAACGACAGGATCGCATTGGAGATGACAATTCGAAAGAGCAGGCAAAATTAGAAGAAATACGGTATATTAATCGAACAGGTAAAAGCAACGGTTACTTATCATATACCGCACCTCATCTGCAGCTCTGGCAGGTTTGCCCACATCTTCACCAGCCTCAATCTTCCGCCTGTAATCTGTAAAAACGGACTAGAAAGAAAAGGAAAAATACTCATGGTTGATGCCAATACCAGTAACATCTACGCACTAGTAGAAAATTATTATGGCAAAAATATTACAGTTACTAATGGACCTGATTTGAAACTATGAGAGTCTTTTAAAATTGCAAAACAGTACTATATTTAAGTCAGTTTTATGAAGGATCCCTTCCATGCTCGCACTATACAAAGATATCAATGTTATGTTTGAAACTCGATTCCCGCCTCGTTCATTCATTGCCGATAAGGTTAACATTACATACAAATCAATAAACGTACCCTATAATGTTTCGTATGCTTTGCAAAGATTAGTATCTTCGATTAAGAGGGCTTGGAGGACAGACATGACAATGGAATTGCCAAAGGGTAATGATGTATCCGTTCTGTCAATGTTACCAAGGAAGACATAGCTCTACAACCTTTGAAGTCATCGTCATTTTGGCAAAGTGGTATGAGCCTAGGTTCTGAGTTTAATAAAGTTTTATCTACAGCATATTTGCTTGAAATTGTACATTTAAAACCTGCCTTGAAAGTAGGTTATAAGAAACGTCGAATATACGAAATTTAAAAAGGCCAGGGTTGTTGCAAGTACTTTTCCTAATTCTTATCTTGGAAATACATTCGTTGCACCATTACACCGCCGTATGTTTTAACTGTGCGAATGAGTTTAAAAATAATCAACCCACAACCATAAAAATCGACTGCTTCTGTCCGAATTTTTTCCCCGATTAAAATGCGCAAATATTGTTTTGGGTTTCCACTGGGCCAGTTACGTGAAGGGCAGTTTCATGGACGGTTGGGCTATCTTCGTTGAATAATGTGACAGAGCTACGGTCTTAGCAAGTAAATAATTGCACAGTATCAGTGTAACTACGACATCAACGAAATTTGCACTTTAAACATAGGAAAATAGGTTGCTCTACACAAAGCGAGCTAGACATACCTGCAGCGTAACTGAATCATCATAAATCTGTGTAAGAAATAAGAATATAACAGTTAGTAAAATGGTGTATGGTTATGTTTGGTCTTCAGGATTCACTGGACATTTGGCATATGTTAGCAACTTAGTAGGGCAGTAAACAGTAATTGGTAACAGTAGCAATCGTACTTGCTTCGGGACTCCCATTCTTATTCCAAACAAATAGCATGATATATCCCTTATCATCATACTGGGTATCAGGAATAGTACTGATGCCTTTTGAACGATAATATTCCGTATAATAGTCATTTGTAAAGGGATAAAATCCAAGACGTCGGGGTTGTCACAGTATTACAATCTTATTAAAAATGTACCATGACCAGTGTTGCCAGATATTTTACGTCTGGTCAGCAAAATCGTAAGAAAAGGTGCCAGGAGGTCGCCCAAGATGGATTTTCTAAGTGAGTGAGTTGTGATGAAGTTGGTGGAGTGTATATCAATACGAACAGTTGCCTCGAGCAATAAAACTAAATAGTAATGCTAATTTTGAGGGTTCTCCATTCGGGCACGAGGGCGGCTTAATTTCAGGGCATCGGCGGACGAAAATGAACAACGATCACTAAAACAGTAATAACTTTTGTCAAATAACTTTGGAACTGAAATGAAAACTTTACGGCATCGTATTTCCCTTTTAATTTTCTCTCCAATGATACATGATACATTTGTCATTAAAGAAATCAAAATACGACAAGATAAATTTAAGAGACATTTCTCGTGCAGTTTTAATATCAAATATTAGTTTCAGCTAAGAAGATTGAGAGAGTTTAGAACGTTGTGGCCCCCTCCCAATACACGAATAGCGTTAACGATTATACGCCCACATGTACTGCAGCTCGCGAAGCAATTCTTCAACTATAAAACTTAAAGAATCACTTTCTTCGTTGTACCTGGTTTTACTTGCTCTCATGCTGGTCAGGTAGATGATCGGTCCAGATATGGTTTGAAATGTCAGTTCTTATATATGTTCTTAAGTAATGCATTTGCAGAAGGAAATTTTCCTTTTTTTTGTGGGTTTCTTTAATCATTTATTAACGGTAAAAGTCCCTTCAAGCTTAAAGATATTTTTGGAAAGAGCATAATGTTTTAAAATATTTACGTTTTCTTAAGAACTATATGTTATCAATTGGTTATTGAACCTATTGAAAGCATGATGATATACTGCTATTGTTACCACTGTTTTACATAGAAATGTTATAAGTACTTAGGTCCAATCCTCCTATTGTTTAACTACCACTCTAGATTGTACACTCCCTTGTTGTCGATCTCATTGCAGTTATGTTGATGTTATGTTGTATCACATGATCAAGACAAGATATCTTAGGTTTGTTGATTAATGATATTCACCGACTCGTTTATATACAACTACAAAAGCTATGATAATATTTGACTTGATAAATATTTCCGAAGTGGTGTTCTTCCAGGTAGTCATGTTTACTTGATCGTTTCTATCAGCTTTTGAAATTATTTCTTCGTTGTTATGTTTCCTTTCGAGCTCAGTAGTCATTTGAATATCAGGTTGTAAGTCGTTCCATTCTTTTGCAGCAGATTAACGGAAACCGTTTTCTCATATGCTCAGTTTTAGGTCGGGGCAGTTTTAGGCCTTAGTCATTTCTTGTTTGGGAACCCGAAATTGGGGACCTGTGCTAAAATTTGTACCAACAGCGTTTTTTAAAACACTTTTTGCTACTTCGGATCTCATTAATGCTCCGTCAAACTTGAAAGATTCTTAACGCCTGTCCACGTCTGTGACAGTCACCTTTGTGGCTTTCATATTCTAAACTTTTTACATTGCTATATAATTCAGAGTCCGTAGGTTTCTTTGGTGAGTTTCAATGATATAGCGGTCGACAGGTTTCCATTTGATCACTTCCTTTTTTCAGGGGCTTTCGAATAAAGATGTCCCAACTTAGTATACGAGATAATTAAGTTTGGTTATTTCGCCAATATTTCACCGTGGACTTTGGCGGTCTTACGGCAACACGTAAAAACCAGACTAAAAAAATTTCGTTTACATTTGGCTGAAAAATCACGGAGTTCAGCTGCTTGTATCTCGCATAACAACAGCTAAGCTAGCAACGCAAAATAAATGACCTCAACGGTGGAACATTTTTACTTTTTAGGAGATTATTCTTTCAATCGCATGTTCAGAAGATAACTTCACTGTCGGCTGATCAATAATTTAACGGTTCATTGATTTTTAGCTTCACTTGTTTTTCAGCCAAACGCGATTGCGTAAATCTGTGTGTGGAGCTTATCGCCGATTTGCGGATTTAACGGCCTCTTGACATGCGTAGAATTTGAGCCTTTCCGGCCCCATCTACGCATCAAATTAGCGAGTTGATTGTACAATCCGGGAGATCCAGTGTTACCTTGGTTAATGACATCACCTTTCCTTTTATTGAGCATAAAAAATTAAAGTAAACAGAGTTAAACAGCAAGCTTTATCCTTGATTTGCCAAACATCAGCTCTTGAAAGGATACAGGTTTCAAAAACCGAAAAACAATTTAATAATATGTCTCCGCCATAGGTCAGCACTTGCTTTAAACCCTTAACGGTGCAAAAAATGTACAGGAACGATTGCTTTCGTACCATAGTCACCGCTAGGTATGCATTTCATTGGGTCGTTTTGGAATCACTCCACATTAAAAGGAAGAAAAGCTTTGCTTCACTGACAAAAAGAGTTCGTTTTATCATTGGGCCTTTTGAGTTTATCTACACTTATAGCGGACACTGACTGGTCCAAACACAAAACCGTTGAAACAGTCCAATTTCTGCTTGTCTCTTTCATAGATACAGTTAGATATCATGTTTCCCTCGTTTTGTTTTGCTCATTTCTGGCGACTGTGCTTTGAGGGGGACAATATTATGACAGACATTTTATATAAAATACCAAGATGCCTCTTATAATTCATCTCACTTCACTCTCTCTTTCTCTCACTTTCTTTCCTCTTCTTTCTCTTGTTCTTTCCTTCTTTCTTTAATTGTTTAAGAATACTTTCTCTTCTATGTGTATAATAATTTATTCAGTTCATATATCAATCTATTAATGTATCCTCTAATGTATGAGATCAATATATTAAAGCAAGTATCTTACACATGTAAATAATTTAGCTAACGTAAACAGTTCATAAACAAACAAAGATTAATTCACGGTTATTTTTTTATTGCGCAGTGTTTTACCTTGGATTACAGTTAATAATTTTTTATTACTGGAATGTAAATGGTCTCAACCTTCATAGGGTGACAAGATTATGACAGAATTTTTATATGCAATTCCAGGACGGTTTTTATAATTTTCCTTTTTTTCTCAGACACTTTCTTTCCCTCTGCATTCTCTTTGTCTTTCCTAGATCCTTCTTTCTTTAATTGTTTAAAAATACTTTGTCTTCTATGTGCATAATTATTTATTCAGTTAACATTTCATTGTTTTGATGTATCCCTGATGTATGAGCTAAATATATTTAAGCAAGTATCCTGCGCATGTAATAATTTGCAGGCTTGAACAGTTCATGGACAAAGATTAACTTATGGTTATTTTGTGTTCTGCAGTGTTTTACCTTGGGTGAGTGAGTGAGTGAGTGAGTGAGTGAGTGAGTGAGTGAGTGAGTGAGTGAGTGAGTGAGTGCGTGAGTGAGTGAGTAAGTGAGTAAGTGAGTGAGTAAGTGAGTGAGTGAGTGACGTAGTGAGTCAATGAGTGAGTCAGTGCGCGAGTGAGTCCGTGAATGAGTGAGTGAGTGACTGTGTTAGTGTGTACGTAGGGGAGTGATCGACAGACGTAGCCACTGAATCACGCAAATGCACACACTCGTCAAACAACGACATAATAAATATTTGACAGGCAATTTGACCTAAGGTCACTCGTGCTACTGACGTGGTATACAGTGTCCACGTACCGTACGTCGTCCGACAGACTTTTCAACTCAGAATCACCATCTCCGATTGGCGGCAACGGCTCCGCATTCGAATACGTCTTCTGCAATGTTGCCGATCGTGGCCATGTTTGCGGCGACGGTGGCGGGGACTCTAAAGAGAATCAATGTATAATTTGTAGGTGGGCTGTTCATCTTTTTATTGGTATGTGAGGCTGGGAGTACAATAATTAAGAAGATAAACAAAGAGCTGCCATTTAAATACGAAACCAATCAATGAAAATTGAACTTGTAAACAAACTGAGAGGGAGGTCAAAGGCTTATTAATAACAGAGATGAAAAGGCTTTGGCATTTAAGTAGCCAAAGATGTCATTAAATATCCATTAATGCATTCCTATCTTGTTTGCCAGTAGAGTACTGAAGTCGAACAACCGTTTAATTACTTTTTGAAAGTCTGCGTAAGCCCACCCTTGGGATATAAGTGGAAAACATTGACAGACGCTCCAAGTGCGTTCCGGATGAATAACACAAACATCTTTAAAATTTTTGTTCCATTACACGTTAAAGAATAACTCGGGTTGGTTCGCCGTCCAGTGGGCTACAAGACGACAGACGCGATGTTCGTGTTGTTTTGAGTACGAGATTTGGTCCAGCTCAAGAGATCAAAAATCAACACACGGTGAGTACCTAACCTTTGAAGCATTAAGCCTACAAGTTATGAAATACTTTATTGATAGGATAAAGAAGATGTTTAGAAGCAAATTGTTGTCCAATTTTCAATCTATCGGCAACACCCTGCGTCTTAAGCATCTTCGTATCCACCAGAACTGTTTCCATAAGTTCTAGGATGGCCCGGAGGACCTCCTTCTATTGCAAATGAAATAGTTGATTTCGCTCTTTTGTGATATTTATTTGCTGTATTATCCCTGGCTGTCGATATGACAAGTAAAAGCCATCAATACTCACGAAATTCATTGATAACGGCTTTCTTCCCATACCCCCATCTCCTTGCATTGATACGTAAAAAATCGAAGATAGAGAAACACACTACCCGCTGCACTACTATTTCCACATTGCCCCTTACCATTTACTTCAGTTTGTATTAAGACGGCACAGCCTTTTATCATCACAAACTACCATTCTCTCTCACTCCCACTTTTAATGTGTCTTAAGGCGCATTGGGTACCAAAAATTTCGAATATTTACATTTTCAGGTAGTGGCCAGCCCAAAATTTAAATTAAAAAAATTAAGACTAAAAACCTGGACTGACCCACACTAGAAATCACCTTAGGAAAAGGAAGCGTCTGAATCCTTTTGAAAAATTTGAAGAACTACTTACTCAGGAAGGTATAGAAGTACCTATTACCCAAATGCTACGTTATGAAAAACCACCAAAAATTCCCCCTTGGGATTGGGTTGAGATTGAGTGTGAGATTGACTACATGGAAAAAACAGGAAACAACCCCCTATTAATGAAACAAAAATTCCTCTCAGTATTGAATAGCAAGTATGAAGAATATGTGAAAATATATACAGATGGTTCAAAAACAAATGGATTAGGAGTGGGCTGCTCAATAGTGGTTCCCGAATTCAATACAGAGATAACAAAGCCACTTAGCAAAGAATCAACTGTTTTTGAGGCAGAAATAAAAGCAATTGAAAGTGCACTAGAATGGGTAATTGAAAAAATTAGTGAAAGTGATCAAAACCAAAATAAGTTCCTCATATGCAGCGACTCAAAATCAGCCCTCCAATCCCTTAAGAATTTTCCAAATAAACCAAAGGATGAGGTCCATAAGTGTTATAGCTCTATTCTGAAGATTTGTGAGAAAGGAGTAACAATACAATTTTTGTGGTGTCCAGCCCATGTGGGGGTGGTGGGTAATGAAAGAGCAGATAAATATGCCAAAAAGGCAGCACAAAAGTTGCTTCATACACCTCCTACAGAACCATATAAACAGGTTAGAGAGATGGTTAAAAGTATTTACCAAAAACATTTTGAGGAAATGAGGGATGATAGTAGTAATATAGCTCTTACCCAGAAAAAGAAACCTGGTTTTGATTTGAAAAATTACAGTAGATTGAAAAGAAAATATGGTTGCTTAATGTTCCGTTTTCGGTCAACCCATGTAGGCATTAAGCATAGGCTGTTTATCATAGGCAAAGCTGATAGTCCTCAGTGTGATAATTGTAGTGAGATAGAGAGTATTTTCCATTATGTTGTTGATTGTAAAGAATATGAAAATTTAAGAAAAGAAATGAGAATGTTGTGTAAAGAGGAAAATCTAGGAGAGCTTTCAGTGGGGCTTGCATTAGGAATTGTGATTGATGACGAATCTTTGAAGTATAGGATGATAGACTTGTTTATTAAGTTTATTTGTGAAAGTGGTAGAGAAAAGGATTTTATCTGATTCTGATACTATTGTAAATGCTATATTGACAGTGATGTAATAGGGATTGATTTGTATGTGGACTCTATTTGACTGAGTGTTTTAATATTGATCTAGGCACTTGATGAGTGATATAAAAAAAAACCTGCTATAAAGGAAGATTATTTGTTCTTTTTAGTTTGAAGCTGAGATGAAATAATAATTGCTGTATTGAAAGTAGCTGTAGCTAATGGTGAAGTGCCAAAAAGAAAGGAAATTAGTCATATTGAAAGAAGTCTCAACTGGCATTGCTGTCAAGAGGAGACTCAAATCTCTCAGATCAGTTAAGCTTTTCAGTGACCTGTAAGTAATCTTATGCATATTCCTTAGGATCCAAAGGGTTTTTGGTGTTCAAGGCCCTTCTTGCATAGTCTAAGATTAATAAGGAGTCAATGTAATTTTAATGTAATGTATTTTTTTACTTAATATTTTAACACAAGATATATAAGTATTTAGAAGTAATGTATTTAGCAAATATAAAATAGTTCAATATGAAAATAATACAACAATATTAAGGTTACATATAATAAGGTCCTCCTCCTGCAACATTGTTCAATGCAGCCTGAGTTGAATAATACAGGAACCAAGGTAAGGGTCGTGGTGGAGTAGGGGGGTAGACTACTGGCAAATATGGAGGTAATTGTCCATAAAAGGGTGGTAATAAAGATGGAAATACTAGTGGGTATGCAGGTTGTTAGGGGTTATGTCCATTCAAAGAATATTGCGTGTTTACAGTACTCGGCTCATATGGATTAGCATTAACATTTAGACAACCGACTGTAGGATTACCGAGCTGATAGTACGAAAGGACCTGTCTTGGCTGTCGTGTCCTTTGAGTTCGATTGATTAGTTGCACTTGAGGTGTTTCTGAAAACGACTGCTGGTCAGCATCGCCTTCTGGCATCAGCATTTCAGCAGGTTCCATGCTTGCCTCAGTTGGCTGACGTAGATCGATATTAATTTGACAGGGATTGAGTCCTTCAAACTCGTCTTCATTTTCGCTGTGCTGGTCTTGAGATAGATTTTCAATTGTTTGTTGTTGTTGTGGCAAGTGACGTTGTGGTGTTTTTCGATTCGAAGTTGATCTTGACTGCTCATTTTGAATAGTTTCTTTAACACGAACTGGAAGCTGTTTGCATGGAAACAAAAGGTTGCGGTGTACAGTTTTTGGTGAACCACATCCATCTCCATGGTGTATGGTATATGTTACACCTGATTCTCCAACCTAAGTAATGATTTATGCATCACCCTCCCAATTGGAATGGATCTTGCCGGGACCCTCATGGGGGGTCAAGTTACGTAGTAAGACATGCTCCCCTATATTTAGTGGTGATGCAAGCTTTACCTTATTTCTTCTCTCGCAATCCTTCTGCTTCTGCGCCTCTGAATGTTCACTTGCAATTCGCTAGGCATCTTTAATAACTTTTTGCCAATCTTCAATAAACTGTCTGCGATTTTGTAACTACATCCTCGTTGTTAAGAAGAGCATCAATAGGAAGCCGCAGTTTCCTACCAAACACTATGTAATAAGGTGAGAAGCCCATAGTAGAGTTCTTGGTGCAGTCGTACGCATGGACAAGTTTATTAAGATGTTCCTTCCACCTACTTTTTGGCGATTCTGCTAGAGTGTGGAGCATGCTTAGAATGGTTTGGTTCATGCGCTCGCATTGTCCATTGTCCATGGGGTGGTACGGTGTTGTGGGTGATCTTGTGATACTGCAGAACTGGTTCAAGGTAGCAAACAGCTGGTTCTCAACTCACCTCCTCGGTCATGCAGGATTCACCGTGTGATTCCAAAGCTAGGAATAAAGTCCTTGTACAAGATCAAGGCTGCCGTTTTTGCTGTTTTATTTTTAGGGGGATAAGCCTGAAGGAAATGAGAAAAGTGATCGACGATTGTCAGGATATATTCGTAGCCTCCTGATGAAGATTCCAGGTGGATGAAGTCAAGAGAGAGCATGAAAAAATGGAAGCGCTTTACATATCTCCGTCCCAAGGGATGAGGATACTGCAATGATGTCATAGAATGTTGTTTTTTTACCGGAAGCTAACCAGGCGAAAACATTGCATTTGTGGCTGTCTGTGGACATTGGCTAAAAGCAGAATTATGACATCAGTATCGACAGTCCTGACAACAACAGTGCCTATTCCAGCTAACAGTGCCTATTCCAGCAACACATTGAATAGCATGTCGTATGAGCTTCTGATCAGCTTCCTCAGCAGAATTTGGGGAAAGAGTCGTGTCAGTGATAAGATCCGGAACATTGGACAACACCTTGTCATCTTTTGTGACGACAATGGTTTTGTTACCAGAGTATTGTGAAAAAAACTCCGAAGCCAGAAATACACTCAGTCGGTTCTTGTTGTCATTGTTCTTTAAGAAATTAGTCTGGAAATCGGATGGGAATTTGGTGTTTTCATCAAAGCTGATGATGTCTCCAGGTCCTCTGCCTTCTCGTGTTTGATTCTTCAAAATGTCTTTGAAGTAACGGTCAAACACAATGTCAATTCTGTCGTACTCAGAGGCAAGTCTCAGAATGTGGCTCAAAACTTTTTTTGCAAAGTCACCAAAAGTTGCAGCTTCATAAGAATTCCTCAAGGACTCACCTCGACCACCAAAGCTGATGACGGGGTTATTGCTGGTTCTTCACATTCCGCAAAACGTTGCAAAAGTGTAGATTTAGAACCGTGGTACGCGATTGTGTCACTAACAGAAAGGCTTTGAGCCGTGCCGAAAATCTCAGTGGAAAAAAGTTTTTTAGCCTCACTTCTTCTGTGTACCATGGCGCTTTGCACCTTTGTGAAAAAGTCGTTATTTAAGCGCGTGTCAATCCATGCACTGCGTGACTTTTTAGCTTTGTCGTCACCCGGTAAAGCAAAATGATTTAAGGATATTTTCTCACTGATTGACATCACTTTGGACATCAGCAATCTTTCGGTCACAAATGCATTTAACTGAGATGAATAAACGGTTTCTAGTTGTTGGATGTTGTGGAAGATGTGGTCATCAAACATAACTTCAGTATTACTGATTGTTGTTAATTCCATGCATTCAAATGGATTGACAGGGAAATTTTGACACACCTTCTGCACATCAGTGAAGAAATCTCTTTGAAATGAAGCGGATGACACATGATGTTCCTTGATGTTCCTTGCTGCTTTCTGATTTTGTCATGTACTGACACTCAAACTCGTTCATCATTTGGGCCAGCTCTGGGGCACAGAGTGCCCAACGATTGAGAGCAGCATCATCAGTTCTGTTGAAAAGATTTGTAGCTCCACAAATCCCTTTGAGCACCTTGCTATTCTGTTCATGGAGCTGATCTAGCCCCATCCTCGAAAAGGCGTTTTTGTTTTCAAGAATGGAAAATTCCCTTTCATGAATTCATTGTAGACAGAGGGGCAGGTATATGAAATGCACACCAGATCAAACCAATGAATATGGCCCATCGAGAATAATTGAATTTGTCCAATGCGAAATACCACCAGAGAAACTTGAACAGAGTTTGCACATAGAGCCCAACATCACCTCGTCACCTTCATTTATTCATGGTCTTAGCCACTTGGTCATCTTAGCATTAACTTTCAAACCTATTCTAGCACCCTGAACTCGTAAAATATCTAAAAGATTCATTTATTTTGGTATCATTTTCCACGCTATTCCACGCCTACACAATAAAAATAAAGGCAAAGGTAATCTGCAGGCAGGCTTACATGCAGTTAGCATATATTTTCCCCCTAGCATTTTAAGTAAGAGTGAGAAAGTGAGAAAAACAACCAAATAATCGTTCTTGGCAGGTAATTTCATTTTAAAAAAATAAGTTTTTTCAACTGAAAGTAAGGAGCAATATTAAAACTCAAAACGAACAGAAATTATTACATGAACGAAGAGGTCGCCCTCTCCTCAATACCATGCTCTTTATGCTAAAGTTTGATTAATTTTTTTTCTCAGTTAATTACAAACAACTCTTGAATCACAAAGGCTGTTTAATTAGATTAATCAGCTCTTTTACAAGTTCTAAAAAAACCTTAGCGTAAAGAGCGAGGTATTGAGGAGAGGGTGACCCTCCTCATTGATTTAATTATTTCAAATTCGTTTCAAGTTTTATTATTGCTCCTTACTTTCAGTTGGAAATACTTTTTTTATTTAATTTGTGATCGTTTTTTAAATAATACTGGGAAATCCGGCTTGCCTCCATGGAAAATACCTTTACCCACGAAAAATTCCTCCATGGAAATACCTCGACTGTGCCAAAATATAGCCATCTCAAAATTTCGATCAGGTGACTTTTGGGGAAATGAGCGTACTAGGGGGGATAATTGCCCTCCATTATTTTTGCTCACATAAAAAGTGGGGAGGGGGGCTAATTGCCCTCCATTATTTTTGCTCACAAAAAAAGGGCACTAGAACTTTTGGTTTCCGATCAAATCCTCCCAGAAGAAAATTCAGCCTGCCCGTACCCGAAAAATGTATACCCAGTTCGCAATAAGAAATACTATACGCAAACAATGGGTATATGATAAAACTTCAAGATCTTTTCCAAGGGCGAAGGGGATTTTATTATCTCCAAAGGCACGGCTAATGGACTATCAACGATGCTAAAAGAAATGCCTATTTCCAAATTTTTATCTGACGACTTAAAAATCGGACGAAAAGGGGGTGTTGGGGGTTTAGCTGCACTCCAATGTTTTGGTCACTTAAAAAGGGAACTAGAACTTCCATTCAAACGAACCCTCTGCCAATCTGCAAAGACTGCCGGCTGAATATGATCACCAATTGAGGAAATAAAAAAAAGAAAAATAAAAAAACAACACACCTTTGTGATCTTTCTTCTCGTACAAAAATACAAAATTCCACACTTTTGCAGATAGGAGCTTGAAACCTATCAGTCCGGTTCTCTGATAAGGTGAATCTGATGGTGAAATTTTTGTTAACTTTCTTTAACTTTTAGGGGTCCCCCCCCTCTGATAGGTAACCCTAAACTTAATGAATTATGTATATTTGGAATCACTATAATAATCTGATTTTTTTTATATCTATTAATATCAAAATTCCGTTTTTAGAGTTTGGTTACTATTCAGCTACGCAAATTTTCTCAGGCTCGTAACTTTTGATGCGTAGGACTAAACTTGATGAAACTTATATATTTAAAATCAGCATAAAAACTCAATTCTTTTGATGTATCTATTGGTATCAAAATTCCGTTTTGTTTGGAGTTTCGGTTATTATTGAGCCGGGTCACTCCTTACGTACAGTTCATTACCACCAATTGTTAGATATATTGCCTTCCCAAAGATATTTCCATAAATTGGACTACTACCTGTAAGTAGGCCATTTTAATCTTAAGCCTAGGATTAGAGATGTTCCCAAGCTAGAATAAAGGAGGACAGTTCAGAGGTGGCTTAAGAGCCTGCCCCCTAGAAAAAAGTTGTGTAATAGAAACATTCATAGAGAGCCGAAGATGTATCCTAATTTTTGTGTTGTGATGGCTCAACCTAATATCGAATTTGGTCCACCCCTGAATAACCAAACATTGATGTCCTTGGACCACCACTGGACACGATTTTGAAAGCGGAATGTACTGTTAAACTTGCTTTTAGAATTTCAGAACCATTAGCCTACTCTACCATCGAAAACAGAATAGTAACAGGTCCTAAACGGTGGTGAAAACAGAGACTTATCCTTGCCTTTGAAAACAACTCTACTTGGAGGACTCTAAATATCGACTGGGTAAGTAATGGCACAAACCAGATCGTCTGTTTCATTTCAGGCCAGCTCATGGTTATAGACGTCATTTGGCAGGGAAGATGTCATTACCTTGGGTATGTAATCCGCACGGAGGATGATGGAATCCCTAAGCAGATCCTGGAACGACAACATCAGGTAATCTACAGGAGAGGTTGACCAATGAGTACTTTGCGCCAAGCCTAACAACGGGACCGGTTGTTTATACCTTCGTTTTTCAGAGCGGAATCGTCACATTACATAATCATATTTAGATGTGTTAAGTTTTCCAGTGTCTTGTGATCGTCGAACTGACGTTCTTGTTGTGTGTGAATCTTTTCTTACTGTAAATAGCTTTCTTTTCCCATATTCTTTTCCAGGTTATTCTCTGATTTCATAAGCTAGAACTGATATGCATCGGGTGGGCTTGCTCTCATGTTGAAGGGTGGACTGAGGTATAGGGAGAGGGATAATTTGAATTGTTGGAAGGAAGGTAAGATTGAAACTTTTACGGTAGAGGTGCAGCCAGAAAAAAAGAGTTTTGTCTGGTGTACCCGCCTCTTAGTGCTCTTCCTAAGAAGTCCTTTGAGGTTTTTGAATGTCTTATGGCACGGATAACAGCAAGTAATTTGGATTGTATGTAAACGGTGACTTTAATTTTAACTTAATTGCATATTAATGGCGTGAACCTATTTATTTTAATTTGATGGGCTTTTTTCCTAATGCAGGAATTTCAGCTAGAATAACTGAGTATTCAGCAACTGTATTTGACATTTTTTGTACGTGGAAGTTTTATTTCTAAACATTTTTGCGAGGCTTTGATCATCTCCCTATTATTTGGGCTCCATTGCTTTATCGTACATGTAACAGGAAGATGATCAGATCCCGGATGGATCATGATATCACAATAAGAATCAGGAACTACGTCGTATCCTTTTACGGATTCAGCCAAGTTATTCAGCATTTCCGCGGCTTTTTCGTTAAAGTCCAAACCGTCGATCAAAATGAGTCTGGGTGTAACGTGGGCGTTGGTGGTGATCGTCCCGATTTCTTCCGATAGATCGGCAATCATTTTCTCGGCATCGATATAACTGATGACCGTAAATCGGTGGTTGATGTAGTCCCAGGTTACATCAGCGTATTTGGGATAGTGGTTTTTCAGGTCCGAAAAGATTTCCTGGTAATACTGGTGGGTTTTTTCGGAGGGCATACCGGTG
>JAAAKM020073195.1:50964393-51072159 GCA_010016025.2 Alatinidae sp. Z8VKAUB7J3 | reverse complement strand
ACACCTAAGATTTTTTTGGTTGGCTACATTTGATTATGGAGATTCCTGATGCAATCCATCTTGCGGCGCTCCGGCAGATTCATTGTTTTTTGTTCGTTTGTTAGCGTCTCCTGTTTTTCACTGTCCTCATTCGCGCAAAGTTTAGCACAAATATCCAGCGTTGGCGGCTCTGCTTCGGAGTCAGGCACTACAGAATTATTTGGGCAACCAATACCGTCGGAAGTGATTTTCAACGGCGGGGAGCATTTTTTCAATGACTCACAGCACACTATTTTTGCAAAAACCGTAAAACTCAATAGTGGTGCGAAGCTTATTATTCAAGATAGTGCACTGACTATAGTTGCCGAGGAAATATTCTCTGATAATGGTCAGATAGTTTCTTACTTGCCGCGAATGCAAGTATTGCCGGATGGTCCAGATGGCACTTCCCCAGGCGGTGACGCCGGCGACGGGCATGCCGGTGACGACGGCGGCTCCGTCGTTATCAGGACAAGCAAATTGACGCTAGCGCAAGGTAGTGCGCCATTTTTGGTCGACGTGTCAGGACAAAACGGTAGCGACGGCGGCGACGGAGCGCCAGGCCGAAATGGCGAAGCTGGCGAAGCTGGCGAACCCGGTGCAGGGTACACAAGAAGGCAGCCAAATTCCGGATCACGAGAGCTTGTTTGCTGGAAGCGACCAGGAAACGGTAAGCCCGGTGGAGATGGGGGTGATGGTGGCGATGCTGGATTTGGGGGTGATGGTGGCGACGGCGAATTGGTCAATTGCTTCAGTGATTTCTTGAGTGATGTCAAGTGTGATGATCTCACTATCCCCCATGAGTGGAGTGATATTAAGCGTCACTCCCACATCCCGGTACTCGATGTTGGCATTTTGCACCGTGTTATTGCCGGTGTTAGTCACAACAGACCCCGTGAAAGGGAGGTTGTCTCCGACAAAAATATGGGACAGCTTATTGTCTTGAGTGATGATCTTTTGATTTAAAATGATCGTGCTATTTCCATCGGCTTCCAGTGCAGAAACTAGGGAACCTAAAGAGAAATAGGTGGAGCCTTTATGGAGGATAATGTCCCCGATAACTCCTAGGTCAAAACCCCTTCCGATAGGGAATTGATTTGTACCAGTCGGCGGATTCGCTGCATCAATTGATTGCAACGTCTTCGCGAAAGGGGATTGACCCGGAGTTGCTGGGAAATTTCCCGTTCCATACCCAAATTTATCTCGATATTTTCCACCCCCACCCCATTCTAATCCAAAGTCGAGCAGATTTTTTACATCTGTTTCGATGACCAAGACTTCGATGAAGATTTGTTTTTGGGGGACATCTAAGCTTTGAATCAAGTCGGTGAGTTCGTCGATCCCATCTTGAGGTCCCGTGTAGACAAGAGAATTTGTCGATTGAACCCATTGCATGGAGCTGATTGCACGCAAAAGAGTCGGAGAGCCTTCGTCATACTGCTTCAGGTCTGTTGCAATCCGCTTGATTGTTTGTTGAATTTCACCACCTTGATGATATTTCAGTTTATATATTTGAAACTCGCCTCGTCGTTTTTGAAGCTTATGAAGAGGGAGAAAAGATTGCGAGCCTGCTTCATTGTTGACGAGGCGGGTTTCACCTCTCATTGATTTATACTTAGCACGTTTCATTTCTTTCCAATCGGCCAGTTCCCACTCTTCCATTCTTTCGACCACAAAATAGTCGCCGCGCTCTTCAGTTTTGATGCCTTGCTGCTCAAGGAGCTCAACCATGATCTTGAGAATGTTTTCTGGGTTGGTCGGTTTTCCAGTGACTAAGCTGATATTAAAGTTCAGGAGCTTGTCATCGTAGATGAAGTTCACACCTGCGATTTTGCTCACAAAACGTAAGAATTCGAGAATAGAAACGTCTTCGAAATTGACAGAGATTCCAAGTTCTTCAGTATCTGGCGCCGCTGTTTCAAATGTCATCGTTTGACTTTCCTCTGAGTGGAGGGGGAAGGAGAGGTGGGCGGCAATGGTAAGAATTCCTAAGAGTTTTTGACGCATCTTCTCGTTTTTTCTGATCATTAATGACTAAAGAAGATTGAATCATAACAGGCTTAGGACATTAGAAATAGTAAATTTTTGATCCTTGTGGCTAAGTTTGGTAACGCTTGCGCGGAGTAATTTTCTTAAGTTGCAGATTTTGAATCTTTTGCATCAAGTTGATCTTTAAGAAAAATTAATGATTACAAATGACTAAAGATGAAAAAAGAAACTCCCGAAAAGGGAGCTTCTATTCGGCATGATTAGGTTAGTGACTCTATGCTACATTGAGGTGTGAGACCTCCCGGTTTGCGAAATATCCAGTTAAATAATTTTATATTTCACTGTCAATAAAAAGGTATCATCCCTATTTTGAACTGTTTTACTTTTGAACAGGTGACATTAGGTAACGAAAATATTGATCAGGTTGGGAGCTTCAGTTACCTTGGTAGTATTATTAGTAAAGATGGTGAGAGCAGTGAAGATGTTAAAAGTAGAATAGCTAAGACTCAGGGTGTTTTTTCACAGTTAAAAAAGTTTGGAAGAATAGAAAGATAAGTTTGCAAACCAAGATTAGAATATTGGAAGCTACAGTGGTCAAATATGGCTCTGAAGCATGAGCGCTCCAAAAAGCTAATGAAGATTTGCTAGAGGTTTTCCTGAGAAATTACCTACAGAATATTCTCAGTATTTGGCTGACTGGCCGTATTTCAAACAGTAGGCTGCACGAAATATGGGGTTCTATCCCGCTTTCTAAGGCTATAATGAAAGAAAGGTTGAGATGGCTAGGGCACGTTGTGTGACTGAAGGATCACAGATTGCTGAAGATTGTCCTTTTTGGTCAATCGTCTAGGGCTAAACAGAAAGCAGGTGGTCCTTGATTGGGGTGGGAGAACGTCATAAGAAAAGATTGAAAGGAAACGGGAACTTCCTGGGAGGTAGTAAAAAGGGAGGCTTTGAATCGATTATGATGAAGGAGGAGCTTGCGTAGTCGTGTTGGCCTCAGGCGGCTTGGTGCTGCTGTGATTTGTTAGTAGTAGTAGTAGTGTCAAGTATTCAATTAATATTATTGACTAGTCTTGGTAGTGGTTCTTAGTAAATTGATTATTAGTGTTATATTGATTATTATTATCAATCTTTTGTTCCTGCTGATTGAAAATATATTTTTGATGTTCTTCATGTGAAGGGAATTTAAAATTTGTATTTTTAATTCTTTGACGCTGCTAGCTTAGCACACTTTTGTTGGACTGCACCCTTCGTTTATTATTCTGATATTTGGTTGGACTTTATTTTCCATACAATCCTAAAAAAGGCTGGGTGATAAGAACTGTAAGGTAATACCTGACTTAGATTATGCAGAATATGTTTGATTAGTTGGGGGCAGTATAGAGGAGTGTAACTGTGTTTGCGATTGTCTTTATAAACAAGGTGTAAAACTGGGCTTAAGACAAGTGCAGAAACTAATTCTGAGCAGGGAAATGCTGCCTTAAGTCATATGGGGCTATGTGGGTGATTGTCAAAGATCTTATCCATTCAAGTTCAAAAACCTGATATTCTCCTCCAAAAGCCAAGCGGAAAAAATCTGTCAAACAGTTTTTTTTTATTTCATCCACAATAAAGACAACACTGCTAAGGTCACATGCAGTGCCAACTACTTGTGATCCAGATTACAGATTATGAGGATTGATTTGAACATTTCTAGAAGAAATGTCTAAAATTTTACTATTCAGCAGCAGTCAAACTTCACCCCCTCCTTTAATTTTTTCGGTCAGTTTCGTTGAATGGAAGCGATTTGTAATGTGAAATACTTATTTTCTTAACATCATTACACCTAACATCGTTTTCCTAACACAAGGGAAATAAAAGGAGAAACTAGTCTTTTGCTTTGGTTCATTGCTTTTTTGTTTCTGCTCAATGACACCCTTATCTCTTAGTTGGTCAGCTCATTTCTCCCATTTGAGACGAGTGGCTACTTAACTGAAACCTAATGTATGGCACATCGATTAGACCTCAAGCGGCTCAGCTGTGTTTTTGGCAGTAATCATTCTAATCCGTATTATAACGAGCTTTCTTAGGAGAGCAATCTTGGCTTGCCAAGATTCGATTATGTTTCATAACTGAATTGTGTGAGAAGGGGGCCTCGTTCGAATGTTGTGCTTCATTGTGCGTGAACTATAAATTCTTATTCAAAAAAAGGGGAGGATTCTTCATAGTATGTGGCTTTACAAGGAGGCAAGGATGAATGCTTTGTAAAGCGTTTAAATTGGACTCGAAAAGTTTTAAGAATATCGGAATTCCGAGTTGCTATGACATCCAATCACACTCATGTCACAGGTCTTTTTTCTGGCTGTTTTTCTGACCAAAATATGTAATTGCTGTAATCTAAATAATTTACAGTAAAATTGACCATATAGGGACATCCTATTTCCTTTCATTTGGCTGTGAATTACCTACCGTTGAGTAGCAAAGAAAGATCTTAAGTAGAAATAGATTTTAAGTGGACTTTCCTTAATGTGGTTAATCCAAAGTAAGCTTAAACCAGTTGTCACATAGTTGTTCAGTACCTACTTTTTTGGGGCGTTACTTCCTAATATGGTTAGAGCTTAGAGGTCAGCCTCCCAGACATCTCACAAAGTACTGTTGGACGTAGAATTACACAATTAACCTGTTTATAGATTGAGCTTCGCAATTAATAATTCCATTGCTCACTTGTTGGTTCTTTTTAGTAGTTTGGCTTGTTTATATTTATTTTCAAATATTTTTAAGTTAAGCATTAGTTAGCCTTGCTTTAATCTATCTTCATGTTTGATTCTTTTTTTTTGCTTTATCCGTGTTTTATATTCTCTGAAATGTCCTCTATTTGTCCTCTAAAATGCTATTTTTTTTATTTTGTGAGTGGTACCCTCGGCTGTTAGTAATTCTACGAATTGAACTAAACATGTGTTTGTTGTTCTATGTATTCTTTTCCACAAACATTGAATTTTTACCTTTTTTTAAACTTTGTTTTTAATAGCCTAATTTCTGTCTTCTAGGGGAGAATCCCAGGCCTACTACGAGTTTGTTGATCCAGTAATATACGGCATTCATCCGAAGAAAGGACCCCAATCAGGTGGAACGCTCTTGGCTATTCATGGAAAGCATATGAATGCCGGATCATCAATCAAAGCCTTCATTGATGATCTACCTTGTGAAATTATTCAGTAAGTTGGCTTGACTTCGTTTTGTTTCAGTTGTATGCATTGTCACCATTGTCTGAATTTCTAGATTCACTAAAACTGATCACAAAGCAAAAGAAAGGAGCAGAAAATTGGGAATAAGCGAGAAGAAGAAAGGAATAAGCGGGCGCCTATGCTAAAACTAATGAATATTATTAGTTTTGCTACTTATATGTTAGCCAGTACACATACTTAAGAATTATGATCCACAGGTGCGAGGTTGAAGCTAACGCCACAAACTCTCGGCCCAGCGCGCGAATACGTTCAAACCGAGGGGGCAATCCAAGGGCGACCGGCAGTGCACCTTGTGTTTGTGCCGATTCTTCCGCGATCAAGGCTTCTGCCTCCTCGCGGGTGATCCCAAAGCGCGGTACGACCAAACGGAATGCGCCTGCAGCATCAGACGGCACCGTCTGATAGCTTTTGGGCACCCCGCTTTCAGTGAGCGGCACCAGAGATGCCTCGAACCAACGCGGCGTGCCGGTCCGGTGATGATGTGCCTTCGCCAGAACCGGACGCAGATTGGCCAGCCGATTTAGCGCACTGACGTCGAGCTCTTCGCTCGATGCGTGACGGCTGGCCACTGCTTGTTCAATATCAAAATCGCTGCCTGCATGGATCGCATAAGCGCCAAGATGACGGCGATGAATCAGAACGGAGTGAGTAACCAGATCGTCCAGCAGCGCAGTGATAGGTTTTGATCCGTCGATCACACAGGTCGCAAGCACCTCCGAATCGGCCGCAATGCCGGACCCATTCGAGAACAGATCGATCAGCGCGACGGTCTTAGCGACCCGAACGTGATCTTTAGTTTGGAGTTGATGAGCGCGTTCGACCACATTAGCGGCCGACGCCCATCGATGGCCATCAGGAGACGCCAAGATCGCCGGTTCAAGATTGACCTCGAGGTAATCCCACAACGCTGCCGGATCGAACAACCGGTGTTGATCGGATGGGGTCTCAGCCAGGAAAGCTCCAACCCCTCTCGGCTCTGCGGAGGTCAGCAGACCGAACACACTGCGCTCATTTTGACCAAAGCGCCGTCGGCTCACCGGACCCAGCAGTGCCGCCGTCACTGGGTGCAGGGGCCAGCACGCATCCAATCGTTCCGCTAGATCAGCTGGTGTCCCTTGCCTACGTTCCTTGATGCGCTCCGCCACACAGGTCGCAATGTCCAGGCTCTCTGAATGAGATAGATCGGCCCGGATCGCCTGCCCAACCAGATCGATTACTTCATCGGCCCCGGCCACCAAGGGCACATCGACAAAGCGACCTTGGATCTTCGCCCAATCCTCTTGGGCAGAAACCCCAAGACGATGAGCGTATCGTTCAAAGGCCTGGTGCAGGATACCAATCACCAGCAACCGGCCCTCCGACCGGTTCGCTAGTTCGGCCAAATCCTGGAAGATGTGAACGTCGCCGTGCCCATCAGAGGACGCTTCCAGAAACTTACCGAGTTCGTCGACAAGGATCATCACGCCGCCACGCGGACGAACGTCAAGCTCGCGCTGCAGCCGATCGATAAGGTCACGCCCACCGGGGTCCCGCTCTCGCGGGCGACGCGTTCTGGCTTTCCCGGGCGCTCGAGCAATGGCGGCCTCGAGGCTCTCGCGCAAAGCGTCCAAAGGATCGGCGCGTCGTCCCGTTACCGGCACTGAAAGCCATTCGCTCGCGTCTTGCCGTGAAAATTCGTCAACGCCCGGTGTCGCGCCCAGCAGCGTGCGGGCGTGCGCCGCGACCTCGGGCTCAACTGAAAGCAGGCCGGTGAGCGCAAGCGCCAGACTCGACTTGCGGCATCACGGCGGACGGCCTCACCCTGTCCCGCGACGGCAACGACCTGGTTCTCGACGTCGACGGGACAGGCGACCGGCTGATCGTCCAGGGCGAGTTCGCGACCAGCAACCTGGGCCACCGCTTCGACGCGATCGAGACCTTCGTCTTCGCCGACGGCACCACCTGGAGCCGGCTCGACGTGCAGACCCTGCTGCTGGCGGGCACGCCGGGCGACGATACCATCGAAGGCTTCTACGACCCGGACACCCTCGACGGCGGCGCCGGCAACGACACCCTGTTGGGCGCGGACGACGGCGACACCTACGTCTTCGACGTGGGCTACGGCCAGGACGTGATTCACGACATCAAGCTCAGCATCTTCGCCGGCGGCGACGACATCGTGACCTTTGGACCGGGCATCACGCCGGGCGGGCTCAGCCTGGCGAGCGACGGCACGGACCTGGTGCTGACCGTGGACGCCACGGGCGACCAGCTTACCGTCCTGAACCAGTTCGCCGCCAACAACCTGGGCCACCGCTTCAAGGAGATCGAGGAGTTCCGCTTCACCGACGGGACGGTCTGGACCCCGGGCGACATCCAGCAGATGCTGCTGCAGGCCACGCCGGGCGACGACACCCTGGTCGGCTTCTGGTCCATGGACACCATCGACGGCGGGGCGGGCAATGACCGCCTGGAGGGCAAGAACGGCGGCGATAGCTATCTCTTCGGCCTGGGCTACGGCGAAGACACCATCCTCGACGCCAAGACCAGCATCTTCTCGACCAACCCGGACAAGGTGATCTTCGGCGCCGGCATCACCACGGCCGACGTGACCTACCAACGCAGCGGCGACGACCTGATCCTCGACGTGGGTCCCAACGGCGGGCCCGGCGGCGACCGCCTCATCATCGAGCAGCACTTCACCACCTTCAAGAAGGTCGAGGAGTTCCACTTCGACGACGGCACCCTCTGGACCGCCGACGACATCCAGGCCGGGCTCTCGGCCGGCACGCCGGGCGACGACACCCTGATCGGCACCAGCGACGCAGACACCTTGAACGGCGGCGCCGGCAACGATCGCCTGGAGGGCGAGAACGGCGGCGACACCTACGAGTTCAATCTCGGCCTCGGCCAGGACGTGATCTTCGACTACCGCACCAGCGTGACCGTGCTGGATCCCGACCGGGTGGTGTTCGGGCACCTGATCGCCGTGGCCGACGTGACCGTGAGCCGGGGCGGCAGCTCCGACCGAGACCTGATCTTCTCCTTCGCCGGCTCCACTGACACGCTGACCATCGAGGATCAGTTCAAGGACGTGTTCCACGAGGTCGAGAGCTTCGAGTTCGCGGACGGCACGGTCTGGAGCAACGGGGACGTGGAGGCAATCTTCACCACCGGGACCGAGGGCAGCGACACCATCGTGGGCTTCGGCAACGAGGACACCCTGCTGGGCCAGGGCGGCGACGACTCCCTGGACGGCGCGGGCGACGCCGACACCCTGTTCGGCGGGGCCGGCGCGGACTCCCTGGACGGCGGCTTCGGCCACGACCACCTCTACGGCGAGGACGGCGACGATATCCTGCAGGAAGAGATGAGATTCATTGGTGCCACTGACAAAGATGTTCTTGATAGTGGGAAGTCTCAAAAGCTGTCAAACCCCAAAACGGAACAGTGCACATTAAACAGAGAAAGTTAAGTAAAGTAAATAACAGAGAACAATTGTATCCACTTGTGGATCAAGCAGTGCCAAACAATAGAAGTTGAGGTCAGAGCCAGCAGGGGATGACCAAGAAAGACAAGGGATGATACCATCAAAGAGCATGCACGAGCACGTGGCCTTACCATGGAGATGGCTTCAGACAGAAATGCATGAAGGGAACAGATATGCACCACCATATCATAGTCCAACCCTCAGATAAAAGAAAACAAGGACCAAAAACCTGCATGATGATGATAATAACGATGTTCGTTAACATAGAATCAGGTTCAATTTGTAACAAAAAACTTTGTTTTCAATGCCCTGTTCCATAAAAAAACTATAGAACATGCGTACTGATACTGTGGCAAAAGTAAAAAACAGAGGGTTGTTACCAAAGACCAAGATTCAAGTGGTGTTATGCTGTAGTTACACACACACACACACACACACACACACACACACATATATATATATATATATATATATATATAAATATATATATATATGGAACTTGACCTCTCAATATATTTATGTCAGGCATTAAAACTGGTATTTATCAGTGGTATTTGTCCTGGGAACCCTTCAAAGAATGTTCTACAAAGAATAAGGGTTAATTCCTGTCCTACTGTTAGAGAAGAAAATTTACGTTACAAACAAAACCTGAGGGAAATCAGACTTCAGTAGCAACGATAGGCACTTTCATTGACCACTGCCTAGGGTATTTGGGGGTGGGGGGTTCATGTGCCATAAGGGCAAGATATGACCACTCAGGACAAGGGAAATCATGGTTCCCAAAGCATCCTGTTCCTGCTTGATTTAAACAGACTTGCACTCTCATGTCTTCCTCACTTCTAATACTTGTTCTTATAATTGGGGGTTCAGAAAAATCCCAAAAACTTATTAAAAATGGGGGGAATAGGCAGGAGGGTGGAAGATGACGAAAACATGCAAAAATGAAGTCAAAAATCAATTTTTTTGTTTGTGTTGGGTTTGTGTTGGAATGTCCTGGGTGGAAGATTTTTGAAAATTTCATTAGCAGGGGGGATGTCTATTAGGCGCCCAAGAGTAAGGGATTTGTGTTTCCTAATAAGACTTGCAACTTTCTGTGTCTGCTTTATTAAAACACTCTGATGTCTTGTATAAGCTCTCCACAATGATTTCAGCATTTGTCGTAAGCTTTTCATCCCAGCTTCACTGACTCTAAATGCTTCTCCAATAATGGTGTTATGGTCTCAAATTCACTGCCATAGAAGAGGACGGATTTTTCAATGTCACTCTAGGACTCTTCTCTTTGTTTTCACTGAGATCTTAAAATCTGTTGGCATTTTTTCTAGCTTATTGTGAGATGGTCGAGTAACACTTCGCCTTACGCAAGTTGGAAGTTTACTCGAAGCCTCTCACTATGCCGCCTCCCCCCAGTCCCCCCGCTTCCACTTCCACGGCTGCGCCAAACTGATTGTGTTTGCTCATTCAAAGAGCGAGGTAACTGTATCTTCTTCTAACCTAATTAACGACGTCATAACTAAGATGGTTAGTGCAATACCGACTGACTTGTTAAATCTTGAATTGCCTAACTCAACTTACATAATCACGTTGAGTTTACTAAATTACGGACTTTTAGGTAAACGAACTTCCACCTTGGTATCTGTGATTAACTAACGGATGATTGCATAATGGAGAAGTTTAATTAATGTCTATTATGTGCAAAATAGTTCAAAAAGATAAAGCCTAAAGCAGTTGTAACTCCTCGATGGCCAAGCAACCCAAAACGAAGCGAAATCGCCTGCACGTTAACTTAGGCAATGCACTGGTCTCTTGCAAAATCGTGACTTAGGCAATCTGTGCCAGAAATTAGACTGCCAACTTTATTTTCTCATGTACTACAAGTTGCTTAGGTAATGTTCCGATTACAAAGTAAACTAAAAATTCTGAGTTAGGTAATCTTGTAGTGGGTGAATCCTTACTCTGACATGGGTTATTGTTTTCAGAAGAAGCTGATGCTTTAATATCGGAAAACAACAACTTCATTGTCAGATTCTGGCACTGAAACTCTGTACCGAAGGGATCAATGTGAACAATCTTCCAGTATTCCCACTTATAGTCTTTCCTATGACCTTTAACTAATTAACGTAATTAACTGCAAAATTTAAAAGCGTGTGTAACGGCAATAATTTCACACCTAATAACACTGACGCACACTTTTAGGCGAAATACCGAACAATGAAGTTCCATGTAACATAGGTAGTGTCTTACAAAGGGACATTCCATTGCTATACTTATTTTACTGTCAATACTTGGTTAAAGGTTACAAACTTAAACTTTAATATAGGAGCATATTGTTTTGAGAATAAAATAGATAATAGTCAGCCAGCATTGAACTTCAAATGCAGGCTGTCTACATTCCATTCCATTATGATGCAAAGGTGATACCGAAGTAGTTTTTCCTCTCGGGCAACATTGATGAGGTCGTCTATTCAAGAAACTGCAAGTCTACATGATACCAACGAAAGATCACTCAAGGTCAAGAGGCATTTAATGCCAAAAATGGAAGATGTACGGCGTTATTGATTAGTGATACAAGACTTGCCTTGTTCTAAAGGTTAGGAAAGTCCAGATATGGACTTGGGTTGATTTAATATCATACAACAAAAATATTGTTGAACGATAATGAGAGAATTTTACCTCATGCCTTTAAACCATGGACTTGAAACTCAAGTCAGGTTTTGTTATACCTGTCTCTTTCGCAATCAAAAAGCACTAAATAGAATCAAAATATATAATAGTTACGTAACGTAATCTGACTGTGTCCAGTAAACCTTTATTTGGAACATGTTAACTTCGATTTAATGAGACTCGATGCTCTTGTTTAGCTTCCAAATGACCAAGTCGTAGCTGGTAGCTCCAACACTTAAATTTGAGACCCAGCCAGCAGAGTTGATCATTACTTGATTGTCCCATTGATCAATTAGTTGATTTATTGATCGATTAATTGATTGAAAATGCAGTCCATTACATCTGGTGTTTACCTTCCCGCAAGAAATCTTTCGCAGCAACCAATCGAACACCCTTTTAAAAAAATACAGGTTGTCATAATTCTCAAACGCATCTCAGGAGGAAAGAATTTGAAAAGCTTGAACATGCCAAGCCTATTATATGTGTAGAGTAGAAAAAGTAAAGAGAGAGAAACGCTTTTTAAAATAAGTGACCACTAAATGGAGCTCACGGGGGTGCTTAAGACAGCATACACCGGGAGAAAAAAAAAGTTTATAAGGTGTTCTTAATAACAACAGATAATCATTATCTGGGCATTTATAATTATCCTCACTTTAGGCTTCTCGTCTCGAGTGTCAATTGCAAATATACGGATATAACGAAATAGTGAAAAACAGTTTTAGTTTAAAGTATCATTTGTATATTATTTAAGTGCAAACGCGCGGCTCGCTATTTTAGCCGTTCATCTATCCTTTTGTACTCAAGAAGCATGTGAGGCAACAGCAGGCTTACCGTACCAAAGAGGTATTATTATTTAGAGCAGCGTTTCGATTCTGTACCATGTATATTACATTTTAATATACTTTTGTAAGGAAATATTAATGTAAAATTATTGGTGGAGCTTATATCAATACATAGGTATAAAATCATGAAAATATCTTCCAGTGCACCGAAATGAAACGCGAAAAAAAGTCCATGTCTTAAAATTTCAAATCTTTCACTTGAAAAATCGAGGCAAAGGTTGTCATTATTGCGAAGGTATTCCTCCTTTTTCTTATTGTTTTGTGCCCTAAAGAGGCCCGTAGCCAGGGTTAAAAATCTGGAGGGGCTAGTTTTGTGAGTAATGCCTTTGCAAATGCTCAAGGGAGGCCTATAGATTCTTGAGACTTATCTGGAGAATTTGGATTGATGTTAAATTTAAAGGGGATAAGCATCCTATATCCCTCGTGGCGACGGGCCTAACCTTAAACATGTCTCCCTTGAAATGTGCTGCTTTACTCTATTGCTTCACTCTATCCTGCAGTCTCTGGGATGTGCGGCCTACGTAGTACTCTCCATAGTAGCACTTGTATTCATAGCCGTAAGTATACTTACGTATCACTAAAACAAAGTCCTTGGACTCATTACGTTTAAGTATTGTCTTTGTATCCCATTGAGAGCGTTTGGTATGTATTGCAAGGGTTGTATCCTCAATTATCCTCCGACAGTGCCACTTTGTTGTGTGCTTTGTAGATAAGCTTGTTTGCTTCTTAAAACGCACTTGCACTTCACTACTTTGATAAAGTCCTTGCTCTAGAAATCTTAGGCAGCCACATACCCAAAACATACACAGTATTAGAAAAAGGCTCTCACATCTCGTTGTTTCTGACGATGCATATTTAGATTTGGCAGACAAGAAAGAAGCGCTACATTTTAATAGCTTATTGGGGGTATACTGCTGCAAATCTGCTTATGCATGATGCAGTTGGCCTAAAGATGGCATCTGGACAAAGACAGTGAGTAAAACTTACTACATAGAGAAGAGAAGCTGATGCAAAGGCTACTTACTTTATCGATTTTGTGCTCCCTTTCACCTCTTTAGGTGGCGGTCCTGTTCCTGATCTCTTGATCTGATGTACCATTTTTGGAGATGGTCGACCCCAGGTACTTGAAACCCCTCACTTGCCTTAATACTTCCCCATCGATATCTATATAAAGGTTGATGTTGTCCTCACCCATTTCAGAAGCCATGGTTTTACTTTTCTCTTTATTGATTTCCATTCCAAATCTCTTAAACTTTTCGTGAAGTCTGCTTGTTAGCTCTTGCAACTCTCTATTACATCTGCAAATCGTAGGTTCGTTACTATTACTTCTTCACAGCTGATTCCTGCATCTGCATCAAGATCTTCAATTGCTTCCATTATTATTCTCTCTAGGAACAGATTGAACAAAGTTGGTGACAATATGCAACCCTGCCTGACTCCCACTGATGCTGTGAACCAATCGCTGAACTGCTCGCATGTCATCACTTTAGTTTTTGCATCTTTATACACGTTTTTGATAATTCTTGTAAGGTGGTCACTGATGTTGTGTTTCCTCATTGTATGCCGCAGTGCTGAGTGCCAGACCCTATCGAATGCCTCTTTAAAATCTATGAAGTTGTGACAAATAATTCTTCGATAATTCCTGGTCTTTCAACAGATAAGCCTTAGATTCGTGATTTGCTCCGTCGTACTGCGGTATTTTCTGAGGCCTGCTTGCATCTCACTTAGAATTTGCTCGACTCTGGCTGTTATACGTCTATGAATTATTTTCAGCAGGATCTTCGAAGCATGGCTTATCAGACTTATAGTCCTATAGTCACCGCATGCCTGACCATTTCCAAGATAGTTCATTCACGCCATACTCTGCGCAGTTCAGTTGTTTTGGTGAAATGCAGTTGTCTCAATCCGTCGGTGATACTATACCATCACCATTGTTGGCCATATTTGACATTATTGGTACCAAAAGAGCTAGGTATGGCTTTCAAACACTTTGCTTATCACGTGACATGAATGAGTAAAGACAATTATATGAATTTACTCTTAAGCATTCTCTTTATGAATGGCAAATTGCAAAAGTGAAAACGAGGCTATCCTTTATATAAAGCTATTCAGAATTGTATATTTAAGTCTATAATTAATATAATGATAAGGCTATTGTAGTTAAAGAATCGTTGATAATGAGTGAAAGCACAAAGTTACTATTGCGCTAGTTATTGAATTATCCCACCCTTCATTTATCCGAGCTTCGATTATCCGGTCTCACAGAGTTGGTCTTCTGAAAAAGTTCAAGGCAGATAATCAGCAAAATGGTCGTCAAATTTGACTGGCCTAAGTGCCAGTCATCACGATATCCTTCCAAATCCATTAAAAAATTACTGTTGCAAGCCCATTTATTAATTCAAGTTTGCATTAGACGCGCAACAATCCAACGATTATACAGTGACAACCCCATTGAAAAATCTATGTTATGTTAACCATTTAATAATTCCAGTGGTCAACACACATGCCATGAACACACGAAGAACTCCTAAGTAAAACAAACGTCGACAAGACGACATAACGCCTTTGAACAACCTATCATTTCATTAGCAGCATGCTTTCAACTATCTGGCATTTTAGATTATCGGATTTTGAGGCGTTGCTCTAGAGAAATCAAAAGCCGTTGTACAGGGGCTTAGTTAATCAGGTGAGGGGGTCTGGTTTACTGAAAGCCTTTTAATCACTGTATATCAAATTTGAGTGAATCTAACCTAAAAACAACACAAAAGTATGTTTGAAGAAATTTTTGAAACCAATATGACCTTCGAGTCGCAATAGCAGTATCGTGCGAACACATTCTTCTATTACGATTTAAGACATTTTGAAATCATGGTATGAAACGATTTTATATGAAATTTTAATCACGTTTGAAAGGGTATATGCTTCACTCTTTGCACAAGACAAAGGCAAAATCTAAATTGATACGTATCTGACGTCCATAGATGAGAATCTCAGTGTATGTACTATATGCAATGCTGGGACTAAGTAGTCTACATAAGCTGGTCCAATGTAACAGATTACGGTGGTATGGGTACATAAAGAGAATGGAAAATAGTTGCTGGCTCAAGAAGATAACAAGTCTGGAAGCCCAGGTTAGAATTCCATAGGACGCCTTCGAAAAAGAATGGAAATGTGTGATCAGTAAGGCATTGAGAACCTGTGCTCAGGCATGCGCCTATTGGGTCTGGCCTCAGAAGATGCAACTGATCACACCATGTGGCGGAGTGCCATCAACCAAGGCAGAATCAACATTCGACAGGATTTTAATCTCGGAGCAATAGGAAAAAGCAACAATGAACAGGAAAGTAAGTAACTAAGTAAGTTGGGGCATAAAGCGGATTACTGACAGAACTTTAGGATACTACACTCCTTTCAGAGCTGAAATGCGACTTCTCGATCTCTCAAAAGTATCCTACAAAATGTCAAGATAAAAACGAGCTACGTAATAAATACGAGAAAATTTATTGCTACTGCTGCAAATTCGTCAGGGAGTGAAAGAATCAACGAACAAAATTCTTAAACAGCATGGCCTTATTTCATGCGTCGCATTTGGTATTATAGAGCATAGGGAAGTAAAATCCCTAACAAACCGGGGGGGAGGGGGGCAACTAACTGAAAAACAGAGATCCATAGGAGCTCTATTATGTGGCAAATCTAATTCACCATTCCAAGTGCAAGGGTGACGGAATTCCATGACATCACATATGGTTCTCAAATCCGTTAGTTCTATTAGCCACTTATTTATCTATTACATATCTTAGCGCAACAATTGTAAATTCGTAAATTCAATTGTAAGGTCATGTTTGCTTATTAAATTACTACAAACACTAGTTGCTTATTACTTATTAAACAAAACTACAAACCATTTGTTCCTCTGTAGTATGACCTTGTGATACATTTGAATCTCTCCTCTCCTGATGTGTCCCACCTATGAGAGTGTATTTCATATAAAATGCCTTATTATTTGGTACTTGTAGTTGAATGGATCAATGATTCGACATATAAAAGTACAGCATGGGGGAGACGGAAACTGGCTATTTCACTATGTTAAATTAATTCAAGAACATATTTTCAAACAATTAAAAACTGAATTATTTTGTTTCTAGCTACAGTAATTATAATATAGAAACATTATTAGTGACTATAGTTTGGCATTGGGCGTCCAAGGGCAACGCCCCTCAATTTAGGCTACCGGGCAGAGAAGCAAGCCATTAAGCAGGCTCAACTGCCAAGCGCGGATTATGGAAAGCATCTGTCATCAATGAGAACAGATACTACATTCATTCCTTGCCAAGAGCCCGAGAAGCCGAGGAGTTTATATTGCCCTACGTCCTTGAAAATAATGCTGTCATTATATGTAATAGCAAAACAAATAGTTTGTTTGTGGTACGAAACAAGAATATTGTACGAAATAGCGAAAACATTGTGTACGTAAAAGGTTTTTTCCTTTAACACTCCTCAAAGTACTAACGTCAGAACGATCGAAATGAAGTGTGTGAAAGAACATACCCAACTGTAGTTTTGAAGGAGCCAATCAGAATTTGGACTGCCTGAATGGCTTGTGATTTTGAACCAATCAGCATCCGCTAAAACAAGATTAATTGAATAGGCCTAGTGAGAAAACGAATTCTTTCTGTCTGGATAGCAAATGTTTTCTTGCTTTTATGTGGACTGACTCCAGTACGGCTAAATGAAATGCATTTCACTATTTCGCGCAATAGCAACACAGTAAAACTCCCTTTTCGCTTCATTCTGTGTACAATTATCATAGTGGTCTCGTAGTGTCGTTATTGTTATTGTAAATAGTCCCCTTTTTACTATTACTTTGCAGATATAATGAAGACCACTTTTCGTTTTTTAGCGCGTCTACGGTATTGACAACGCAAAGTATGTGTCGGTGGTCTGCATTCTGTGCACAATGGCAACATACCAATGTGGCCCAGGTAAGAAAGTTTGGTTTCTATGGTATTTTCTTATTGCACGCAAAAATTAGGATTATAACTTGTTTCCGACGTTTCGGAGTCATCTTAACACCATTTTCAAGGAAATTGTATTACAATGAATCAAGCTCCAGTTATACAACAAGTTAAGAGTGACAACTCTTCACTCTTTACTTGTTGTATAAATAGAGCTTGATTCGTTGTAATACAATTTCCTTGAAAACGGTGTCGTTTAGAAGGTTGTTTAACATTTTGGAAACCTTTCTTAGTTCAAATATTGCTCTTTATTGTTGTCATACTAACTTACCACTCCGTTTCCTTGAATGTATAATAGAAGGCGGAGACTGTGAAATGAGGAAATGATAGAATTTATAGCGATGAATGTCAGAGTTTCTGCATTATCTTCGTAAGGCCAATTCTCCAAGTAAATGCGTAAGGCAACCCTATTATGTATTGATTATTAATAAATAGGAAGACGGTTAAGTATTTTTGCAATGTGAAAGATTACATGTAAGTGTTTGAGTAAAATTTAATGTGTTTTAAGGGAGACACCAAAGAAAGAGAACGTACTAGAGATGCCACGTAGTAAGTTAGAGAATGTAACACAAGGGTGATGTTGCTTATACACTAGGGGAAACAAAGGTTGTAAGCTGTGCTTTTCCAGTCATTTGACTGTATTTATACCTATACGAACCTGATTCCAGCTCGTACGTGTTGTATTTAACATTGCCTTAAAACTTTCATAGCTGCTGAACATAATGGTATTCCGGCCGGACTTGTTATAAATCAAAGAATTGAGATTGAAATATGGCTGTGAAGATATAAATATGTTGCCAGATCTTTCAGCATTCATGTAGTGTAAATTGTAAAAGTTTCTGTCGAAAGTCTTGTCGAAAGCCTCGCCTCAAGGCACGAAAACCATTTCAGTCCCTCACTGCAACCATTGGAAAAACATGCGTTAAACGAAATGGCTATTGCGGAGAATGGTCCCCTTCTCCATCAGGCAGACGATATTCTAGAGAAGGCTATGAATTAATATTGGTGTTAAAACAGTGTAAACGGAGAAAGGCACTTTTTAGGCCAACGTGAGGATATTCATTTCTATACGGGTCATGTCAGTAAAGGTACAGGGAAACTATTTGTCTAACAATCAAAGCTTTCTTTCATGTGAGGGAATAAATTGAGCGATAGATATTACGTGATACTCGTTTTGGAAGAATTCACCAAAATTTTCACTTATAGTCATAATTTTATTGGAAAACACTATGTTGGCTGAATTAATCCGTTTTAATCTTTTTCAAAAAAGTAATTTTTGTTGTGTTCCAGACCTATTGTGTTTTTATTATGTGTTGTATTTCTGTTTGGCGTCGCTGTCTTGTGAGATTGTTCCTTCTTGTATAGAAGCACTCTGTTTGAGATTGATGAACTGACCTTTCTGGTGTTCTAAATCAATATTCGTACTACTAACTCTAAGGAGCGGAACCAGTAAGAATTCCATGAATTCTCATATCATTGTAGGTACAATACACTTAATTATGCAGCAATGCAAATTCATTACCTCACAGGAAATTTTGCCGTTATCTTCCACGCTCCCTTGAAGTTTTCAGTTTTCTGCCACCCTGCATTTCAGTATGCCATTTTGTAAGCTATTACTGATAATTTATTATACTAAAGACAATAATAAAATGCCATTTAAAATTATCAAGTATCATACAGGGTTACCACTAGACATCTCACACGTGAAGTCATTTTACATACGGTAGGAGGCCCAAGACAAAAATTAGAGCTCAGGCCTTATGGTCTCCCCACGGGAGTGAGCATGTATGGGGAGCTTATAGTCAATTACAATATGTGTGTTAGTTTGAGTAAGTAGGGTCGTTTCTCAGCCTTTAGCAAGGAACGAATGTGGTATCTGTTCTCATTTATGACAGGTGCTTTCCATAATCCGAGAGAGGCGGTCCTTCCGGGCGGTTGAGCCTGCTTCATGGCTTGCTTCTCTCCCCGGTAGCCTAAATTGAGGGGCGTAGCCCTTGGACGCCCCAGCTGCCTTTTATTTATTAGTTAGCCTGTTTTTCTGGGTTTTTTTCTGTTTATTTAGGGTAGTTTCAATGTCGAACTCACTGCTCATCAGGGATCTTTGATTGAGAGACTGAAAGTAGGGTCGGTCCCTATAGGAGATTTCATAATGCGAATCGTATTCCTCATAGCAGCGTCTGACTTTTATCGGACCAATTCCTCAAATTTTTGACAAGTAAGGGACTCAGAAAAGTGTATTCTTGCCAATGAATGATACCATCTACTTGCTAAGACCCATAGATTTTTTCTTATCGTCAGGATCGTTAAGATCAGATGCATGAGAAGTTGATGGTTTTAAAGTTGCCTACTCTGGAGTACCACACAATTGTACCTCTCCCACTTGTAAGTGTATGAAAGGTTTTTGTAGATCTCTCAATTATTTGACTCCCATATTATTACGTCAGGCATGATAGGCTATGATAATAACTTCTGACAACCATGGAAAAGATGATCTACAAGAAATTCTTTCAAAAGAAACCAAATATGAAGGGATATGAAGGCACTGACCTGAATTGGAATAATATTAAGAGGATCAAAACAAGAAGGACATTGAATTCCCAGTACTTCTAGAAGTATTGCTTGCTATTGAAATAAAATGTAACCAATTAAGTATAAAGTATTGGCACAGAGAGCACTGGATCACTGCTCAGAGGGAGTAAAATTGAAAAAGTTAACAATGATGTGGTTCTTGATTAAGTGTGTAAAGTTTTAACTCATGATACTTGTGCATTTTATGTCACTATGAAATCAACTGGAAAATTCTGATGAATCAAAATGTATAATAATAAGAGTGTTGCAGATATTAGGACAAGGTTGTTTGAAATCAATCATTCTCATTCTTAAGGGTCTCCTCGTTGTTTGGACTTTGACTTATTCATTAACAATCTTGTAAATTTCTTGTTTGGAGGAATAAAGTTTAAACATGAATCAGTAGTTAGAGTATTTCACATATTGTTGATCATTGACATTTATTCAACAATTTTTTGGTAGAAACAGTGGTGTTTCTTTTTCCAACACCCATTTATTATTATTTGAAGATGTTTCCATGCCCCTTATGTTACCCCTCCCACATTTATTCTATACTCTAGAGTATACTGTAGGTTTTCTAGAAAGATTGTTTCAGTCAATATCTTATGTTGTCAACAAAAGGCCTTTACTAGGTTTCTTTATATTTGGTCATGTAGAAAGTTAGCATTCAAGTGTCTGCAAATTTGCAAATTTTGATGATAAATATTATAGATACCCATGAAACTGTTATTAACTCCTAGTGAAAGGTGTATTTTTCTTATTTATTTTTATATATATAATTCTAAAAGAGTGGAGCATTACCGTAATAGCTTGCAATTTATGGGCGCTGACTGGGCTTGAACCCAAAAGCTTATGGTTACTAAACCAATGCCTTAACCATTGAGCAATCAGGCTCGATAGAGCTAAGGTGAAGATTTAGTGTCAATCTTAGACGAATTCTCCTCCAGTCAGTGGGTACAGGGAAATTCATTAATTAATATTTATTGTGTTTCAGCTTTGAGCCTTCAGCAGTGCCACAAATATACATAGACATATACATAGTTATACCTACATATATATATTTAGCTGCCAAGAGATGGCATCTAGAGGGCTCTTAATGTAAGGAATGCATCGGCAGCCAGGTCTCTACCCAAAGTCTAGCTGGCTCCTGAGCTCTAAGTCCTTCTATACAGGCTGCTAACCCACCTTAACCATTCTTCCTAGAAGGGGGTCCATCTAGGTCGCTTCTCTGCCTTTTGGCAAGGAATGGATGTAGTATCTGTTCTTATTGATGACAGATGCTCTCCATAATCCGCGATAGGCGGTCCTCAACATTCAGCTCAACACAAATTGGAGACCAGCCTCTCTGCGCCATGTGACTTGACCAAGGAAGGACATTTCAAATCCTCTCTACTGAGTGATTCTTTCTAAACACTGGAATAAAAGTGAATATCTGAAATCTGTTCCCCACGTCTTGTGGATTCTGGATTCACTTTTGGAACAAACACAATCTTCTAAGGGTTATTGTCATTTATGTCTAAGGCTGTTTGCAAAGTGACTGGCTGATTCATGATTATTGTTGTTTATTTTCGTAGTGTTTGTTGGATGCAATTGTACTTATCATGCCATAGACTTGCTTTCCATTAAAACATTTTATTTGGAAAAGTGATATTTGTATTTCATATTCCCCATGATTACATTCCTCCCACTATAGCGCATCATCGTTTGTGAAAACATTCTTCGAATAGTTTCCCTTACGTTTAAATACGGGAATGAAGAAGCTATAGTGCTCACATATCGCTGAAGGTCTTTTGAGTGCTCTGTACTCTCCTCCCTTAAACATCATACATCGGACAACTACTTTGAAGACCTTTCAACGTCTCATCGATTTGTTGTGACTCTCTGAGGATTCTGAAAGCAATTTCGCTTGGGTTGGTATATCTAAAAAGCGTCTACATCTTTTCCCTTGTTTTTTAATAACTCGTTTATTCAGCCTAAAGGGAATTTGCAATTGATTTCTCCTGTATTGCTGGAGACATTAGGAAAAGGCCCATAGCTACTTGGGGGGAGACTATAGGAAGATAACTATCGTCAGCCTACCAAGTTCTGCTGTCAAGTTGCAAACATCTATAGGCTTTCCTCAACCGTTTCCTATGTCAACCCCCCTAAACATAGAATAGCCCCACTAAAAGTTTAGACTAGCTCCTAGGTTTTTCTAACCCTGGCTATGCTCTGGTAGGGAAGCCGTTAAATATACCTTGTCAGATGATTGCAACAGTAAAAGTATCAAGCATTAGAAGTGAGGCATGCATACCTGGAAAAGAAGTCGTTGCATACATAAGAATTAAGCATGCATTGAAAATAAGTCACCGGTCGTCCAAAAACTTTATTTATTCCTTTTGAAAAGAACACTAGAGACAATAGAATATAAGTCACCACCATGGATCGAATCCATGGTCCACGCTTTTGCGGCGTGCGCTCTATCAACTGAGCTAGGTGACATCAGATGTTAACTTACTCTATTTCACATTTATTTTTGGGCTCACTCAAAGTAGGCCAGTTAAAATGTGTATGCAATCAGGTAACCATAAAATATAATCATGTAGGCAAATGTGGTATCCAGAACAAAACAGCATCTTAACAAGGGTAAAGCACATGTTGGGTAAATCATAGGTCACAAGTTCTTGCCCTGGTGGTGATAAATTCTCAGATTCTAGTATAACTTTCTCTAAGTACAAAAGTGACACAGGCTGCTTCTAAACATCTGCCACAAAACATGTAACATTTGTCAACACAAAGCCATTTTGCGGAAGACCTTATTGACTCTGTAAACAAATAATATTTGACAGTAACTCAACAACCTTTTCATAATTTATTATATACATATATATACTTTGTGTACTCAGCATGCTGAGTACTTATATATCTCTGGCACTGACGAAGGCTCAAAGCCGAAACACAATTAATAATAATTATAATTAATGAATTTCCCCTTACCCACTGAGTGGAGACGAAAACATGGGAAAATTGACTTGAAAATTTCTCACCTTAATTATTGGACTTGATGATCCAATGGTTAAGGTGTTGGTTTTCAAATCAATGGGTCGTGGGTTCGAATCCCCTCGGCGCCGTTAGTGAAAAAAGAAAGCAAGTTATTGTGGTAATGCTCCACTCCGTGATATATAATGCTAAAAATTGCGGTTAAAGGCAATAAAACTATATAAAAAGTAAAAGATGCCAAGAGGCTAGCTCACATGTTTTCTGTTTAAAATCATTTTTCAAGTGTACAGTTGAAGGAACCGCTACCAATATTTATAAAACACTATACACAATAAAATTCCTAAAAAATTCTACAACAATTATTTGTAAAACAAAAGAATACTTTAAAAATTATTTGGCTGAAAACGAGGAGCGAATTTGAAAAGATAGCTTAGGGATCTGGAGACCAATTTCTAGTCATGTTACTGATTAAAGTTTTGAGTAAATAATCTTTAGCCTGCCTTTCCTACAAGCTGTCAGTCCTACTCGAAGCCTCACCTGACACCTATTAACCACTGGGAGGGAATTAACCCCCTGGACCCTCCATTACTGTAAAGCTGCTCACACTGCTAAGAGCGTGGCTGAAGGACATGGCAAATCGAGGTCCTGGACGTTCAGACCACACCCATCTTTGATTGATATGTGAAAGCTCCTGGACGCAGGAGGCTGGAAAGAAAGTGTATTTAATTATAGGCAGTCGTAACATCTCTCTCGTTAAAACCATGTGGCTCAAACGTTTGTCATTGATATTGTCAAAACGACTGTTTTTCGCGTAATTGTGTCTCGTTTTCAGTCGAATCAACAAGTGTGAACTGCCAACCAGATGAGTAGCAATGCGCATGGAGATTTGCTTAGGGGACATTGGATTTGTTAGACATATCGTTAGTTTTCGAGAAGTTTCTGGAAGCCGATTTGAAGTTGTTGACCCTAATCCTGAAAGCTGTTTTGGTGCTTTTTATGTATTGAATACCGCATGTTCTGCATTCTAATAGGTAGAACACCAATTTAGAGTTGCAGTGTAGTGGTCCTACCCTAATTTCATAGGTACGCTTTCCATATCTGTCGACGAACTTTTTAGTCTCCTTGACGAGTGGGCAAACTGCACAGTTTGGTCTCCCCTTGCACCCCGAGCTGCCTGTCTCGTATACCTCCCGAATAAGCTTAGCTCTTACCAGCATTTTTCAAGCTCTGTCCACTTCAATATGCAACTATCGGCGGCTGACTAAAAACTTTGCGATACTCTTCATTGCTTGCTAGAATATTATAATTTGTCCGTAGGATCTGATGGATATGACTTACAGCTGGATGGTATGTTAAAACAAGGTCGGTTAAGTCATGGGACACATTGCAACGACATATTTTGTTAACCAAAGCTTTTCGGTCGGCTCTTGTCAAGATTCTAACGCCAACATACTTACAAACGTAGTGAAACGTAGCTAATGGCCAACTTTCAACAGATAATGTAATAAGATATATTCTTTGGTTGACTACATTAATCCAGATTTCTAAAAGGTAATGTTTGGACGAGTGTTGTAAAGGATGCTTCCCATAAAACGTTATATTCCTTATCTATTGACATCAACTTTCATAGAATCATTATGATCTTTGATGTCAAACAATGCACCTAATATCTATCAGAAAACTTACTGTTTTATGGAAATTAAATATCACACATTCTACAGTCTACACAGTTTGGATGAATTATCAATATATCCTTCTTTAGTAACTATAAAATCGTTATAGTTTAGTCATTTGATCCATGGGGTTTTAGGGAAAAGGGTTTTTTTGTACAACGTTTAAAGATCCAGGAAAGTGCTGTGTTTAGATCACAGTAAGTCCAAATATAAAAGATAAATTTCCCCTTGCTTGCTTGACGAAAGTTATCCCCTAAAAATATTTGTTTAACAATTCCTTCTGTCTGCAGCCACCATAATAAATAAGAAAAAAATAATTATATATAATATATATATATATATACAAATAACAAAAACACATTTAATGTTTGAGAAGAAGTCTCTGCTCGAATCGTTATGAGACAAATTGTAGTCTCAGCCGGTCAAAAACTGCACGTTCAAGTGACGTTCACAGAACGTTTGATGATACAAATGTTCTGAATGATATATTTTGTCACCAAACATGAGTTATGTCAATTGGTAGTAAATGGTTTCTGTTGTATATTGTGTCCTTAATCGACTAAGGTTCATTTCAATATTGTAAACTTCCTCTTCGTTCATTCTAGCCCCCTTGCTTATTAGTTTCCAGTCCTCTTTTTTATCTCACTCCCACTCGTAATCTATTTTGTATCTCAGACTGAACTGCCTGCATGCTTTTTGCATGGTTATGCTCACTCTTATAAAAAGTGCTTTTCATCTTCATTGTCCGTTCTACTGGCTCACGGGATGTTTTGAAAGGTGACGTCAAAAAACAGATTTACACTTCGTAAAGTCAACCCGTTCTTAGGCAACATAGAGTAAAGATGACCTTCAAGACAAACAAATAACCGATGCCATTTATTTACATTAATAGCATTACTTTTTTTTACTGCCCAGATGATTAGAATTTTTTACTTTGAGTTTTGTGGCGTCCATTCTTGGCTGACCCTAAAGTTCGTCCCCTATTTGCCTCGTGGTTAATTCTGCATCACTATCACTGTCATTTCCTTTGGACTATCTTACGAAGCAAAAAAGTTATGACCGCCAGCATGAACATATACTCGTATCTAAATAATTATCTTTCTTAGAATGTGTCAAAGTTTCACTAGATACCATCAGTATTTGTAGTGTTCTATTCTTAAAAAGACAATAAGGAGTTGGATTTTAATTAAACGAAGGATGCTATGACAGACGTAATTATGAAAAGGTCTACAGAACTGATGATTTAGGTAGTAAACAATCTCACAATTTTCAAAGAGAGATTAAAAATGCATGATGAGAACACCATTAACATATACCGTACCAGAATACAGCTCTATTTGTTTGAACAACATTGATTTAAGAAATCAGTTTGAATATTTATAGTCTTCAGCAAATTCTAGCAAGAAAACTTGCATTTTGCTCTTGTAATTCTGCTGTTGGTAAATGTTGCGTATGACTGAGTAACTTGTTTTTACCGAACTAGGTGGTATGCGGAAAGAAGGCTTCAGGATAACGTTCCAGAAAAAGCTTAGTTTCTCAACAGATTCATTCTGCTTCTTACTCTGTGATGTAAGAACTAGTAGCAAAGCACAAGTAAAGGAATAGTGATCACTTGTTAGGTAAATTAATAATGGCAATAGTAAGTCAGTTGAAGTGTGAGTGGCACAACGTACTAGTCATTTCGAGTATATGGTAATAGATTTCTGCCAATGTGCACGAAAGTTTGTAAGATTCATTTAACTTGAAAAATAAAGACATGACAGAAGAGTTCTTCCTACGTGTACTTCATTACAGGCCAAAATAGATCGATGAATCGAAGGACGTTGGTGCCTCGTCAGAGAGGCATAGGTCAAATATATTTAAAATTACGTTGCCTCGAGTGCGATTATTGTCACATAGTGACCGAAGGCTGAGCCCACTCTCACTCTTTTTGTTTGCATGCACTGAGGACAGCACCGATGCAAGCAATGGTAATTTTCCGCCCACACCATACCTTCGTCGACGCTCACGGGCAACATACACGCGGCTCTTTTATCATCACTCTATGTCAATATTGCTAGTGTTGAGAAATGCTGGCTTTAGTATGTGGTAGTAGTAGTAATACATAGTGGCCAAACCTGAATATAGGGATTGACTTGGGACTAAACTTTATTGATTTTAATACTCTAGGCATTTTATATAGTTTGCCAATGACTTAGCGGGATCCCTGATCAACAAATGGTTGATACAATTTAAGGAGAATTTTTATATATAACAGTTCTATTATAGATTATGTTGGGCCATCCTTTAAAAAAGACAAATAATTTAAGAGAGACTAGATCAGGCAGCCGTAACAATCAGTTATGTACAATGAAATTATATAGTGTAAAGTACGAATATAAATACTCAATAATATGTTTCTTGCTGCATGAAACAATTACATGAACAAACCTTATCGAAAACTTCCAATCTCAAGCCAAATTTTAACAAATATATTTTCCTATGGATCACGAAGTGGAAATAGTATTCTTGTTACCCCTTATTGGTAAAGAATAAATTCATAAAAGACACATTTATTGCACTCGTTTATGTCTTCAATAATCTTTTCACATGAAACATAAAAGTGAAAGATGGAAGGAAAAGATAAGAAGAGGTTATTGTATCAAGTTTGTTTCTTATTTGTCAGGTCTATAGTAGTAAATTATCAGAGTACTTCAGAGTACAGATATGCGGCCTCCATGACAATATTGATAAATGTTTATCTCATGGTATTGTGAATGAGTTTTGGAAAGGACGCTCCGTTGCATCTTGGTAGCCTTCATCAAGAGATATGTCAAGTTTGTCTGTGATTTATGCTCTGTGTTGATCGATTGTAATTGGTGGGTTTTTGATCTATTGAGTGATCTCGTTATTTTTCTTCTTCTGGCTCAATGTAATTTTCTTCCTTCCTGTCTTCTGCTCTATTCTTCTATTTTTATTCCTTTCATTCTCTTTTCTCGACCGCTCTTATCATCATCATCATTATCATTATCATCATCATCATCATCATCATCATCATCATCGTCGTCATCGTCATCATCATCATCGTCATCATCGTCATCATCATCATCATCATCATCATCATCATTAGTATTATAATCATCATTGTCATCGTTAGTACAATTACTATTTATTATCGCCCGCCCGTAGGATAGTTTTTCTTATCTTCATAGCCTTGCATATAATATGGAGTGTTATCATCATTACCCATGCGCTGATGAAGCCATCGCTGGCTGCTGTACACCCATGTGTTACTGCATGCCTCAAATTCTTTCATCGATAACTGTAGGCAAGTCATACGTCATCATAATGAAGCTGGTTCCTTATTCTTGAAGAGAATTTGGGATTTCCTTCTTCTTTTAGAGTTGAGTTGTTTACTGGAAAGTGTGACGAGGCACAGGAATGGATAGACGAGAAATTACGCCTTCTTAACCCCTCTCAGCAACTGGATGACTTAGAATTAATAAGAGGACTTCAAAGGAGACACCAGGTATTATTTAAAATGAGTTTATATAATATTTACCGCTATGATTTGAATTCACGCTCTTTTCTACAACCCAAGGTTTTCAACCTCAGACAATAAATTTATCCCCCAACGAGCTACTAAAATTTTCAAGTTCCCCTTAAGTGGGTAGAAATTTGGCATTGTTTTACGTCATCGATCGCGTCACGTCATCAACGACGTCATCTTATCGACTCAAAGTGGTGTTTCCATATTTGAAGGAGTAGCAATCATACCAAATAAAGAACACAGGACCTTATGCTTCAGAATAGTCTCTGTAAGGATTACTTTGCAACGGTAAGTGACTATAAAGTGATTTCTCACCACAAATTAGCAGTCGTGGACCTGCAATGTCGTTGTTTACAGGCTGTGTAAACATGATGTAGGCCTGTACATGATTACTTATAAGTAGGCTATGAAATTTCATAGATCTTGATTGTACCTTGAGGGTTTCCGGGGTACCAGAACGTCATGTCGTTAATGTCTGCCTAGACTAGACCTTTGTATTAATTATTTTAATTATGAAAAGAAGAATCAATACAGAGTCCTAATTTGCTTAGCTGGCGTAAATCGACAATGTGCGCAACGTTTTAGTACACGGAGACGATGTTTATTATTGTTTGGTTTGACATTCTGACGTAAGAAAATCAATGGACCGCTTTTGGACCCCCTAGGCCAGTTAGCTCAGTCGCTAGAGAGCTGATCTAGCAAGCTGAAGGTCTATTGTTTGAGCCCATGCGCTGCCTTCAATCTGAAAACTGCGACTGCGCACCCAACAGGAAAGGATAGGATGGAGAGCTTTCTTGCTCTTCAGCCGCTGAAACTAAACTAAGGATAGGATGGAGAGCTTTCTTGCTCTTCAGCCGCTGAAACTAAACTAAGAATAGGATGGAGAGCTTTCTTGCTCTTCAGCCGCTGAAGCTAAAGTAAGGATAGGATGGAGAGCTTTCTTGCTCTTCAATGTTTTGGCGGGAAATTGGAAGTTCCTAGAAGTAACAATCGTCCTACCGTCAACAGTGTGAACAAAATAGCGCTATTCACTATCGTTCCGTTTCATATCGTCTAAATCGTCGCGCAGTGTGAATAGGGCCTAAATCCGGCAAAGCTGTGAGTATTAAATACAACATGTATCTTGCTATTGTAACTTTATTTCGCCTGTAAGATATTCAAGGAAAGACGCTCTTTTTCGTTTTATTGCTGAAAATTTTAATAACAAAGACGATTTTTACAAAATATATCATAATCAAAACTTTCGTGGCATTTAAACAAATGCTACCATGAATGATATTGTAAAGAAACCTCCTGTTGTTCGAATCGTAACCCCCAAACTACAAGAATCAATCTAGTTTAAAGTTATGTATAAATTTAGATTGTGTCAAGACATTTAAATTCATCCGGGAAAGAGATTGCGTAGAGAACAATAGCTGCCGCTACCTTATGTTATACTCTGGTTATTAGTCCAGAAAAACAAACTTTGCTGCCTCCATCTAAACATTTTCACGAATTGTTTGTAATTCCAACATAAAAGCTTTCAAACTGCAGAACTACTACACCTGGATATAATTTACAACAAAAACCAAACCTTTTCATGATGTAAGGCCATGTGATTTGTTTGGCGGGAAACGAGCCTGTTTGTTTCAGCTTACAATAAATTCTTATCTAAAAACAGTATGTTAGTTCATTGAATGTGGGTTGTGACTGCCAGGAATAATCAAAGATAGCAAATACCTGTTTGTACTTAGTAATATCGTCGATCCCTAAAGTTATATCTTTGTATGGTTGACGAAAAAGATTTTACTTTTGTACTGCAGGACAGGAGTCTCTCAATGAAAGAGACTTTATCGAGAGACTCTCTTGAGACTTTGTTAAGAGACTCTGGTGGGACAGAGACTGCACTGTCAAGACATCAAAGACACTAATTCAGAAATGAAAGCTCTAAAGAACCTACAAAGCAGTGACCTTTACATTATGGATGTCAGCAGAAAGCAAAACTGTTAGAAATCATAGCAAGTATATTGATTTAAGGATCACTATTTCAAACGGTCATCAGTAAAATCCATTGGTAAAGAACAAGGTAAAAACCTGTTTTTCTTTGCAACTTTGTCAAACGCAGGAAATCCTGTACACTACTATATATTCCTCACCTCTTGTTTGTATTTATAGTTGCTTTTATAAATGTTTATTTAAGACACAGGAATTATTTCACTGGTTTGCTCTTTGTTTACAAGAAAGGAAATGTATCTTTAGCTTGTCTACGTTATCTAAAGTTCATTCGTGTTGTTTTCAATGCGAAAAATTTACTCGAAGCCTAACATGACAGAGGTGTCGTGACTCTAAGTCATGATAACCTTCTTTCATTTGAAAAGTAACATTTATGGTGGTTTTAATGTCGAAATTTAATTTAGATTAACTCCTCTAAGAAGCTCTAGTTTAAAATCTTTAAAGTACATCGAACTATTCTAATCTCCATTTACATGTTGATTAGGTACTTTGGGCCAAAAGAGAGAGACAACTTGTGTGCATATCTGTCAGTATCTCACCTTGGACCACTGTTAGGAGCAGGGGATGACCCACAACAACTACAGCAACAAATTGCCGGTGAGTATATGTATACTCTTTTCCTGTGAAAAATTATCAGAATATAGTATGTATAAGATTTTTATTATAGAATTAATTTTAGTTTATTCTTTATTTTGTTTGGTACTAATTCTTTTTGATAGTTTATGCCATTTATTATTGGATTAGTCAGTGAAGGTGGTACACAAAATTGTGCATTTGTGCTAGGGGCAAAAGGACCCGCATGATTCCTAGTAAGGCAAAAATGTTTAAGTACTTAAGGGTTTAGTATATCAACCACCAAGTCTTTCAAAGGAGAGCATTAATCATGTGGTGTATAACCATATATGACTATTTTAAAATCACATTAAGGTTTCTTGTTAATGTGATATAATCTTGGGGGTAGAGGTGACACATTTGAGTAAATCGTTACAAACATCATTGAAATTTCAAAGAGAGGTTCAGTTGACAGTTCCAAAGGCTGCCTAAGTCAAGCTTTGTTACCATATGTTGCTCTAGTGATGGTTTGTAAAGTGGTTTTAATTATCCATGATGATGATTTGTGCAGATGCAGCAAAAAGAGATAAATTTAGTATACATATAGGTTCATACCTAATAATATAAGGGTCAATGTTAGATATAATATTTTAAAAGTATCAATGAGAACAGAGGATTTGGAAGTAAATATTAAAAAGACACTATAGAAGTGGAAATATGTCACCACTGGAGATGAAACCCATGGTGAGCTTTGGACAGATAGATGGGCCACATAGCAGTCCTTTCTTAGTCAAGTCAAGCGGTGCAGAGAGGCTGGTCTTCAATTGCATGGAAGCTGGATGTCAATGTCCACCAGTGGATTGCTGGGGGCTAATGTGGATACTAGAGAAATAGAGTATGGTAACTTTGGAAGGTCATCTAGTTCAGTTGGTAGAGCACACACTGTGAAAGCGTGGGTCATTGGTTAAGTCCTCAGTAGTGGGATATTTCCTATCCCTCCAGTGTCTTTTCAATATAATATTTATAACTTATATGGTGGAGAATTAAAAAGGTCATTAACAAGTACATTGGAGATGGGTGAAAATTACTGAAAGTTTTGCTATAACTGCATCAATCAAGAATATTGCAATAAATAAACATTTTATGCTAGCAGCATAATTTTATAATAGCAGCGTAGAACTTGCTTTGTTGCCAATAATTGTGAAGGCACATTGTACACAGTTTCAATTTTATGTTTATTATGTATAAAGAATAGCTTGTAAGGAACTTAACACATAGTTTTGAACTCGATTTGTGACATTTTTTATTGAATGTTGAACCATAAAGGAGTCAGATGACAACAACATAAGTAGTGGAATTATGCTGCTTGAGAAGGACATTGAGTGCCTCCCCTCCCCTCCCCTGTAAACGAAACTTTTGACATCCTTAGACTATATGAGATGAATATAGATACTTTGGCTATATTGTTAGGTGTAACGACATTGCGAACAATATCATCACTGGAACAGTGTTTGAAAAAGATGATGAGGGTGGCCCCCCCAATGATATATAGCATTGCGAAAGTATCGTACTATTACTACAGAAACTCAGTTCAGTCTGCTCCTTATCACGGACGCTAAAGTATTGTGCCTAGACATGGGCGCAATGTATCGGATAATTGATTCTACGCCCATTTGCCTTTTATTACTTCATTGCTCTCCAAACCATTCCTGTATATTTACTTGAGTAAGCAAATCAACCCAACCTTGAAAAGGCCTTGTTTGTGTCAGCCCAGTTATTTAGCAATGATTTGCTCTTTTATCAGAGATCTTACTTGGCAGGAACTGTAAATTAGTAACGGACGCCATTCGCTTATTCACCGTAATTTGTTCGCTTATCCTCAAGACGTGAGATTTGACAAAATACTGAATAACTTATTTAGCAACCCGTCCGTCTAAAACTCATTTACTTCGAATTCATTTAGACTTTTGAACGGCAAGGAAGTTTTATTTGAACCTATCCGTAAAGATCTCTTGTGACTAATCATGATCTTTCAATTCTATTGAATAGAAAGACCATGGTGTCAGTAAGGAAATCAAATGGTAATGGTAAACGGTAAATTCAACTTACCGCAAGATATTATTACGTTACTTCCGTGTATTGATGAAAGAATATTTGTTAATAAAAACTACAGGAACGGCAACATTTTTGTTGGCTTGGCTTTTCATAGCTTGTTATCTAAGCAACCTTAAATCTAAAAACGGTTAATACTGGCCACACCAAACAAGTACAAGCTAAGGCTAAGAATCGAGCCTAATATACTTATATAACCCTTCTTTATTCAATTTTGCGTAGCATTTCTGATAAATTATTTTACAATTTACTACAACATCTAGGAGAACTTTCCTCCCTCCATTTACTACAAAATCTATTCAAATGGAAGTGTCGTTGATCTTGGAAACTTTGCGCCAAGATATTACACGGAAGCTTCATGTAAAAAGATGCCTACTCGTCATTTGCACAACAAAGGAACCTCAGAAGAAGCAGGTAAGAATGTTGGCATGACCTGCCAGTGACCAAAATGTTGGGTTTTTTCAAGAAATAATCGTTCTCGTTTAGTGCTGGAAACTATAATGAACAACGGGAAACATCTAATGTTGACGGACGTTAATTTGCCACAAGACCTTGCGTGGAGAGACATGGGGACCATTTTAATGCCTGTTTTCATCCTTTTCATTAAAAAAATACTATTTAAATGGATATTAGAACGGGATAGGTCAACATCATCATCACCATCATCATCATCATCATCATCATCATCATCGTCATCGTCGTCGTCGTTGTCACAAATTACCACCATCATTATCATTATCATCGTCATCATCATTATCATTATTATCATCATCATCATCATCATCATTATCATCATTATTACGACCATTATTATGATCGTCGTCAGTTTTGCCAACGCCAGAAAATGTTGTTGCTACGCATATTTTCAAGGATTTGAATGCCTCCTATTTTTTTGATAATTAACATCGAATTATTGAAACCATAGTTGAAAAAGAAGAAAGAAGCAAAACGAAGATCCAATGCCCTAACTTTGTCCGAAATTCCCTTAGTAACATGTCAATGATGATGCAATATTCGATCGAGATGGAAGATAAGCTATTGTACATATTGTGAAATATTCTTAATATATTCTTGATTTTATGACAGAGACACTGCTTTGAGGTATTCTTTTTCTTTTCCTCGTCAATCACTCAGCTACTTTAATAAAGTAATTATTTGATTAACCACACGGTGCGCTTATTACATTTATCCAATTTTTAAGGGGTGCGCATAGTTGAGGGTGTGCTTATCAGAAATTTCACAGCTAAGATTCTTCATCTAAATTGTATTGAAACAAATAGTACATCAGAGAAAAACTTGAAAAACAGCGTCTTAACAAATGAAACAAATAACATGTAAAGCTAAATTTCTGATCTCGTTCTTCAAGATAAGATGGAAGATAAGCTATTGTACATATTGTGAAATATTCTTAATATATTCTTGATTTTATGACAGAGACACTGCTTTGAGGTATTCTTTTTCTTTTCCTCGTCAATCACTCAGCTACTTTAATAAAGTAATTATTTGATTAACCACACGGTGCGCTTATTACATTTATCCAATTTTTAAGGGGTGCGCATAGTTGAGGGTGTGCTTATCAGAAATTTCACAGCTAAGATTCTTCATCTAAATTGTATTGAAACAAATAGTACATCAGAGAAAAACTTGAAAAACAGCGTCTTAACAAATGAAACAAATAACATGTAAAGCTAAATTTCTGATATTGTTCTTCATCAAAGTTGTCATCATGACGATCAGAAAGCATTTCCAAGGGGTGCGCTTAATCGGCGGGGGGGGATGCGCTTATTCAAGGAGAGTGCGGTAAATCGAATAATTACAGTAATACATTTTTCAGAAACCATTTAAACGTGTTTTAATTGGGATTTTGCGCATGCGCAGCAACATCAGAACGCTCTATACGAGGTTAAATTCTCGCAAATGTCTAATTTGTTAAATACCTTAAAAAGGGAATTTTAAGCTAAACTACCGTCTTTTAGAAATGACCATATATGGGCATGGTGATGTCAGAGCCGTACTCAAATGTCAACAAATTACCACCAATGCCTTATTGTAACTACAACATGACAAACACGATCAAAGCATTTTTATATCATAGAAGCGGCATTTTATTGCGGCATTTCATTACTGCTTTATCAAAATATTTCTATTGTCTTTTTGAGCACGCGCAGAATACGGTTGTTAGTTCCCCGCACTGATCTCTTTTTTAGAGATCAGTGGTTCCCCGTCCCGTGTCGTAGACAGTTTCGTTTCCTCGAACGTGGTCAATTTGTCCAAACGAACTTTAAGTGCTGGTCAGATTTCATTGCTTTCCAATGGTCTAACCTTTTGTGTCACACCGAAAGAGTTAGATAGGGTGGATATCAAACACGACATAGATAATTTATTACACTTATTATAATGTATAAACACGCGAAATCTACAACTTTGTGACTTTAGTTAAGCTTCAATCCCGAGAGTGTAGACTCTGCTATTGAGCTATTTGTCTGTAAGATAGAGCAGGATATGTTGTGTATCGAATTAGAGGACCGTAATTTCTCAAATATTAGCAATGAAGACAACCCAAAAAGTGTCGGAGTGAAATAAACGTAACTATAGTAGAACTTCTAAATTCATACCGAAAGTGCAGTAGTTTAATATTTGTGTGAAAAGGGATGTTACCAAGCTCTACTGTGGCATCACCAGAAAGCAAAATATAAAAATACTTCAAGTGATAAAGCATCTCATAGAACGTTAACCATCCGCTCTAAATCGCCTTTGTTTAAAACGGCAATGAGATTAACATTAAAAGAGTTCTGCTTATGCCTTGATATAATCGATACAACATATATCGCCATTAGAAGCTCATCCACCTTGATTTAATTGTCTTTAGGAAGGAGCAACCACTCCCGCTGCCTGCTTCGCATGTCTAACACACCGATAGTCATGCAGATTCTGGAATAATTGTGTACTTTCTGCTAAAATTTTCGATTTTCAACTTTCGTCCGCTGATCCGCAAATCGTCCGTCCTAACTTGAAACGGAGGCACGTGCCCAACCAAAAATGAAATATCATAGTCATATCCTAACTTGTGCCAAGTTCTATGCTTTTAGCACAATGTGCACAATGAACTCAAAAAACAGCATTTTGACGCCCGATTATACCTCTTATATAGCATACAACACTCAGAAAGATTGACTGGCAATGTTTAATAAAAAACTGATTTTTCATTTGACGGTGGACATTTTGTAAATTTTCGTTCAGAAAACTAGCAAAATTCTAAAAGGGAACCTGACATATTGTAGCGGTGCAAGCGTATTATTCTGACCCATAGAGCGAGAATTACAGTAGAACACGCCCCCCGCCCACGCCCCCCACTTCCCACGTATACAGTGACAGTAGTTTTCACATATTGTAGGATAAACCCTGTTACTATCGCTCTCCCTTTGCACTCATTACCTTGACTGTATCGTCTTTACAACGTTTGTAAAATCAACTTGCCGCCTTCCACAACTTCTCTGATGTGACATAACAATGGCAACAGAGGATACCCCACATTACTACAGACAGAGGAAATGGCTTCAAATAAGCTTAACTTAAAACAAAGTCAACGACAGCTCAAGTCAGCTAAGGCAAATAATTTCATAGATACTTACTGTGTTCAACTCCGCCGTCACTTCGCCACAAGTGGATGGACATGAGAAAGTTTTAACACTTACTCTCTTAACCATTTCACCTTCTGATCCCATGTCTAAATAATTGAAGGTGAAGAAACAACAGTATTAGATATAGAGAGTAACACTTGTAAGGGTTTACACGTAGGAGAGCTCATATCAATTTGGTTCCAAGGTTGTTGAATGCTGGCACCTGCACCTATTATGAAATTAACGATTTTACAAAACTATTAGTAGATGTTCTTGTGACATGGTGCAAAAGCCTTTCAACACCTTAATTACTTTCAAACGTCTTAGGGTTACTTCAGACGTCGGATTTGTGTCCAGTCAAATGAAATTCGATTGAATCTAACACAAATCTTCTATAATATAAGCCTTAATCTATGTGTGTGTGTGTGTGTGTGTGTGTATGTGTGTGTGTGTGTGTGTGTGTGTGTATGTGTGCGCGCGCGCCTGTATCTGTGTGTGTGTGGATTCACAAGAATTCTCTCTATCGTGCAATAAATGTTAATAAAAGATTCCTAACTTGGTTACGAGAGAGAAAAGCGAAAACAGCATTTATCTATCCTCTTGTACATCTCGGATGTTTTGATGCATGAAAAAGACTAAAACATGCTCATAGGTCATGAAATCAATTATTTTCAAGGGAAAGTTTCTTCCAGTTACCCTCTTAGTATATCTCTGACCTCCCGGTATTCCTTGCCTCAACTTTACGTCCTTTAAAATCACTGCAATAACTTCAATTGCGTTGAGCTAGATGTTGATGTACATCGGTGGATGGCTGGGAGCTAATGAGGCGACTAGAGAAATGGCGTATGTTAACATCGGAGGTCACCTAGCTTAGTTAGTAGAGCACACACCGCGATAGTGTGGGTCACGGATTCGATCCCCTGTGTTGACACATTTCCCATTTCTCTATTGATCTTTTCAAAAGCTGACATTTAGAATCCTCTCTCCTCGATGATAAATGTGAAAACATGTAACTTTGCATAAAGTGCTATTTCAGTGTACATTACAGTCTACCAATTGTTAAGAACTGCCTTGTACATAATTACTTAACCAGATGTCTGAAAGAGGCTAAGATAATCCTTCATGTAAGGGGTGTCTTGTGGGAGCGGCTCTCTACACGGACTTGAATCGATGGAACACACTTTGTTCACACTCAGCGTCGGGAGCACACAGTAACACAAGAGAATAATGGTGCATCGTATACAAGGTGAAGCAACGTGTCTGATGGAAATCACGGTATTTAACTAACTGGATCTAAGCAAAACACGCTTGTATATACCACGTCACAATAAATACGATGTTGGATTAAGATACTGATAGTGCTGTTCCAGCAGTAGCTACATTTGTGAAAAATGCGCCGACAAGGGATCATAAAATCGCTAGTAAACAAGTTACTTGCACTAGTATGGCAATATACTACAATGAAAGCGAATATGTAGTAAACCCAAACAAGTTAACATACGAAGAATGATGCCTAGCATTAAGATACAAAACAAACTGGACGGTAAAAACAAAAGGCAGTGTGATGTGAATAGTATAGAGATGCAATACACGAAATTATAGAGTAGCTAGAGATGGGTCATAAGGGGTAACTTCACTCCATACGATTGCTGTGACCAGTGTATGGCGAAAACGGTTAGCAGAATGAATTCGTTACTCAATGCAATTTAGAAATTTAAAGATTATTTTCTACTTAGCTGGACAACGAACTCATAAAATTACTTATAAAGAATCAAGAACATAATCCACCCTTAACTTAAATTTATAATACTTCTAACTAAACCGATTTCGAGATTCCTTCTTCAATTCCCATGTATTTCGTCCTATAAGTGCTTAAATACTTTCAGAAACTAATTGCTAAATTGTATATTACAATTGCCCCTGTGAGACTAGTCACATGGAACTTCTATTTTCCCTGCAAAATATGCAGGAGGACATCTTTGCATGGTTACAAGGTGAATTGCCCCCCGGAAAATTGCCCCCCGGTGAATTGCCCCCCATCAAATTACCTCCCGGAAGATTGCCCTAGTAGTAATGATAATAGTAGTAGTAGTTATAATAGTAGTAAAAGTAGTAGTAGTAGTAGTAGTAATGATAATAGTAGTAGTAGTTATAATAGTAGTAAAAGTAGTAGTAGTAGTAGTAGTAATGATAATAGTACTAGTAGTTATAATAGTAGTAAAAGTAGTAGTAGTAGTAGTAGTAGTAGTAGCAGTAGCAGTAGTGGCAGCAGCAGTAGTAGTAGCAGCAGCAGCAGTAGCAGTAGTAGTAGTAATAGTAGTAGTGATAGCTGAATTTATGTATGTTAATACCGTTTTGATGCCATCTACGTATGTCAGAGGCTGATTTGCCTAATGTCGCAATATAATCATCTAGAGCGTCTAAACAACACAAGTAAGCTAAAGACCATCATTCAATTAGTGATCATGCACTTTCGATTTGGTTCTCTTCTATCTAGTTCTTACATGAGGACCTGCTTTCATTGCAAAATAGCCCTTTCTCTTAGTCAAACTGAAACTGTGCACGAAGTGGTAGCAAGCGATTTTTGTGGCGATTTTTACTTCAAGTTTTGTCTTGTATGAACTGACTAGATAGGTTTTGCTTGTCACAAATTGTTATTATTCCTTGGAATAAGAGAAATATCGAATTGAACAAATATCAGAGGTAATCAGTTATATAACGTATGTTTTTTGCTATACAATTATGTATGGCCAAGCCCATGTTTTGAGACAACGGGGCCACCTTTGCCAATCGTCGCTACAGTCCGAGGTGTGTCAGAAAAGTTGCCTTTGATGTAAATACATGAATCTGAGGCTATCTACATATTACTGTCATCATTATATCATACCAAATAAATTATTGGTACCCTCGGAATTTGAAATATTAAACATCGACTGCATACGTCAGACTACAAATTAAGAGAAACACGTTTGTATATGTAATGTGATGTGAGTTGATGTGTAATGGGTTTGGTTTGTGTAAATGACAACATCAAAGCAGGATTACCTAGATTAGGACCTTCTAAGGGGCATGAATAAATAGGAGAATAGTCTGATCAAAACTGGTCTTGTTTAACCATGTGCTCTCATAAATGTGGCAGTGCTGAGAGTTTTTGGCATTGACCTGGCTTGAAACATGTAAATATAGACTTTACATCTGTCTGGCTGCTATATCTAGAACTGATCGGAATACTAAGCCAGAATTTTCTCCATGGTTAACTTGGTGTTTAGAAATACACTATACTATCAAGTCAATAAACGCAGCAGCTTTATCAATATTCCTACGGATTTGATACTGAAATAAAATAGGGTTTTAAGACATATTATGTACATTTTCTGATATCCTGCGAAGAAACTCTGATGAAATATATTTCACAAAAATTTTCTTGCTTGCAAAAGTCATCTAGAGGGTTTTCTGGTTACATAGCTTTAATTCCAAGATTTCAAGTAAGATTGCTAATCCTGTGCGAATTCAAGAATTCATTTTTCGTAAACGTTTTTCGCCAGACATTGGTTACTGCTAGTCGTCTGACGTCAAGGCGGACTTATTTTGCAAATAATTTGCAGGATCATAGTGGATTGTGATGTGTTGTAAAAAGTCGGCTGCCAGTTGTGGCCTAGTTATCAAAAGACAAAAAAAGTACCATAATGAGATCCTCTAGTATAGAAATGCTTTACTCAACTCAACATGAATGATAATAACTTCAAATCACCTTTTCGTCCTAACTAAGCATGCATTTTTGTTCATCGACACATCATGGTTTTTTATTCATTATTTTCACTTATCGAAGATATCAACTCGATAAACCAACTCTTTGAGCAAATCATATAGATCAAATATAAAGTAGTGTTCTTGGTGAAATATAGTAAGAGAATAAATGGCATTGAAATTCCTATAAACAGTTGCAACCCAATGTCATCGATGACAAAGTGATGACAAAGTGATGACAAAGTGATAACAAAGTGATAACAAAGTGATGACAAAGTGATGACAAAGTGATAAATACCGTGTATTACAAAGTGGAATACAATACAAAGTGATTATGGTGTCCCTTGTCTTGATTGTAAAAATTTGATTATTGTATTTGCCAGTAAACTTAAACCTATTATTTGCTCCATCTATGTGTCTCAACAAAAGTATTCATTATTTTGATATATTATCCTGCCACGGTGTACTATTGAGCCCTGTAGCAGTCTATTGTGGATTTAAGGTGTAATCTTTCAACGTAATCTCGCTAGAACTCTTTTACTTCAAACCAAAAGAGAGAATGTGAACTTAAAAAGCACTACTGGAGAGCTTCCTTGATTTTCCAATTAGTCCTCCGTCTGAAAAGGATGTTAATCACCAGTTCTCTCCGGAATCTTCTATACAAAATCTTGATGTAGAAGGTTATAGCGATGGCAAAATGAGACTAAGGGTGTCATGGACTAGTGCTTTACGTTGTGGAAGTAATCAATGGAGATTGCTTTGTACACGAGTGGCAATCGTGCACTGCCACAAAGATTACTGACTCCACTACTACAGCGAACACAAAACTTGGGTAACTGAGGTAAGCTACGGAGATTAATTGACCTCTACAAATTACAAAAGTTTCCTACATGATGCGACCCTACGTCCTCAAACAATAAGTAAATTGCCTATTTTTCTTTGCAATTAGAAGACTTCGAACGCCAGTACCTGACAGGGAATCGATCTTTAAACACATACCATGTTCCTCGTACATAAACGATCTCTCTCTCGACTTGAACCTCCAACGCTATAAGTGAAGACAAAATGACAAACTGATAAATCTATCATCCTATGAAAATCGCAGACCCAGTTACTTAATATTTGGTTTTACTACTTCTCAAACGGTGTCGACCAATGTTTCTCAACGGGGGTCCAGGGACCCCTCTAAGGGATATTTGAGATTTTAAAATGGGTAAAGTTAAGACAAGGGATACTATGAGGAACAAACTATACTAAGGGGTAAGTAAGGTTTCTAGTTAAATGCCTGTTGCTGACAAATTTTACTACAAACTTAGTAATTTCACAAATAGTATAGCTCATTGCTTTTTTGCATCAGAACACCAGAACCAAAACAACAACAACAACAACAACAACAAAATCTTGCTTCCTCTCTTCTACTAACTTTTTCGTTTTACACCTTGTAACCAAAGTATTTTTGTCGATGTATTTTAATCTTCAAGTAACGCTATGGTGAAAATTCATTTCCTTAATGTAATACGTGTGCTTATTTTTAAGCATAGCAAAATCCAGTAACCAGACTCCAATATGTTTAAGGTACTACCAACTTATGTGAAGTTACTGATGTGTTCTTATCTGGCAGTATATACTTGGTTAATACAATATGGCACAACTAAAAGGTTCTCCCACTTTCTGTAAACACCAAAAACATTTTCTGAGGCTGACAAACAATGAGCATAAGCCGTATTGGGAGGGGGGAGGGGGGTCAGTCTATATGTTCATGTAAACGTTATGGCCATAAAAAGCATGTAATCGCCATTACGTTATCTCACGAGGGAAATAACATAACAACATGAGGAAACACAGGTCAAAGGGTTACATCAGGTCGTGAAAACATCGTAAAATTTTAGAAGTGTCCTGGACAGCCTTTAAAAGTCCTTGGGTTTCTTTTTTATTTCAAAAAATGTACTGGAAAAGTCCTAAAATTTTACACAATGTTTAGTCCATGAGTTTTGTTTTTAATTTTATTTTGATCAAGAAATTGTTTTCTTTTTTATTTTCCTTATTTAAATGTTAAAAATTATACGAAATTTTACAAATTGAAAAGTCATTATTGCCCTCCGATGGTCTTGAAGATAAGTTTGTCCGAGGTGTCTATACTCAAGACAATTGTTCGTCTAGAGTTTATTTGGTTGATGAGTCTGAGCTAAAGTTAGTTATTCCCTGAAAATAGTTCTGGAATTTAATTACGAATATATTTGTAGGCAAATCCTGTTTTGGAGTTACTGCATACTCTATACCCTAGAAAATCAGAAGAAGAGACCTGGAAAGTCCTGGATTTTCAATTATTTTTTGTGGCAACTAAGACAAAGAATATGTCATTGGGAAGATGTTAAAATGATGACGAGAATCAGAAGTGATGAAATAACTGATGGACAAGATGCAGATAAGAAACAGCGTAATTTGCAATTAACGGGAAGAGATTTGTTGCATATAGATCGCCATTCTCGACTGCTATATTAGCGACTCCGTTTATTTGTCATAAATTTAATAACATGACAGCATATAGTCAAAAAAGCTATGTTTTATTTATTTATTGTTCAATGTCCGTACACGCAGGTGACTGGCACAAGCTACTAAATCAGGATTCATCATCTTGTCTTGAACGATTCTTGTCCTCGCGTCATCAGCTGAGATGGTTAAATCAGATTGGAAATCGAGAGTATGATCAGGTGCGAGCTCTTGTTTCTTCGATACAAACCATTGTATGTAGAAAAACGGCGACTCCGTTTTGTTATGTTTCAGAGTACGAGGATGATGAATTTAAGTAATCAGGACAAAATGCATCTAGTATTTACCTTGTTTTTGTTTACGAATTCAATTTTTAGAAGATGAGATAGTTTAGAGTACATGGGACGAGTTTTCGCTTGGTCAATGAAGAAGTTATTGAAGTTAAGCAACCAAATTGTAACTATTCAGTGCAGTAACGAAGTACTATCTTTCGTGCAATAAATTGTGCTGTCCTTTTCTGTCAAGTTGAGACTCTACTCAGCAGTGGAGCAGATCCCAATACAAAAGATTTTGCTGGCTGGACCCCTCTTGTAAGTACCATGCATGAAATATTTACTAGACTTTGTGATCTCTCTGTTGGACATTCCTTCTTTTATTTAGTGCCCATTTAACTCCTATGATACGGTTGCCGTTTTGCAACTGAGGTAAATGATAATGAACTTTGGTTTACAATATTTCATCATGATTTATGTTGAGAAAGCCCCATATTTCAATATTTTTTTCTTTCAGCTTATTGGCACAGCAAGGACCATACTGAATCTGGTGCAGGGTTGAACGTTCATTCATGAAACCGAAGCATCAGGAACATGAGGTCAATTGAATTTGTCTAACATGCTAGCTGTGTAATACCTTATGGGCCTTAATTACGCAAGCCCTAAGTCGATATTATTTTTCGAGTGGCAGACATTAGGGCCAGTGTTATGGGGGGCCAGTGTTAAAAAGCCCTTCTTTTAATAAATAAAAGCAAAAAAACAGCGGCAATTTTCAAATTTTCTTTTTCTTGTAGCTCTTCAAAATAACATAAAATTGAACATCCGTCCGTGTTTTTCTTACTATTGACCAGTATATGAAAGTTTTCTGATGTATAACCAGGGGCTAATGTAGGCTAAAAAAGGGCCCAACATCTGGATGCTGCCAATAGGAAAATCACCCCCAAAATGGGTCTTTAGGTAAAACCTTTGAAATCATGCAATTTTGACGCTTTTCTTAAAGTAAATGGCACTTATTCTTCGAAATCAGACGCTGTGCTCTCACTGTACTGTAGGGGTAGAAATTTTCGTGCGTACCAATTTTTGCTAATTTTGAGATTTTTTGCCGATTTTGCGAATATAATATCCTCGAAATATAAAATCTCTCAAAATTTTTAATGATTCCCTACACTTTTAAAAAAAGTATCAATATTTATAACCGAATTTGCAAAAACGAATACCTGCGAAATATAAGAAACGGATACACCTTGATACGATCTTGAATGCTCAAGAGGAACTTTCTCAATGAATACAATGATTGAAAGATAATACCTGACATGAAAAACTGTCCATATTCTCCCTCTCTGTTTCTAGATTATTTCTATTAATCTATTATTTCTTGCGCAAATTAAATTATTTTTCTTGTATTTTGAGTGCGCAGGACTTGCAACAACATTTTTGGAAAGTACTGAGTTTCCCTTTGGCGGTCCTTTTAACGCCGGCCTTAAATGGCGGAAAGGTGATTTTTGAAACCGGCGTTATTAGGGCCGGCGTTAAAGGGACCGGCGTTATTAGTGCCCATAAGGTACCTTGACATAGGCTACTTAGGGTGCAATTAAAATGCATGACATAAGAAGTTAGACGTACGCCCCCTCATATTTCATGTGAAATGGAATGTTAAATTATTTGTAATTGAAATGATAGATAAGGGCATGAGTGATTTCATTATTGTTGCCACTCGGATATCGCCGTTACGTGAATGGATTATAACGTGAGACAATCATATCTCTTGTAACTCAGATCAATCCCTCCCTCCTCTGGCTTTGTCTAAACAATTACGATGATACTGATAACGGTGACATGATGATGACGATTGTAATGATGATGATGATGATGATGATGACCATGATGTTGACGATGATGATGATGGTGATGATGTTGATGATGATGATGATGATGATGATGATGATGATGATGACCATGATGTTGACGATGATGATGATGGTGATGATGTTGGTGATGATGATGATGATGATGACGATGATGATGCTGCTGATAATGATGACGATGATGATGATGATGATGATAATGATGATGCTGATAATGATGACGATGATGGTGATGATGAGGATGAGAATGGTGGTTGGTGATGATGATGTTAATAATTATGACGAAAATTATGATACTGATAACGGTGACATGATGATGACGATTGTGATGATGTTGGTGATGATGACGATTGTGATGATGTTGGTGATGATGATGATGATGATGATGTTGGTGATGATGATGATGATGATGATGACGATGATGATGATGCTGATAATGATGACGATGATGGTGATGATGAGGATGAGAATGGTGGTTGGTGATGATGATGATAATAACGATGATGAAATTTATGATACTGATAACAATGATATGATGATGATGATGATGATGATTATGATGATAGTGATTATGATGACGATGACGATGACCATGATGTTGGTGATGATGACCATGATGTTGATGATGATGATGCTGCTGGACGCCTTCCACTACCGTCTGCAAGGTGTTTGTCGTGTCCACATACTTGGGAATTCCCCATTTTTATAAACAAAACATAAGGAACTTTTGCTTTGCCACTGTACGTTTAGACGTTTTTAGATTTCGGTGTTAAATTATACGAAAGATTTGCTTAGTTATAACGGGTAAAATTTCACTTTAAAGGTGATTCTTTTATTAGATGATTCTTGTGTAGAGAGCCCACTGACTATTTTGTGCGTAGACCTCGACACCTTCTCTGCAGATTATTTTTCGCCTTATTGCCATGTTTACATAAATCTTATCAAAGCAAAGGCTCTGAATATGCTAGATTCTTGCGAAGTTTAACCTTTATCATGTTTATAGGCCTTACGCTTATAAAAAGGTGTAGAAATAAAGTACCGTAACTTTGAGGAGCCATAAAATCTTTTTACATGACTACTAAGTCAATTGATGAACTCGGGATGAATTTCCTGTACTCTTTCTACGTTATTGCCGTTGTCTATAATGCTAAATAGTTCGGGATTCAAAAAATCATATTGCTCTGTTGCGTTATTCTTACCCCATTGACTATAAAATGCTGCTTGCGATATACAGGGCTTGGAAGGAGTATGTAACGTATATCATGAAGCCATTAGATTGCACTCAGTCACGAAGGCAAGGGCGGCCGCCGCCCCCTGAGAGGACCCCAAAGAGAGCGGATCAGTTCCGGTTATGTCAATCATGTATCTAGGACTTGTGCTTATTTTTCCCACCAAGTTACATCCCGATCCCTCCACTCGAAGTGTTTTCCAAGATTTTAGGTTTCCCCCCCCCCCCCCCCCCCCCCCCCCCCACCCCCCCCCCCCCCCAACTAAAGAACCCCCCTCCCAACCCTCAAAATCTTACATCTTACTCTTACTGCCCTTTACAACGTTGTTGTTATTTTGCTCTTTTCCATTCATAATTCGTTTTACAATTAAGAATAACTTCCGCATTCCTATTATTTCCCATCCTGCGAATGTGTCCCAAACATCTAAGCCTGTTCCTCTAAATTCTATCAGACATACATTCGTATCTTGTTTATAGGTCTGTAGTTTAAATTTATCCGGAAATCTTTACACATACATTACACATACATACATTTCATGTATTACAAAATTCACAGAAAATCTTGGGTTCTAGGACGCTCATTTTAAAATCGTTTTAGACACGGTTGAGAATAGTACTACTAAGGTGGGCGAATATTCTGTTAAAGCATTTCAAACCTATGTTGGCCATGTCTTTGTTTAGGTGTCATTTTCAGGCTTTCTTTTATTGTATAGAACATGCTAACTGACAGATCCCCCTCTCCATGCCTAGTTGAGAAACAGTAACGGCGCTACAGGGGATGGTGGGGTTTAAGCACTTTTACATTTTACTAGTAGTGTTTTACTCTGCTATCATTTAGAAGTCCATGCTCTTTACTTACAAGGGTGTATTTGTAAAGCGATCACTGCAGCCTTCACTGATTTGCAGTAGCTACGCACAAGGTTGGAATCATCAATTATTTACCGTGTATAGGAAGAGGGAGGGGACATTTAGTTATATGGACTAATTGAGGAATACCTATTCAGGGTTTGTTTTTGTTACACAAACACGTAAATACTTTCTACTTGTATTATGATCCATTGGATGAATACTTGATTCCTGTACAAATGCAAACTGAATCATTATAAAGATAATTTGTATGCAAAGGACCTAAAATCAGGACTTGAGGGTGAATGAATCAGTTCGCATTATTACAGACGGTCAAGATTCGTTCAAGGAGCCCAGTGGTTAGATTGACGTTATACACTATCTACTAACATAATAATGCCAGATTTCTGAAGGACAAAATGCATAAACATGATTTTACTCAATCAGCCAGCAGTCTAATTCAATTGTTTTATTTTTTCTACCTGTAGAAAACTTCGTGATAGCAATCCTCCAAAGATCATGCTAAACCTGTTATCCGCCTTAATTGCACTCTACGTTGTGTTCCTTGCCGGTGTAAACAAAACAGAAACAAAAGGAGGATGTCGCGCGGTAGCTATCATCCTAGAGTATTGTTTTCTAGCAGTATTTTCCTGGTCATTCGTGGAGGGATTTACATCGTTTAGAGGTATAGTGAGACCAATGGCCCAAGACATACGCAAATTCATGCTGAAAGCGATGGCCATTGGATGGGGTAAGTGATACGTATATTTGCTTATTACTGCTCCTATTTTGCAATTTCTTATTTATGAAGCCAATACGAACAACATCAAGCTCTTCAAAACTTTGTAGTTTATTAATTACAGGTGGGACCTAAAACCATAAAGTGAAACTTGAAGCAAGACATCATATTTTTATGCTAGTACATAATCAATGATTGCCTGTAATTCTAAACCAAATCATTGTTCATTGCAAAACAGGGTTTCTGTTTGCATTTTGTATTGTGAATTATTCAGTGATATGACGGCTTAGCTCACATGGAGCTTTTTAATTTGATCTTTAAAGCATTGCAAACTTTTTGTTGTCTATATACCATAACTTGATTATACTACATCTTCTTGAACCAAGCATCTTATTGTAATACAATATGACTTGATCTAAAAAACGTTAGCATGATGAAATTTCAACAGGTATAAATGTTTTGTATATAACTCTATATATTACTGTGATGGAAATTTGACCTCTTTGAGCAGCCCTGCCTAACCTGTATTAAATAAGGTACCCCTTCATATATCTATTTCATTCGTGTTTAAATTCGGCTTCTTGTTAACTGTGAAGTAGTATATGCGTACATTAAAGAAGATCAAGTGAGAACAATCAACTATAAACTATATAGTTTTGTTTAGTGGTCAGTTGTGATAGAACAGTGTAAAATTTACCCTTATAACTGATATTACAGAAGATCATTAACAAATCTTCATTTCTTACTATTCCCCAGTCTTATCCTGTACAATGTGGCTGTCAGCTGTGCTACTTTTACGATTACCCATGTCTTGACTAGCCATAGTCAAATACCCAGAGCCCTGAGGACGGCAAAAGAGAAAAAGGCGATTGTTTCGATTATTTCAACATCAAATGAAATAAAATATACCGATTCCAAACAACAGATAGATAAAAGGAGGGACTAAAAATTATGTGGATGGTTCAAACTAGCAGTGTAAAAGATCTACACAATGCCTCATCAAATACAGTCGTTATACTTTCTAAAGATTTACAATTAATTATGTCTTTCAAAAGCCTTTTTCCAGAAATATCAGTTACATTAGCCATTTGAAAATTGTAAACTTAAGCATTAGCTGCTATAATGTAGTTTATTAAAACGTCCATACAAGTTTAGTTTATAATTCCTTTTCTCCCGCTCGGTACACTGAACAATTTTTACTACACAGAGCCTACTACGTAAGTGTAAGGGCAATGTTGTTCTTTGAGCTACAGTATTCTATATAAATTTACCTCTCCCGAACGATCCAGAACAATATCTGCAAATTGGTCAGCCATTCTTGCAAATGATGGTCGTTGTTTTATCTCCCTATTCCAGCATTCTTTCATCATAATATAAATCTCTTCAGGGCATTCTGTAGGTTTATCCATACGTAGAGGAGTGAGGAGAAATTGTAGGAGATCCGTATTTTTTATCCCAGGGTACGGCGTGTCACCGAATGAAAATACTTCCCATAGTAATACACCAAAGGACCATCTGATATGGGAGAAATTGACAATAGGAACTGAATGTTTTATAAAAAAATCGAAAGCACTCATTTAAAGTTGCTCAACTCATTACTAACAACTGTAATCCAAAACCTTTGGAAATATAAATTGTATATATATTTTATTTCAAGCCATTAGTTAGTGTCCATTTTGGCAGTTTGTCAGAAGTTGGAAGTAATGATAAAAAATGTTCCTGTGGATGTTATTGACTCTTGTCCGAAAACGGGGCGTATCGTTCAGATCATCAACCAGAGAAACCGTTGCACGACAGAAAACTATATACCAGAACATAAAAAGTCTGCTGCAACAATGGTAGTCCAATGTCAATCAACAGGTGTTTAAGTTGGAAATACATTTACTGTTGCATGCGTTTATAGGTTTTCCGCAACTGATGAGTACAACGACATGATGCACACAAAAAATTGCAAAGCTTGAGCTCTACAGTTATTGAAACAACAGCCGACTAACGTCTTCATCATTGCTCCTTGTCAATCTAACGCTGGGACAGGTAATCTCCGGCTCGCGGAAAGTTCCGACCGCAAAGAAACTTTTAAAAGGCCTTTGAACTAAGGCCAAAGAGGCCAAAGAAAGGTAGCAGCGTACCAGAGCTTATAAATATTTGCCAATATTATAAATTAGTTGTAAAACGATCTCTGCAATTGTCAACATCAGGACAGTAGCAAACCAAGTACCCAAAGAAACTCGCTGCATTTGTGAACAAATCAAAAGTACGAAATAAGCACGCTCAAATGGCATTTGCAAACAAATCAAAAGCATTGAAATATTACGCTCAAACGGCATTCGCAAACAAATTATAAGTGTTGAAACAGCATGCTTAAATGGCATTTGCAAAGAAATACAAAGCAAGAAATAAGAAAGCTCAATCGGCATCTGCAAACAAATCAAAAGCAAGATATAAGAATGCTCAAATGGCATTTGAAAACAAATCAAAAGCAAGAGATAAGCATTCTCAAATGACATTAGCGAAAAAATCAAAGGCGTTAAATAAGCACACTAAAATGACAATCTCTTGGGAGTATTGTTGTCAACAGACGTGATTCTTAAACAGTCTTCCTATGTTGAAGATGCCAGGCAAAAGGAACGATTAGTGTTTACAAAACAACAAGCAATAAATAGGATGCATTAATTGATTTTAATAAGGTTGTGAAATATTGTAAGCTATCAGGCTAAATCGTTAATGCCATCCGCGGCCATTTTCTTATTAGGACACATTAAACAGTTATGGTACAGGAAAGAATTACTACTCACAATAACCCTCTTTTGGTCCGAACGCAATCCATCCAAAGGCATGGATACTCATTGTTTTCTAGAAAGAACGGGAATTAATATATAATACAGACAAAAAACTAATAAACTTACTGATCACCTAACAAATTAGCACACAATTTAATAACTACTAATTAACTAAATTTAGTATCTCACAAATTAACTAACAAGTTATTACTGTCAATAAGTTTATTATTATTAAAATTATTATTATTATTCTTTTTTTTGAACTAGAAGTTTTGTATTCTAATCAGTTATACATGCCTAATGGTTGTGAGTGTTGGACTGTATTTCGTTAATATATGTTGGAAAAATAAATTGCGAGTTTAAATTAAAATTGTTATTATTATTATTGGATTTTATCACGTCTCTTTGAGTTTGCATTTATTTTACTAGTTTTTATTGTTGATGTTGTTATCATTTGGGGGGTTCTTCGCCACCCTTCTCTTCCATTTACATTTTTTTAATCTATTTTTTTACTTATTTATTCATTCATTTTTCTTGTTGTTTCACTTATTGTTATTTTACTGTTTGTTGCTATGGTTATTTATTAATCTGTTGCTCTACTTAATACCTCATAGTTTATTGTTCTTTGTCACAGACGTTTATCATTGCAATTGTTTTTGATGATTTTGAAAGATCCAGTTTTCTGCCTTACGGACACCTTTGTAAACAGATTGTGATTATTTTTATTGTAAATTTTCCCATTTGAAGTATCAGTGACATAAAATACTTTTACTTTTCGAAAAATTATTATTTGGTTTTGTTTAAGGTTCGGCGTTTGCGGATAGAAGAGACCAAAAAAGTTACTCGCCAAGCAATTCGCGACAGTTAATGCCCGCGATAATTAAATTTTCCAGCGTTCGCGACAGTTAATTCCCGCGATAGTTGACATACAAAAAAATCAAAGCATTCGCGACTTTTCGAGACAGTTTCTTCCTTTAAAGTATGAACATTCTATACGTTGTTGTCTTTTCTTTCGCTCACGGGCGGCGTACCACAAGAAACGCTTTGATCATCAGATTTGAATTATTGCACGTTTTGTAGGAACGTTTTTCTCTGGCTCACCCAGTGCCGGCTTTTGGAGGGGGCACTGTGCCGTAAAGTGATTCGGGGGGGCCTTCAATGTCGTTGAGTGTACTGAATGAACTGTGCACGGCCCCCCAATTTCCATCTTAGGTGCGGGGCCCTGTGCTGCGGCACAGTAGGCACCCCTAAATCAGGCAATAGACGTACCCTACCCTTACCCCTCCTTTTTTCTTCAATCTAATTAAAAAATAATGAGACCGCGCATGCACATTTGAAGGGCATGGGGCAAAAACAAAAGCGGTTTAAGAGATGCTGGTATTGAAAGTAAACATGGAGGGGTGGGTGGGGATTAGAATATTTGTCAAATTTGAGCCTACATACACTCTACCTGATCTGGGCTAAAGAAAGCAAGCTTTTAATTAGTTGTTGCCATACGCATTGCATATAATTGTAGAATCATGGCAAAGAAAAAATCCAGAGCCTACAATTCCTTTCAAAGTGTTCGTTCCGATCACAGGATTGTTTCCTGTAGATGCATGATCTGCTATCGCAAAAACAAAAGTATTGTCATTGACTCAATGAAGAAAATAGACCGGAGACAGGTCGCTAACGACGATAATCTTTCAGCTCTGTATACTGTAACTGTCCACAATAGATTTAGTGCACTCCTCAACGAACTAGATGATGCCGCGGATGTCACTAAAGTCTACGACACACTTGTCACAGCAAACAAAGAAACTGCATTAGAAATGTTGCCCAAGAAAAAGTTAAAAACATATGGGACTTTCTTAACCAATGAAGTTAATAAAGCCAGAGAAGAACTTAAGATAGCCTCCCAACGGCATCACAAGCAGCTACTCGCAAATCCTCTAGAGATCTTGAGAAAGCCAAGTCAAAGTTGGACAAAGCCTACTCAGAAATCCTCGAAGGGGAGGTAAAAAAAGAAGACAGAAGAAATGGATGCTTTACTCCATGAACACAGACATGCTGCAGCTTGGCAGATTATTAGGGAAAGTACGAAAAGGAAGATTTCCCCGGAGGCATGCGTGAAAGGAAATACACCAGAACAGAGACGCAATACATGGCTAGACCACTTTAAATCCTTGCTTGGGAAACATGACGAAAATGCAAGATGGTCTCATTTTCAAGTGATTTTAGTGAAATAGACAACAAATTTATTGATCAGGTTGATTCAATTCCTGCCTTTGGGACTCCAATACTAGAGGCCCTCCCTGATGTAATCCTCCCTAAAATAAATGACCTTGCAACTTCTTCTTCTGAATACTAAAATATAGCAAAAAACATAGTCGCAAAATGATGCATCAGTACTGCTTAAGTTCTTTTGTATTGTCCACTGATTGTTCTAACTGAAAACTATGCCAGGGAGACTTGAGCAATACGCCACCAAGGCTAGTAGTAGCTGTCTTTAGTGTCTTTGAAGTGACTTGCTTGAGAGTAAACTTGTTGCTACTTTCCCACCAAAATCGACCATAATACAGTCATACTCAATTCAAAGAACTGTGCATTCCTCCAACGATAGGTATCATAGCCAAGATATATCATATGGAAAAGATCCTTTTGAAATGACAACAAATGTAGACCTCCAAGACGCTTGTTAGAAGGGCTAGTCCCAGACCTCTTGGGTCCACATTATTATGTCAGCAATTTTTAAGCGTAGTCAGTCATCAGTTCTCGCGTGAACGGCATGGATGTGTAGTCATCGTAGCAGGGAACGGTTGGCATGATGCCGACCGTAGTCGCTTATCAATTTAGTATATTCATTAGTCAAAGTTTATTTATAACGTCATGATCTTAAGGATTTAGTACATAAAAGAAAAGGTGGAAAATCGAATTCCCAACATTTTTGTTCTTCTCCACATTCTCGTGTTGTCTCTTCGCAACAACACTTATCTGATTCCAGTAAGATGAGGAAGACGTCGACCCTCCAACCTTCTACGACTCACTTGAGATAGATGTTCTCTTGACGCCAAACCCTTGGAACCTTGCGCCGAAAAATTGTGTCAAAAGCTCTCCAGAGTGTTTACCTAAGCCAAGTAAGTCAAATTAAATAAAATGAGCAGTGGTTGTCTAACAAGTGTAATGTTGTTAGATCTGGAGTTTACAGGACAAATCTACTGCTTTTGAATGAACAATAGTCTCAAGTACTTAAAAGATACACAGGAAAATTGATTAAGGAGTAAACGCTTACTCAGTATAGCGTGTAGAATTTTACAATGTTTTGGTTAATTCGTAAAGTATCAGAACTACTACCCACTACTAGATTAACAAACTACCAAGAAAGTAGCCAATTAACTCATATAACTTGGTCCTAGCTACCTTCGCTGCGAGTTAGTTTCTTGAGTTGGCTTAGTCGCGCAATCAGTTAGCGCATTCGTCGGTTAATCAATTAGTTTGTTTACTCGTTTATGAGTTATTTAGGCACTTAGGTCCTCAGTTAGCTAGTTACTTATTTACTAAGATAGATAAAAAGCCAATCAGATAGATAGATAGATAGATAGATAGATAGATAGATAGATAGAAGAAAGAAAGAAAGAAAGAAAGAAAGAAAGAAAGAAAGAAAGAAAGAAAGAAAGAAAGAAAGAAAGAGAAAAAAAATGACCAATTAGTTAGCCAGCTAGTTGGTTCAATATTTATCCGGACAGTTAGTTAGTTAGTAAGTTAGTTAAGTAGGGCGCAGGTGCCATTAACGTAATCTATCTTGTACAGAATCAGCAAACTGGGCAACATTGATGGCTGTAAAAGTTACTTGGCTAAAAATATGATGCTAGAACCCTGAGAAATCTGAAAGACCCTTCACTGGTGAGAATCTAATGGTGTGGAAATGTGGTGGGAAGCGAGGAGGTAGACTAAAGGATCCAAATTAAGAAAGCCGAAACGAGAACAGCGAAAAAGAGATTACTTTACGCCAAGGAAGAAAAATCTAGGAAATGAGAGGGACCGTTTTCATTACAGAAACACGAAATTGTCCCAGGCTTTACTATGATATTGAGTACACCTAATAACTAGAAGGAAGTGTTGAGTATAGCAAAACTGAGAGGCAAATACTGGAAAACCTACCAGGTAAATGCAATCAATGACGAGGAAGACACCGCGCTTCCGGAACGCTTGTTATCTGGAGTGATGAATTAAGGGGATATACTTGCAGCAATACATGAAGAAACGGAATCCTTTAAATAAAGGCAACATCAAATTTCTGTGCTGAATAAGGATTTTGAATCCATCAATACAACGGGGAATTTAAGGAGTCTGATACTGACAAGCAAGGGCAATGTAGCGTCTGAGGCTCGCGGGGTTGACTTGTCTGTCAGTAATCGTTGACGGAGAAGGAATAGATACCAGATACCTTGTGCTCGTAAAGGTAATGAACGAGCATTTTGGTTCCAACATTTAAAACTGATTTAGCATTGTAAATCACCAAAATAGCCGCGGCATTAGGGTTGTAAACCACGGTGTGAAGTCGTAAGGGAGAGTATATTATCTCTATCCGAGAACCATGCTTAATACTTTAAAGGAAGAAACTGTCGCGAAAAGTCGCGAATGCTTTGATATTGTTTTTGTGTTAACTGTCGCGGGAATTAATTGTCGCGAACGCGGGAAAATTTAATTGTCGCGGAAATTAACTATCGCGAATTGTTGGGCGAGTAACTTTTTTAGTCTCGTCTCTCCGCAAATGCCGAACCTTAAACAAAACCAAATAATAATTTTTCGAAAATTAAAAGTATGTTATGTCACTGATACTTCAATGGGAAAATTTACACACAATTTTTAAAAAATTAGTACCTGTGTTGAAATTTTTCCGACAAAATTTAAAAATCGCGGGAATTAACTGTCGCTAACGGGCCAAAAGCAAACTGTCGCGGGAAGAAACTATCGCGAAAGTCGCGAGATTTCTCTCGCGACAGTTCCTTCCCGCGACAGTTTCTTCCTTTAGAGTATTAGTGATACACAGCTCGGACGGCTGAAAGGAACGTCAATTATTGCCATTCTCATTCTGAAACAAAGGTATTTTGAGAGAGGAAAGAGAAATTGCATGATGTCTTCATTTACCTCACAACATTGCGAGACTACGTATCGAAAGAACTTATCCGGTGCATGCGCAGTAAGACTCCCCCTAAAACTACGTAGGACCAGTGAGAAATGGGTAAGGTAGCACCGAGAAAATTCTTGACTGATCTGTACGCGCTGCTAAGAATGGTATACCGCATTTCCTCTTATTAGCGCCCCGGGTGCGCATTTACATAGAATATCATCTATACACATCATCAGATTTAATGCATTTACATAGAATATCATCTATACACATCATCTCTGTGAATGCATTCACGCAAAATGAAAACTAAGCTAGTCCTGATGCTAAATCATCTAGTTTAATGCATTCAAAAAATGGTATCTATTAACTTTGCCACTCTGAATGCATCCACATAAAATGGTATTTATACTCGCTTTCATAATGAATGCATTAACAAAAGATCTTATCTATGCAAATACTCACTTGGAATGCATTAACATAAATGGTATCTATCAAGAAATCTGGACGTACATTGTCGCCTACGATTTGTGCTACACTACACAGGAAATTTACAAATTACCTACTGCATGGTCTCCATATTTTTTTTATTTTAGGTAAAAATTTTACAATGCCGTGGACAGGGAAAGGTTAGTTACAGGCGTAGACTTCTGCAAACAACACAGACACTCCAATTTTACCAACTTTCATCTGACAACCAACTAAGTGTACATTATTCACCATTACTTTCTATTTCACCATGCATGAATATAATACCATTCATATACCGAACAATTCAAATTGTAACGGAGGTCCTCATACTTCTTGAATCCTTTGGTGATCCTTATTGCGTTTCTGCGACTGAATGTTTAAAGCCCAGTGAACACTCGTCAGCCTCGCTAGGGTCAACCTCCATTGTTTGCCATTGGGCTACAGTGCTGCTCGATATACAGAACATGCAATCGGCCTCCTGTTCGGATCAGATTCTGGAGGAGTTTCAATGCTTACATTCATCCGCAAACTAGTCAAGCTGTAAAATAATCGTCCGTGGATGGATTTTGTCATGCGCATCGTTGCTTTAGAATACCAGTCATCTTCACCAACATGTAACTACGAGGAAGAATTCCAGAGAAATCATGCCTCAATGCTAATATGAAAATCTTCAACAAATGATCAAAAAATGCACCGGAACCATTATTTCGAGGCGAATTCTTAGTAACAGTATCTGGTTTCAGATCTGGTAGCTATGAGTTTGGTTTCTTTAATGGACACATTACTGATGTCGTTCAGAAGGCCTTCTGCGAACCTTCTTCCCAACAAGGTCAAAACTTAGATATTCTCGTAGCGGCTTCGGATACTTTTCTTACAACAGAACAGCTATTTTTACTGAATATGGAGAAATCTCTCTGCATTCATCTGAATTCGAGGATTATAAAGATTAAAGATCTTGATGCCCTGAACTTCCAAAACGTTTAATGCATGTTTATCTGACTATAAGCAAAAAGCTTACACATGGAGAAAACAAAACAAAAGAAAAATTTACTGCTGCTGCTACTACTACTAATGCAGCTGCTGGTAGTTCCAATACTGCTACTACTACTACTAGTACCACTAGTACTACTACTACTAGTACTACTACTACCACTACTACTACTACTACTAGTACTACTACTACTACTGTTACTACTATTACTACTACTACTACTACTACTACTACTACTACTACTACTAGTACTACTGCTACTACTATTACTACTACCACCACCACCACCACCACTACTACTACTAGGCATACTGCATGAATCGCAAATGGGTTTGTAAATAGTACCTAAGAGGTATCGTTTGCGGAAGCTAAAGTTTGCTGACCATTGGTCTATAAAGTGACTAATCCCAAGTAACCATAATCCTTTTCTTAACCTCCGACAAGAAGAGGCTTCACGTTTTACTTTTAATTTTGCTCGTCTTGGTGATAGATCTTATACTGGTGTCCAGCTTATTAAACGTTTCGGCGCCATTGCCCTGAAATGTCACTTGATTATTACTAGGTTAAAGTCTGTATTCAAGGGCTGGTTTTAGGTTACCTGTGGCTTGTGGAGCGTTGGACGCAAATAATTTTTTCAGTAAGGGTTATTTATTGAGGTGAAAACGTCATTCACTGTATGGTAGCCTCTTCATTTTTGACCAGCAGCCAACCAAGCTCTATTATGTCTTTTGAACTACAGTATCTTTTTAATACGAACGCTGCAGCTGCTTTTTGTAACTTCTGCAGGGAATGCAATAGCTTACCTGTTAACCCAGAATAAACGGTGTCACAATAATCGATACGGGATATTATAAGTGAAACAGCAACCGGTTTTTGAATATGATAGGGATAGAAACATTTGTTCTTGTTTAATACTCTTAAGATGGTGTAGCAAGATGATAGTATCTCATGGATGTGATTGCTCCAGGAAAGATGTTCGTCAAAGTGAACAGCGAGGACTTTTGTTGTTGCAGACCTTTGAATAGAATGATCGTCTATTCTGACAGAAATAGATCGCAACTTGCATCTCGACGTCGATAAGATAGAAATAGTATAATATGTGTCTTCTCTCTGTTAAGTGCAAGATGGATTTGAAGTGACAAATTGCTAAGATTTTCGAAATCGGTACTAATTTTGTTAATAATATCAGGAATCTCTGAGAGTGATCCAGAGCACAAAAGGATTGCATGGTCAGCATATTGGTAGTTAGTTGATTGTAAACATTGCTGCAAGTCACTCATGTCGAGGGTAACTAGCACTGGGCCTAATATCGACCCTTGTGGAATTACAGACTTTATAGGTAGGACATTGGACATCTTGTCATCACATAATACAAATTGTTGACGTCCACCTAGATAACTGTGAATCCTTTTAGGGAACATCTGCTAAAGCCCATTTTTGATACTATAAGACGTCTCTAATGCTTTACTGAACTCAGCCAATATGGCAATCAAAATTTCTCCTTCTCTGAGGGATATATAAATATCATATCGTATCTTCAAAGTACGTTCTTGGCTGAGTGTTGTTTGGTCTAAGCCTCTCTAACCTAACCCTCACCCTCTAAAATTCTCCTGTCGAGATTTAATCATCTTTATACTTTTCATAAGTAGTCTCAATGTCAGCACTCTCAAAGCTTAGAATACCCTGGCCCCTCAAATATAATTGTCTCTCCAAAATTCTCTCCGGCTACGGGCCAGGGTAGGTACTTTCTTGTTCTCAGTTCTCAAACTGCAAACCAAACTCTTCAGTACTGTACTATCCCCCCCCCCCCCCCCCCCCCCCCCCCACGACGACGTACGCGGTTTCTAGCAGGACTTTTAGCGGCTTGCTGTACTCCTCCTCTTTCTACTACTTCCCCTGCTGCTCTTATTGCTTATCTTATAGCTCTACTGCTACTTCCACTACTCTTTTATACACTACAAGTTTTGTTCATACTACTGCTCCTTCTACTACTCGTCCTACTCATTCTACTACTGCTCCTTTTCTCACTACTCCTGGAACTACTCCTACCCCTGCTACTACTTCTTCTACTCTTACTACTATTTCTCGTACTACTCATACTACTACTTATCATACTACTGCAACCACTCTTCAACTACTCCTGCCCTTACTACTACTAACTTGGCTACTATACTGCTACTACTGTTACTTCTACCACTTCAACTATTCATGTTACCACCATTACTACAACTTCTACTACTACTACTTCTGCTACTACTACTTCTACTACTACTACTACTACTACTACTACTACTACTACTATTACCACCACCATTACTACTACTTCTACTACTACTACTACTACTACTACTACTTCTGCTACTACTACTTCTACTACTACTACTATTACTACTACTACTACTACTACTACTATTACTACTACTACTACTACTACAACTACTACTACTTCTATTACTACTACTATTACTACTACTACTACTACTACTACCACTAGTACTACTTCTACTACTACTACTACTACTACTATTACTATTACTACTACTACTACTACTACTACTACTACCACTACTACTACTTCTGCTACTACTACTTAGTGATAGTGCTATCTGTCACCCTCCTCCGAACAACAAGAAGACATGGTATGTCAGTTTCCCAAGTCATGTTTCTGAAAACTGAAGCCTTATCGCAACGTGAGTTAGGTCAGTTTACTTATATATAAGCCCAAAATTGTAGAGTCAGCTCTTGTTGAAAGTAGTCTAGCTCCATCCACCCCGTGTCAACATGCAAATAAAGGATCTGATTGAAAGCTGAAAGTCTACTTTGGCTGTATGTTCTGGCGATGACGAATATTTTAGAGTGGCTTACACCTTGGCTCAGCTTGCCATAGCTTGGGCTTCCATTAATTAAGGGTATTACAGTGTGATTCAGCAATAGTGTTTCCTATGAGAATTAGTTTAGTTAAACACGATCTGGTGAAACAGTAAATTTCAGTGGCATCATTATCCCCTGTGTCCTAATTTTAACCCGAAACAACCATCAGGAGAGCGTTTAGTACTTCGTAGCCTACATCGCACGATTACAGAGTGGGTTATTAACAATGGTAGGTGACGTAATAAAAACGTATTTAAAAACACAGTAAGTGTTCTGAATGTCCATAAAAGGAAACATCGTAAACACTACTGCTGAAAGGAACTTAAAGTTAGAAAATACTGCAATAAATTATACTGTTTAATGAGGGCTCTTTAGTATTAAACGATAACAGTGTTTGAAAGAATAGCAATGTTAACAGTAGTATTATTTGTGGTTTAAAGAATTGAGAGCCGTTGTATCAGGCCTCTAGGAAATAGGGTCGCCAAGGCACTTAGCTTCTCGGCCTTTTGGCAAGGAATGGATGTAGTATCTGTTCTCATTGATGACAGATGCTTTCCATAATCCGATCATTACCATTACCATCACCACCACCATAACCATCATCATCATCATCATCATCATCATCATCATCATCATCATCATTACCGCTATTTGCAGCACCATCGTCGGCACGAGTATCATCATCGTGCAGCATCGTGGTCATCATTATCATAAGCATCATCATCACAATTATCTTGATCATTATCATTAATGTATTCAATCGATTTCTGCCGATTCTAAAAAGAATGTTTATTTAATCGTATCGCTTTTCAGAAAGTTCAGTTTGAAATTTAAACAGGATACTCAGAAAGCTGTAAACGAGTTCAATAGTGTTAAGAAACGATTGACGGCCTAAATTTCGCCCTCGGAAAGTATTTCTCTTTCAAAGATTCTGTCCATAAGGAATTTCTATCTTATGCGATATAAACATTTTAGTACCAAAGTTGCAATCTTTGATACATTGGTCAGACGGGGAGTAATTTCATCAGAAGATATTCAGAACATTTGAGAAGGCCAGCCTTGGGCAATTTGCTAAAGGAATTGGGACCACATCCGTCGTACATGCGGTTGTATTTGACATGTTGCCAGGCAAGACAGATTTTAGAAATTTATGAAGATTTAACAAGTTTCTCACGGGGGTAAGAGAGAAGTTTAGGTATCGGAATGCCCCTGCGCTTTGCAAAGACGGGAAATGCAGGGAAGGAATTGCTTTTAAGACAAAGAGAATTTGTACGAGTACATACATGTGCTTATGCACTTATGCTTACAAATTTATGAAGAAGTTTCCGAAAATTCGTGGAACCCGACAAATGCTTTGAGTGTATTTTCACATCGGGGTCACCATCTGCTCTGATTACATAATGACATCCATAAGCCATTTCGATGCAGGAAAATCAGAGGATCACAATGAGTCAAGCCTGGGCCTACTTAATAGCGAGTTAGATATGTCATTATTGTAAGACGGCCGATATCATCGAGCTGGAGATACGTCCTTGCCTTGACTGCCATCACCGAAGATGGAGTAGACTTATGTATATGACTTGGTTTCCAAAAATACAACTTTAGTGTCGTACTGTTTTGCCCAATGGTTTAACGACATTTTACTTTTCCTCGCAGAGTCATTTACCCTGATTTAAAATAAAACGAAGTATGATTTTCAAACGATTGGTATCAATTGCATGGTACAGCATCCACTGCAGTATGTTTTTGGCTAAAGTACAGCAATCACTGCCAACTTGAGTTGAAGCAGATTCCTTTTCATGGGCTTTTTGATGATTAGGAGAATGCCATGAAAAGCAAATTCCTTTCCACGCAAACTACCACAGATACAGGAAGCCTCAAGGGGAACTACTACCGTTAAAGCTCATTTTCTCGTTACATTAATACTATTTGAGGTGAATTAATTGGTTACCCACCGTAGAAGAAAGAACGGGAGTTAATAAAAACGCGCAGACAATAAGAATCGCGCCGGGACGACAGGCGTATATCCGCAAGGTGAGGATTGCACTGTCAAGGTTTAGAAAGTGTAAACCCGCGTGTTTAATGTCTTAAAAACGGTTTATTGGTTGGAAAACCCGCTGGGTAATGTAGGACAGAAGAATTCTTTTTTGATTTGAAAGAAATACATAACGAACTATTTACATGTATAACTCACTGTAAGTAGACAGAAGAAAAACTAAAAATTGTATATATTTTTATGATTCGGTATCACAGAGAAAAAATGGCCTAAGCAACGTTTTAAGCAACTTTAGCCCTGAAAGTGTATCATACTCTTAGCAACCTTAGTCCTAACCCTAAAAATTGAGTTGCTTATATATAAAAAAATGTGTAGTGCTAATAAAACCCTAGTTGTTTGTATGCAAATAGAGAGAAGGTTCCAAAATTTTGGGGCATCAAACTGCCTTCGCTCAGTATGCAATTTCTCAATCATACAGTTTGGGACCGTGATTGTTACAGAAATCAACAGAGTATATGGAATTCCTAATATATATATAGAGCCTTTTATATTAATACGCTCTGGAAGACCTGTTTTATAACGTTATTTCCTCTGTGCTTACCCGTTTAAGGAGTTCCCTAAGGTTGCATAGTTTGTTTTGTTTTCTTTCAATAACGTTTAATGAAATGCAAACAAGAAATATAATTATTGTAATGTTGGAAGCAATTGATCAACATGTTGGCAGCACAGATTATCAAACTTAAATTTGGAGGAAGGAAGAGAAACTAGTGCAATCTGCAGGATATCGAAAGGCCAAGGGGAATCCTTAGCTAACAGCAAGGATAGGAACGTAGAATGCAAAAGATGGGACGTTTTATTAACTATGCACAGGTACATTACTTGCGTGGTATACCAAAGGTAAAGAAAAGATAGAAAGCCCAAGAAAACATAAAAGATAGTCATCGCAATAGGAGAATAGGACAAAGTGTATGATCACGTATTATTTGAGTGATACAAGGAGACATTCTTATCATGCTTCTGTTTCAGACGTCATGGCTATTGCTGCTCTGGGGTTAGCAGTATAAGTGTGTCAGGAAATCATGGCATAAGGTGGCTCGGTGCCTGGAGAAATAAATAGAAAATTTGAATAAAAAGCTGTCCTTTTTCCTGACGTTCTTTCATCAAGGTTGTTAGCAGGTTTGTGTTATTGTAATTCATCTGACTTTGGACCTTTGTCTATCACCCGTTTGCATACCTTTTTGTTGTCATTTCCAACCTAGTAATTTGGGACTATTGCATTGTTAGACTGTTAGTATTATATTCCACTGGCTGATTCTTGCGTATGTCGGGCGCAGCTAATAGGCTGTAAAATTCCCACTCATTGACAATAAACTTTACAATAAATGAAGATAACAAGAGTTGACGATGGCACGTTTTCATATGCTTATTTCAAAACTGGATAATATATGCCCTATAATAATAATAATTATTATTATTATTATTATTATTATTATTATTATCAGCTCATCAGAATACCGTGAAGCAAGTAGCACCCACCGACGTTAATTTAACATTTTTCAAACTGATCTTCAACCTGAAGAACCATGTTGTTATCATTTGGGGTTTTGTTTGTTTTTGTTTGTTTTTTTGTTTTGTTTTGTTTTTTCGCTCCCCTTCTCTTTTATTTATATTTATTTTATCTATTTACTTACTTATTTATTCACTGACTTCGATGCCTACAGCTGTGAGAGGCATTCCCTGATCGGGTCATATCGTTTGTTGATGTTCAGTCTTTTAAGTAAGACCAACAATAAGTATTTTTTTAAAGACTTCACTTCATTTTCCCAGCACTTACGTGAACCTCTGAGTACTTATTCTTATACTTTTTCGACAAATTTACTGTTCCATGAACTGACTAACGATGTTGACTTTGTTGTGCTCAAACGCAAAGAATTTACGCTTCTTGCTGGTTTTAATGAAAGTAGGAAACATGGAAATCCTTAAGACTTGAATAGGATTATCTCTCAGTTCTACAAGGGCCATAGGTGGAGTAGGGAAATGGACTTTCGGGAGAGTTTGTAAGGGCCCTATTCATAAATAAATGTTTACGTTACGTGGTCGTAAAGCTATTACCTTGTGTTTCAAAGCACAATTGCTCTATAATTCTATGCAGTGTATGTGCCCTAACGTGGCATTTCTTGCCTTCAAAGTTTTCAAAAAATACGTGCGGGAACACATGTTTTAAAACTATAACCTACTGGGACAATCAATGTAAACTACTTCTTGACATTTCTAGGCCTACCAGAAAGTCTTTTGATGTTGATCTCGAGAAAAAAACACCCTTGAATTCTTTCTTCCTGACAGAGTTTACAAGATGCCCTCGACTTCTTTCTTCCTCGCAGAGTTTAGAAGATGCCCTTGACTTCTTTCTTCCTCGCAGAGTTTACAAGATGCCCTCGACTTCTTTCTTCCTCACAGGGTTTACAAGATGCCCTTGACTTCTTTCTTCCTCACAGAGTTTACAAGATGCCATACAGCAAGACACGTGATGTAAGTACACAAACCAGAGCTACACAGTTTTTATGCTCTCAGGTCCAAGCTACTACCGTCATAGAAACTTTAAACGGGCGTAACAGCGTAGTACTTAGAAAAGACACACATACCTGCACTTATCACAGCAGATCATGTACTCATCCGTATGTTCAAATCCACTATGAAATAATACGACAAAGCAAAAAATATCAACGGTTGAAAGGCATCGGCTTGTATATTGTTTATCAAGATCAGACAAAAATAACTTCAAATAACGATGCAGGAGTTGTTTGTCTGACCAATAAAGCAACTTCATCAGGGTACTAATGAAATTTGGTCCCTTGCAACAAGCTACTGGTGGCTAAGAAATGCAATTGCTAAACCTTTACAAGGTGCTGGGGTTCATATCAACTTGAAATGTTCCTATTTCGCTTGAAGAAGCAGTCAATTGTCCTACAGAGAGTCAATCACAGTGCTTCCTAAAGCAGCTCGAATTCAACACAGTAAATTTTGAAAAGTAGCCCTAAAAGTTGAAAGAGCGGTCCCAAATTAAGCATTACCCCTGGTACACCCAAAGCAACACTCTTTCGAAGTAAATATTTACGAAAAATCTCTCCATCACCGTTGCTTAACATCAAGATCTGAACGAAGTAATGGGCTTGTACAGAAGAAACTTTTAGACCCTGTTTACACGGGTACGGATCCAAACTGGTACGGATCCAAATCGATCCCGTATAAACACCCTAGAAAGGGAGTGAAGTCATTTCCTGTGCATTCAGGCCAACGCCTTTACATGTCTTGCCTGTTTTAACGTGCAACGGTAAACTGATGAATTCTTTAAGGACCATCTCTGCAGGAATCAAGTTTGTTCTACGTCTCTTTCTAGGTCCTCTTTGAATAGATGCCACTTAATAATCTCTTAGCCATTTTGTCCAAATTATTGCCTCATTTCCACGCAACATGTTCTAAGAATCTTTAAAATCCTCTTTGAGCTGATTTGAAAGCCATTGCGTACAGGTATAAAAATGCATTTAGTTCAGTGATTATTGCCGCATTGGAACAGAGTGTTACTCTTTCCCAATCCAAGTTATTAGTGTTTCTCAAACGGTAAGTAACCATATTTCTTCACGATGCTTAAAGCGTAGGCGACGTGATGTGGTAAAGAAATGCATGTCCTGAGCCACGGCGTAATGAAGTACGAACCCCACTTTCTTTCCTCGTTGCCTTTATCCTTCCCCACATAATGTTATGAACCACTTTGTTTGCAGAAGGAATTTTCAGCTTGACGGTAGAATGTGGACATCTACCTTCTGGCCTCCCTAAACTATAATAACTCGCTCCAAAAGTTTGATACAGTCTGCTTCAGCTTTAATCGGAAACAATTACAGAGCTGAAGGAGACGGCAGTTAATTTGAAAGTTCATGATCCGGTGCTAGCTTCTGGACATGATCAGATCATAACAGGTACCACAATAGAAACTATATCGATAGGGTAAGAATCCCAGCTTACTCTGTTTGCCAGATTACATACTAACGAACTAATGAACACTTCAATTTACATTAGGTTCTTTGGGAGAAACTAGTATAGCTTTACTTGAAGGTGTACCACCTTTGCAGCAAGTCTCTTCTTCGGTACAATATGCTTTTGACTTCTTTTCCCTTTGCATAGGTATGACTCTTTTCAGCAATGTAGGGCATTCACACATTAACTCCATAAATTTCAATGCCTGAACTAACATGACAAGTAATATACTACCCTGTAGTACACCTTACATAGTATCTAATATATTTATTCACATATTTACTAAAAGTGTAATCATTAAGTAACTTATCCTGAAACTTCAAAAAAGCCTGTAACATAATTAGCAACTCTAAAACAACGGTAGCTTAAGTGCATTGTATATGGGGGCACTGACAGCACTTTGATGCACCTTTGTCGTTCTAAAAGCCTTTATCAAAGTACAGAAACAAACAATTGTTGTGTTGGAGATTTCAAGTTTCCAGTTTTCCATAGGAGAGAGATAAATCTCACAAGTCACACAGACTGCTAGTGCTTCGTACTTCTTTTATTCTTGGATATCAGGACGGGACTTTCCGTGGACAAGCAGATAGATTCAAAATGTTTTCCAAGGATTGAGAAGTCTAACGATAACAGACAACGTTAAGCTATTCCAACATTGTGAATTGCCTAAGGCCGCCATCGTTACGGTCGTCTTTTACTCTGAGGTTAAATGTCTCTTTGTGCACCAACTATCTTGGAAGTACATCTTCAAACAGCAATATATGTCATATTTAAACTGATAGTTGGATTCATCGTCACCACGTTCAAACGCTTTCCAAGTGTGCACGTAGCCCTTACGATATATCATTGATATGCAATAGTTCTTTATGACTTCTTTTATTTGAAAGTAGAGTACACCGTACTCGACCCAACCTTGTTCACCCTCTAGGCGCTTACGAATGAAAGCCCTTACAGCTCAAGCCGACTTTGATTTGAAATATTGTGATTTGTATAACAGCTTCTTCTTGTGTTCAATTATCATTTCTCGACTTTTTACTTATCTTTACGGCTATGTAAATATTTAAAATTTTATGGCTAACGAGATATAGGATGACTGTTATTCTGAGTTTAGGAAATGACAGTGCCCCTTGAAATACAATTTAAAGGTTTGTATGAGGTTATCTTAATTTACAAAATACTCTTATATCATCAGCTATGCTGGGAGAAGTGGTCGAAAACATGACTTGAGATAGGAGTGGCGCTCACTTCCTCTTATATCGCCTAAAATCTATGAACGAGTATGATACTTTGATAGCAGTGCGTTTTAGATCTCAAGGAATATCTGATAGACAGTTATATATATCTAATATCTGACAGACGTTCTATATTCTCTCTTAACATTAGCATGGCCAACATACATTGCACTACATAGTAGAAACCATAAAACACTGGCTTCGCTTAACAAATTTATGATTTGAGGTGAATCGAGGAAAATCTTAATCTTTTGAGGCAAGAGAGAAGCTCATATTGGGGCAGACCACCCCATAAAAACACAATGATGTAGATGCATTCAATCTTATGTACGTTTATATCGGTGATGGCTTATTTGCCTTATATCATGACATAACCTCTCTTTTTAATCATGGCAGCCTCCCGTAAAGAAACCAGAGAAGGAAAATTTTACCATTAAAATTGATCCTGAACTTCAACAGAAATACGGTGAGTTTGCCATTTTCTTCATTGGACCTATTTGAAGAGGTGCTGTAATTTAAACTGCTTTTCCTTACTTTAATACGGTGACCAATACTTTCTTTCTCATTACTGAAGTACTCACTTTTTCAGATGTTCTTAGACTGTTCCATACAAAATGTACTCAACTCAGAGTGTATTTATCGAATAGTGCATAGCTTCTCGAATCTTTCTGTTTGAGCTTTCTCCTCGGGGTAGCTGGATTTCATTTTTGTTATATCGAAAAAAGGAAGAAAATTGTTACACGATACTCAAGGTGTATTAGATACGTTTCTTAACAACTTGAAAGCAGAGTTATATCAGGACTACATCACTTGTAAATAGAGAGAAGTATGAGGTATAGTATTTTTTTTCTTACAAATGTTGCCAACTGACATAACGTTTAAAGAAGTAAATGGCATAAAAATTTGCAAAACTATAAGTAACTTAACTTAACTATAAGTGCAACATTCCTTTAAATTTAAGGCAAAGCATCTACAGGTTACAAAAACTCAAAGCAGCATCACAATAAAAACAAGTTGTTTTGAATCCTCACGTCTTAAGATATACTTTAAAATGGGCTTGAATAAATTGATGAACTGGATGGCAGCCATTCCATGGCCAAGACACATTGTGTAGATAGCCTGGTTTTCCATACCATAGACACATAGGGGGGAGGGGGTAAAGGTATGAGGATATATGTGGCTTTATATTACGTTATATATTGTCTAATGACAACCTTCATAGGAGAAGGGCTTTTTTTAATGCAGTATCCAATTTCCGATAAAGTTACCAAGTAAGCGTTACACAGTAGGCCCCTATATGCCGACAAAGAGCTGGTGAATTACCGGTGGTCCTGTAGGTAGCCCTGTCTACTTCTTCCCGGCCCTTGCCAGAGAGTGAGACTACGATCCCATCGTGGATTATCGTAAACTCGTGGTAGCCGTCCAATGATATCAGAGGAATTGTTTTAGCTCTAATTTAAGCTATTTATAGCTAGAGGCAACCCTTTGATGCCATACGGTATGGCATATATTCCTATTTGCCCTCGACCTCATGACTTCGAGAATCGGGCAGCCAAGAGTTTTAAAAGTTAACATCAGTGCATTGTCTTGGAATTTTCAGATAACCCCTCCCTAGTGGATGGTTGGGATCTAGAGAAATGCTAGAGAACTACAGAAATAGAGCGTGTTAAAATCAGAGGTCACCTAGCTGAATTGGTATAGCACACTCATGGTAGCGTGGGTCACGGACTCCAGCTGGTGACATTATTATTTTTTTGTGTGTCTTTTCTGAATTGGAGGCGTATATATGGATTATAGATGACAATTCAAATTTTGGACTTCATGGAAACTTTGATTTATTATGACGCAAACTTTACTGATGTGATCTGTTTTGCAAGTTTATAGGAAAGAATAGAGATGAAAGCCCGTAATGGAGTCATTTATGAGAGCATATGTAGATAGATAGATATAGATATGCAGTTTATATGTGTTAATATTTGGAATGTTTTATTTAGAGATCATAGATATAATATGACAATTGTTATGATCAAGGGCATATTTGCTGTCTATGGGAAATAAGCTCTGCCAATTAAATATACAATACCATTACCACAGGAAGCCTACCTAGTTATTGGCTAGTTATCTATTACAAAATGTTAACTCACCTCCTTGCTCCCTTCTCCAATAACCTTGGAAATATTTTTGTTCGTACCTGATATTCCTAAATTCCTAACTTATGTGGTTATGGGTCCATTCTTTAGAGGTTTTCTCTATAATCAATATATACACCTCCAATTTAGAAAAGACAAGTGTCTCTTCTATTTTACCGCCCTGCCAAAAAAGCTTATTCCTTTGACTTTGTTGGTTGCCATTTCAGTGGTTACATACATGGATGACAAAGAAGCCAGGGGTCAATTTTTGGGGTGTTTCTTATTTAATAGCTAGTACTCCATTTTAAAAACTGGACAGCACAAATCCACATTTAACACCCCTGGCCCCTACAAAGGGATAATATTTCAATTTATTGCATAAAAAGCAATGAGGGATGTACATGGATTGGAAATTCTTAACAATATGAGAGGAATATCATGTAGGTATACCTCTGAACTTTATATATCTTAAATCTGCAAAATATTTCATGTTTTAATATGTCAGTGAGAGTCCATGATGACTGCTGCTGAGAAAAATGTTGAAAATTAAAGTACAAAGGATGTTGCGTCTTCGGTCGCTTTCTGAAATGTTCAAACAAGGTATACTGTAATAACAAAAAGTTAAAGGAACTCATCATGAACAAAAAGTGTACCTTGTTTATTTCAGAACCATCAAACACCTAGTTTACTTCAAATAAAAGCTCACACTGAAGGCAAAGAAGATTAAGAAGCGCCTAACCATGAGTAAGTACAAATCCCAACCTTCAAATCATAGAAAACTGGATATAAAGAGCTTCAGCTGGAGCTAATTTCTACTTACTCCCAGGATTAATTCCTATCAGAAAAACCTTTATTCGTTACATCTTTGTGTTTTTCTGCTACTATATTCCTTTCTGGCCGTGTTAAAACTTCATTAATCGCCGAGCCTCGAGCACGAGCCCAATCCCAAGGTCCAAAATTCTACCAAGGACCAAAGGCTAATAACCAAACAAATATGGTACTTTTGTTGGGGCATATAGAATTTCATGGCATAAATCAAGTACGAAACCTAATCTCCTATTGCAAGGTAGTTGGTGTTGGCTTGGCAGTATAGTATCGGTAGTGACAATGTTGCCTGCGCTCAGAATCAAAATGATGGTAGTAGTGGTAGTGATGATGGTAGTGATACTTCGATCGTGATGACCTAGTGGCGGTGATAACGGTTATAATGGTGCCAACTGTAAGGGTGAAACTAGCCTATTCCTAGGATTAGAAATGGGAGTGAAAATAAAACGTATAGACAAATTACAATGACGTACCAAAACGCATATTAAGATCTTCAATTTCCTTTTTCAGTGATGCAGCTTCATTTTGGCACAGTTGCTTGCTACAAAAGGAATGTAAAATACAATAAAGGGACACTTCGATTTTTTGGTATAATTCCTGTAAAAGGGTATCTTAATATACGCCTTAAAAGCGACATTTGACCCCTGGCTCGGGCCCTCTTTTAACTACTTTATGTATGTTTATTGGCCATGCCTGTAAAGACAGAGATTTAGTCAGAGGCATCGCGGTCGGCCCACACCTAGGGAAGTGAAGAAGACGACGCACTAGGAAACAATTTTTCGACGACGTAAAGGATGAAAGCAACAGAAGATCGTGATAACTGGAGAAGCATGATTCGTGCTGCCGTGTCTACGGAAGACAGGGAACTTAGTTAGCAAAGATGCGTGAAGTGAAATGGTGTGTGCCACGCCTTTCAATGCTTAGACACATGGCGGATTAAAATGGCGCTTATGTGGCGTTTCTCATAGTATTACTTAGCAAAGTATACATTTGGCAGTATGGTATATTGAAGTAGGGCATAGTAATTATGATTAGCTAAGGATACAACAGCAGAGTACAACAACATTATCAACCGCCACTTCAACCTTTGGATTTCGATTATAAGTCAGTAACTCTCGCCTTCAGGCCATGGTATGTCTTGGATGTAAAAAAACCTAGGAACTGCGCTGGAAACTGGTCATGCCATTTACTTCACGCCCCTGCCATTTTTTTAATTTCTTAGAGTAGGTCACGGTTTCGCCAGAGTCACTCAATGAAATTTTATTGGTCGACTATGGCTTCACAAATCATGGCATGGCAAGTTGATGGGGAGTTGGAGGGGGAAACCGGAATTCTTGGAAAACATGAAAATTGGGGTATTTTTATCTTACGAATAGGTGATCGAATAGGTGATTTCGAAGGAATTCATGTCTCAGAGCTCTTATTTTAAATCCCGAACAGATCTTTTTACATTGCGGGGAGTTTGAGGGGGAAATCTTGGAAAACACTTGGAGTGGAGGAATCAGGATGAAGCTTGGTGGTTAGAATAAGCAAATGTCCTTGATATGTGATTGACGTAACCATACCAGATTTGCTCTCTTTAGGGGAGTTGGGGAAAGGGGTTCAGTGATTTAGCAAGTTTGGTGCATCTCCTCGTGCTAGGACGATGAAAATTGGTTTGCGTGTCAGGGAGCTGCACAAATTGACTTGATAAAGTCGTTTTGCCAGATTCGACTATCTGGGGGTTAAAGGGAGAGGAAAAATTAGGTATTTATAACTTATGAGTGGGTGATCAGATCTTAATGAATTTGATAGTTAGAAGTACATCGTGACTCAGAGTTCTTATTTTAAATCCTGACCGGCATTAAGTCTCTGATTTTCCTTTTAAATCAATCTATTGATTCTTAGAATTTTGCTGGAGCTCATACCATATGAGCTCTTGGCTCTTAGCTCTTCTCGCCTCGTCACAAGTGCCATATGAGCTATTAGCTCTTGTTATGAGTAAAAACTTATCAAATTGCACCTACAGTTTATGCAGATTTCCTGATGATTCACACTGAAAATATTGCATTCAGACAGATGGTATTTGTGTCATAAAACATTTTTTTCACACTCTTCTTCATGATACAGTGTTTATGATACAGTGATCCAATCTTTATTTATATCTAAGAATCAGCTTCTTCCTTCTAAAAAAAATCTGATAATGACTTCTTAATGGGGAATTGGTGGTGTTCAACTAAAGCTTTGACTCACAAGAGATTTTGTGGACAAAAATTTAAGATAAAATCAATCCTCATTATGTCTGAACTGCCAAAGTCTGCCTCTGGATTTAGAGTAAACTCACATATAGCTCCATGTCCTATTTTTGGATGTGAAATAAGGTAATTGTTTATGACAGAAAAATTATAGTATGATTATCACTCAGTTTAATTTTATTTAAAAGTTATATAATATTTTTTTTTATTATTTCACAGTTCACTGGTCGTCAGTGAGCTAAAATCCCTTGTTTTGTGCTAAATGTTGCCTAAATACTGTAGTCCATTAGTGTTTAATTTTTGTCATCTTGTCAACTTTTGGATGGTGGAAAAAATCCATCAAGATAGGTTTTTGGGATCCGTCTGTCCGTCTGTCTGGGCAATCGATTATAGCGAAATCAAGAGAACCGCCAGTTGGATTTGGATTAAAATTGAACTATAGGTGCCCAAGACCATAAGACACATTAAGTTTGAAGATGAAGACCCTAGCTTAAATAGGAGGAGAGGGAGGGGGCTTTAAGTGGTAAAAAAGTTATTTTTCGTTTAACTCAGTTTAACTAGCGAATGAAGTAATGGATCTCAATGAAAGATAAGCCAAAGATGCCAAATACCATAAGACACATGGTACTTGGAGATGGCGTCTCAAGACCTCTTCGCCTAGACTTGCTTAACACGACCCGTGGAACATCTCACTTTGAAATTAAACACCTACAGATGTTCTTCTATGGGTCTAAAATAAAGTAACTTGAGTTTCAAGGGGAAGAAAACTACTCCAATTCTAATTTAAGTTTATCTAAAGGTAAATGAATTGCTATTTTATGTATAGGAGATTTGATTTTAAGATAAGAAATTTAACCTTAATTTGGTGTTTGATTACCAAACTTACTACCCAACGAAGCAGTACTTTTCTGTTCCCTTTCCTCAACTAAATGCAAGTATGAAGCTCTCATCGACATGTTATCACAAATCTCAGAACAATGACTGTGATAATAGCGGTGGCAAAGTAGTATGTAGTGTTATATTATATATACAGAAAACAAACAATAAAGCTCGCGTCAAAGTTAGGTTAGGGCAGTCGCACATCTATCGCACAGCATACAATGGAGAAGGAAAGAACAAACACTGCTTGACCAAAAACCTGAAAGGAACCCACCCGTACCCCCATGCAGCACCGTGACTACCCTTACAAGTTGCCTCCAAGAAACTACGGCTCCTCCAGAAAAGAACTAATTTCGAAACCACAGACTTCAAAGCATGAATTTGATGGCAAGAATTAACCGAAAACTGCCATTATACACACATGCTAAAACTTAAGTATACTTGTTGACTTCAATCCTTCGCAATACCACCACATGTTAAAGTTTAAACAGGTGCAAAACACTTAATTATTAAGTACGAAACTTATAGGTGTCTTATCACCTAAAGAATGCCGTCGTCAATAAGCTTAGCTTTCATACCTATTTCTCAAAATGTTCTTGTAAAACACAAAGCCCGTGCTCAATGATCATACTGCAAATGACGCACCACTGAAAGGGAAAAACCTGTTAGTCAAAAATAAATAGATTGAATATGTACAGGTAACCGGGGGAATCTTCATCCCCCGGGAACTTATGAGGTCCCCCCAGCTTTTCAAATTTAGGGAACTCAGCTTTCCATGTCAGCAGGGCGATGACACAGTCAGGTATACCGCATTTGAGTGTAAAGACAGCAGATTACAGGGTTTTTTCATAAGCAAGTCCATTTTCAGGGTCAGGCCTCGAGTTGCTTAGCAATTTTCCAAAATCAGGCCTGGAGTTACTTGAGTAGTTGCTTAGGTATCATAACAGGTTATCGTCGAATTTCGTTGCGTTGTAAGTGATGAAATACCAAATGATGGTTGGATCCTTGATCTCTTTGCTTGACATTTAATCAACAGTGTGATATTTGTTATATTTGAAAAGTTTGTAATCAATTCTTAACGAAAATCGTTTCTTGATTTGTTTTTTAGTCGTTTTTAAATTGTCTCTTCTGAATTTGAGGCCACGATTTGCTTAGCTTGTTGCTTAGATTTTGGACCAAATTGAGGCCTCACACCTAAGCAACTGAGTTGCTTATAAGGAAGAAACGTGTATGCTTACAGTCGGTTTGTTGTACAAAGAAGAGTTAATTCCGTTGGATTTGCAGGCAGAAATTTGTGAAATTGAGCGAGAAAGTGAACAAACAAACTATAAATAAAAGTCTGGAAGGATAACTCTATTGTTCTGCATGCGTAATCAAAAATGGCTGTCGCTTTGCACGTATAACATGAAATGGCGGAAAATATGAACACAAAGCCTAAGTCGGCTTTAGTTGCACAATAAAGCAGAATAAGAAGGCACAAGGAACGGTGAGAGTGTTGATTCAGATAATCAAGGAACGAAATAAAGAGCCGATTAGCCTTTTAAGTTATATTTTCGTAACAATTTTTTTCTGAATTACAGCAACACAGGTGTGAGATTGTAACGGCGTGTGACCTTGTGGCCCTCTTGTCACACGACAATCTCGGTTCATCTTTCGTTTCGATTTTGGTTTAAATATTTCAGTTAACTTTGCGTATTCCATTCAAAGTGCTAATTGGATATGGACTGTCAAAGTATCTAAGTTGCCCTCCATCTCCAAACACCGCAACCAAAATGCTAGTCGAGATGAATACTGCTTCTGAGTATCGGTACCTGCTTGAATTATTTCCTCCAGGGTTTGACTTGAGAAATGTTTAGGTCTTCCATCAAAGTATTTGTAAATGTTACTGAATGCCGCAGAAAATGTGTTTACCAAGGTACAGTAAGTTTACGAATAATTGCCCCCACCCCTAGTTTCGACACCCCACCCTTTATCAAATATCAGGGAACCCTAGAGGGTGAATTCTGCTAAGCACTTTGTGAGCCATTAATTTATGATGCATATTTTCTGCTTGAGGCACTTGCTTTTTCACTGCTTTTAAATTTTTTATATAAGTCAGAACTGACAAATCGGGTCTCAATAATCCTTGGTCAGAACAGGCCCGCAGCCACTGCGGGGTTAATTAGATCTAAACCCCTAAAATTTAGGATCACGCTTTTCTATTTTTACCTTTTTAAATGTCAAGGGAATCTCAAGGTTAAAATGATTTTCTTAAGAAAGAGTAGAGTCAAGTCCTATAGCCACCCTCCCCCCAAATCTAACCCTAGCTAAGGGCCCTGGTCAGAACGTTTCCCTAATGTAAACCTTAGAACGTTAAAATATACGCCTGCAATTCACGAAAACCACCGTATACTCTTTTTCGATTTATCGTATGCACTCGGTAAAGACGACTTGTGGTTACTTTGGCTTCATTGCATCAAATCCTTCAGCACCCCTCCTCCGGTTCAACTCGCAAAACTTGCTCTTAAACTGCCTTAAATCTCTTTTCCCTATTTTTAACACTTTCAGCGAATAACTAACTTTAACTGAAAAATGTAAATGTGATCTATTTCTTACTTTGACTTTGCTAAAATCCTCTAATTTGTGAGTCGATTCTTCATAGTGTCTCCTGTTAATTGTGCACGTACGTACGTGCAATGGCGGCCTCCATAGTGTGCCATATTTGGTTACCCATTCAATACCGGGAGAACAATAGAATTATCCTTCCAGACTTTTTATTTATAGTTCAGTGCATAGAATTAATATAATACACTAGAATGAAAACGAGGCTACGAAAGATGCCAACAATTAAATTTCGCGCCAAACAATGGAGTTGTGGCAAAAAGCCGGAGATGACAAGGTTTACAGTGCATAATAACAACCCAGTACAACCTTCAGGAGTTAAAATTCATGCGCCTTTGAGCTGCTTTTGACTAGGTCCTATTGCTAGAGCAGAAGAGGCACGAGCTTGATTTACGCTAAAGCTAAAGCTAAAGTGAACTCATTCCATGGGGTTCTTTTCGAGAGTCGTTGGGACACATCAGATAAAACACAAAAACGAAAGTCCAAATTGAAAACTTTCTACTACAGTAAAAGAGCAAGATCTTGGCTTGATACAGAAGGTTAAGTGTATAACCAGCCTACGTACTTTGTAAATACTGTTTAATGTTATAAAGTTCTCTCACCGTGAACGTTGTGCTAAGTTGGCAGCCATATTATTACTATAATGAGAATGAGTGGTCCCGAACTCGCGAGTCGCACCACTTGATCGTCCTGTTGCTTTCAGATGGAAAACAAGCCATCTTCACAGGTTTCAAAAGCGCGGGCTCATATTGATTGGCTGTTGGAAGTTTCAAGGGGTTTCCTTCTTCAGTGTGTTTCTCAACGGGGGCCTGGGGACCTCCCTTTGGGGTACTTTTGATTTTAAAGGGGTGCTAGGGATCCAACTTACAGTTGGCAGGTCCAAAATGGATTTCACGGCCAGCTATTTTGTATGGCCTTCCAAAAGTCTCCAAACTTAAGGATCCTTTAAGACCTATTTTATCTGCAATTGCCACACATTCCTATAATGCTGCTAAATACCTTGTGTCCGTTCTTGCTTCTTTTCCCGTTAGTGATTTTGTTGTCCATGATACTTATTAATTTAATTCCGACTTACGTAACCAAAATTTGAATTCTGAACAAGTTGTTATGGCTAGTTTTGATATTAAGTCACTTTTTACTAATGTACCTCTTAATGAAACACTTAGTTTAATAACAGAGAAAGCTTTTTCTTCTCGTCGACTTTTCCAAGGTTTTTCGTGTCACCAATTTTCACGCCTACTCGACATAGTTACTAAAGAGAATCACTTTTTCTTTAATAACAGTCTTTACGAACAAGATGGTGTTGCGATGGGGTCACCTATCGGACCTTTATTTGCTGATATATTCTTGTCCGGTCTTGAAAGTAAGTGATGGAGAATTCTCCGGTTGATTTTCGCCCCCTTTTACACAGAAGATATGTCGATGATTGTTTCTAATTATTCTCATCTCCATCACATGTACAACCCTTCTTAGATTACCTTAACTCTCAGCACAAGAGTATCCAATTTACAGTTGAGGTTGAACGTAATAACAATTACCGTCCCTAGATAATATTATTTCGCGTTCACAGGGATCTTTTCATACTGCTGTGTATCGAAAACCCTCTTTTACAGGCCTTTTTACACGCTTTGACAGTTTTCTTCCCATTGAATATAAGAAGAGTCTTCTTTTTACACTCGTAAATCGTATTTTTAATATTCGTTCAACGTACGCGTCTTTTAATGAAAAACTTTGTAATTTACGTACCACGGTTGTTAAAAAAGTTTACCCTGTTAGTTTTATCAATTTTTGTTTCAATAAAATTTGTTCTGAATTCTTCTCTGTAACCCCTAAGTACTCTTTGGTCCCTAAGCTTGTCGTTGTTGTTGTTTCCTAGCCTGCGTGCAGACTACCCTAGCTGAAGTGGATATCCACGTCAGCTGAGATAGTCTGTACGCAGGCTAGTTGTTTTCTAGTTTTTAAAATAAGTTTAGGGTATTGTTTACTCTTCGTGAACTAGAAGCTAATCATTCATTTATGCCTAATAGTTCTGAGTGTTTCACTATATTTCATTGATATGTCGTGGAAAAAATAAATTGCGACTTTAAAAATCGCTATTACTATTATAGCATTGTGTACCTGGCGTAGAAAGACTCTAAGACTTGGCAAATGCTAAACATTTGGAATAGCAAAATTTTACACTCTTTCAAAGAAATTACTCCCAACGCTATACATCATGAAACGCGTGTTCCTTCTGTCCCCCTCAACGGCAGTTTTAGATACCTCGGATACGGATGATATTTCAATTGTGAAATGGATAACAACATCAGCAAAGGAATTCAGACGAACAGTTGACAATCTTCTTATGTAAAATAGACTGTCTTCCACTACATCCTAAAAGCAAATAGTTTTCTCTATCAAAAACATATCTTACCTAAAAAAACCTCTGACCTCTTGGCATCTCACAATCGTTGATTTAGATATCACGTGGATAAAAATATTCTTGATCTAAAATGATTTCCCCACCATTTATTCTAGTTACCACGCGTAAGAAATTATCTAGTGCCTCTGATCCTGATATACGCCACATTTTTTATGAAAACAGTTTAACGTGATGGTTTTAAATCAAATAAAGAGGTGCTGAACGTAATCAGAAATCAGAAAGAAAGTTGTGTGAGAAGGTTGCTAATTTTACAAGGCTTCATTTTCTAATGATTCAAAGCTGTAAAGCTAAACATGTCAACCTGTGGCAAAAAGACTCTTGGGTCTCCCGCGTGATATCTATAACTTTGCCTCCAGATACTCAGCCGACTATGCCTGTTTTTTTTATAGGTATTAACCCATTTGTGAATCATGCAATATGCGTATCTCTGTGTCTCACATGTATACACAATGGATTTAACCTCATGTTTATTACGACGTCTCCTACTGATCCCTTTTGCACTACGGCCTAGCAGCTTGAGTTCTCATTTAACTCAAATCCAATACTTAATAGTATCCAGATCCCTTGGCATACTTTTCCGAGCCAAGATTGCGGACCACTGCCATGTAGAACCTAGGTGTTTCTATATTCATAGTTTGGTCGCCTAGGCTTGTCCCTTTTTAAATATTTACATCTACATTTATTCACTAAGGGAGATGAAGAGCCAATGTCATTTGGAAGGCTCCTGTATATCTTTATTATTATTATTATTATTATTATTATTATTAATATTATATTATATTAGTAGCCATAAGAACGTCATATTACATTTTTAACAGGCGCAACAAAGAATGGACCTTTCCAGAGCTATTACTCTTCATGTATTTTTTTTTATTTTTATGTGTGTGTTTATATTCTATCATCGTTTTCATTATTTGCAAATTTCTTTGGACTAGACACTCCTGTATACCAATCCTGCTGTCCCATGTACTACGCCAGGTGACAACAGCGGGAAACAAATAATAAGTCCAATGACGTTTTAGCTGGTTCCTCCCTCTGTACCTAACAAAATCAACCATCTCGTCCTTGGCGACTTCTCACGATGAGCTGTTTATATCTGCAGCCCTGGCATGTTGTTTATAAACAAGGTTGGTCGCACTTCAAGAGCACACAAAGTGGTGGATGGAAGGCTTATGCTTTAATAAAGCCTGGTTCACATGAGAGTGAAACCCGTAGCTAGGTTTGAGAGGAGAGGCAAGCAAGGAGATCGTTTTACTTTACTTTTGCTGATTCACGTGCCCGATCCATTCTTTGCAAGTGCAAATAACCAAAACGGAGCATTTCACGTCAGAAATTCGTTGACGGGGGTTTACGTCCATCTTGCTGATTGTGACACTTTAGTCTACAGACTTCAAAAAATAATTATCACGCCCACGAACCTGATCTCCCCTTGGTATCAAAGAGCTGCCAAAATTTGCACCTGTCATCGTCATCATAGAATTTCTGTGTTAGAACAAAAGAGGCACCAGCAATTCAAGTGATAGTTGGAAACCACTAGTGAAAACTCGTCGGAAAAGTACAAATTTGCTTTGGCATATGTCAATCAAATTTTAACTTTCACAGCCAAGTAGTAGCGTTCGCATGCAAGAAAACCTGCCTTTAACATGCCAGACGCTTGTCTGGCAACGGATTTTACTCCTATGTGAACCAGGCTAAAAGAGGGCGGGGCTTACCTCAGAGAGAGAAGGTACGCATATTTTGAAAGCTAGCTGTTACCAAAGTCCAACGTCCACAACCCTGAACTTTCCTCATTTAAACACTTACAAACCTTGATGAAAATAAGCGAAATCATAGAAGGTACTTAGTAAAGGACAGGGACTCACGTTTCTGGAATTACTCGGCGTCTACAATTCTTCTCCTAGTGATATCTCCGAACACTTGCAATTTAATAGATCTCTATAGAAACGCTAAATATGTTATTGCCTACCATCTAGCACCTAAACTATATCCGGGAAATCTCATAACAATTTAACTGCGTTAAGGTTAGGACTGATTTGCGACTATTGCAGAAATTTACACGCAGCATGTCCTGCACACAGAGAGACTTTCAAAGATAACGTTCTAAAACTCCATTATCACCCCTTGTACGTTAAAACACGTGGTCTTTCGATTAATGGAAGAATAAAGTTATGGTCTTTCGTATTACGGCTTTATTAAGGCAATGTGTCAGAAAAGGACAAATCGCACATATGATGAAGTTCATTGAATATACACAGTTACTCAATGGGCAAAACAGATTATACAATAAGTCTAGTTGCTCCTAAGTATATTGTATATGCCCCTTGTCTGCCTCGGTTGACTAAGTAAACTATAGTTACGAATATTCATTATAAGTAAATATTCTCTGGACCCAGCCTGCTAGATGTAAACAAGGTAGACTTTCTACATGGAGTTCAAAATTCTCCTAGTTGAGTAATCCATCGTCGTTGGTGTTGTCGGAAGCTGTCGAAAAGGCCGAAATGCTGTTTTCGTTAGCACCATAGTTACTCATATGCTCGGCAGCATCTTGGGAACTTTCGTCAAGTAAGACATTTTTAATATCATATTTACTGCAATTCAAATCCTAATAAAAGCCAGAAAGGATTAAATAAGCTATTTCAGACTTTTTCGCAATGATTTTCAATTTTCCGGTATCCTTTTACAACGATATCACAGCCACTCAGGAATATGTCAACTCCTAGTCAAAATTGCCCAAGCCTCTCCTTTCAAAGCCGATTTAATCAAAATATCGTGAAAACTAAAAGACAATCAAACATACAAATGAGCATTAAAAAGGTTTATAGACAAACGAAATCAAAATTAAAACAATATTTTACAAACTATGAAATTTTAATTTGTTCTTCTAGATATTATCAGAAAAAAGCAAACATTCTTCTCTTTCTGAAAACTCTTCTGTGTTTTTTCAGTGGCTCATTTGTTTTGATACTCCAACAGCAGTCAGCTAGAATACTGATCTCCCATTTTCCCTTATGACGGATCTCCATCACCTTCAGATACTGATGAAACCTCTCATCTTGTTCATCACTGTAGTCACTTAGATTATCTAGAAACTGTTCAAAGTTTCTAAACAGGAAAGGTATGTTGATACTCATATTACACCTAGGTTGTTAGTAGGACATAAGATACCTTCTCACCAACTCTACACAGTTCTCAGCTTTTCTATTACCAAGGAAGTTGCGTACAACGTCAATATCGTTGAAGGGTATGGAATGGTGCAACTCTCAGTGGAGGTAGATCTCTGAAGAGTCACACGGGATGAAGATATAAATGTGGAACAGTTAATCTGGCTTTGATATTTAATTATGTGACGATTTTTCATGCTGAAGCGTTTTGTTTCCATCAAGCAAAAGTAGCAGCCAGTTTTGTGATTTGATAGTTCACGCCACAACATAGGTATTACAAATCTTTAGTGCCATGCATAAAGGAAGCTATAACAAATGGAGCAAACAGAAGGAAGAGCCTACGGCTTGTCTTGACCTCCCAGCGGTATACCAAAATATATACCAGACAACTCCTTTTTAATAAAATTTGATAATTTTTTCTCTGTGAAGAGTAGGTAAACTTTTCACAAATGTAACAGAAGGAATCTGGGATGTTTTGCCACAAAGGTCAACTGGTCACACTAAATCTGAAAAAGAACAAAGTGTTCAAACCGTAGTGTGCCACAGAATGTGAATTAAAATGTTACAATTCCTTCTTTCCTTCACAAAAACGACCGAACACAAACGTCTTTTTAAAACATTTCCACTGAACAAATCTGCTTTGAAATCGGAAATGAAAATTAAAAAACCCTTTTATGAATATCCTTCGCTATTACTTGAATGCTCAGAATGAAAACCTCACGATTTATTTGTCTGTGGATGAGAAAACACCAGAAAGAGATACATTGTAATTTGTGTATTAAAGAAGAAGCTTGGGCAATTTTGACTAGGAGTTGATATATTTCTTAGTGGCTGTAGTATCGATGTAAAAAGTACCGGAAAATTGAAAATCATTGTGATAAAGACTGAAATAGCTCATCTATTCCTTTCTGACTTTTATTAGGATTTGAATTGCAGTTAATATAATGTTAAAATTGTCTTACTCTTTTGCATTCTTACTAAAATGAATTCGTCAACACTTGTATCCAGCATAACAATCAGGACAGATAGAATCTTTGGTAAACGTCTTGCAACTGATCCTTGATGAACTTTCTGGCTGGTACATTTTCAATCTACGAATGTGTAATCTAGCTTCTTGGAGCCCTTTAACAGTTCAAAACGATGGCTGTATGTTGACAAGTAGTGCAGGCGCCGTCGATGGGCCACTGTTTTCATAGCCCATTGCACGATTAAAGTTGTTTCTTTCGCTGGTTATTTCCAGTTGCTGTCGCAAAACAAACGTAAGAGCCTTTCCCCTCTGCCATGTTGGCTGAGATATTGCAACCTTTACCAGACTTCCGATATTCACCGAGTGGTACTTTATGTCTTTTACTGGCCAGCTTTCCATTTCCCACACCACTTGGATACCATGCACATCTCCATTAATAAACTCACAATTTGGCATTGGGTCGTCGTAATCCTTATGCAATGTTATGTTAACGAGGAGTGTGAAATTATGATCGAATCCTCCTCTAGCTGTGAATTCTAAAAAAGATGAGACGATCTCTGCGTTCCTTTCAATAGGAAGATCATAGAATCGAAGTCCGAGCGTTTTTTGTTTCACGCTGGTATAGACAAAATTGAGGATATTTCCGTTTGGATGGCAATTGCTATCTTCTACTTCAGCATCATCTTCTGCTTTGTTGACGCTTCTCTCTGACGAGAAAAGGAAAAAAGCGCAGATATAAAGAATCACTTCTCAAATTTAATAAAGGAATCCATTGCCCTAAGAAATATTTGTGCATAAGTTATATATCATGGGTTATCAGCGACGGGGGAAGGTAAGGCGGATTAGGGGGGGGGGGGTAGGGGGATGAGAAAGTTAGGCTCAAATTGGTTTTTTTCACATTCCACTAAGGTGTTTAAGATCATTGTGTGGAAAAGGGTGTCTCGTGTTGATATGCATATCTTGCTGTGAATGTGACACAATGTCTGTCGCAATCAATTTAAATTTTGATAAGGCTGAAAAGTGGTCACGGAAAAATTGAGATTAGGCAATCTTGGGGGGGGGGCATGGGCACCCTCTGCCCCTTGTTCCCCCGTCCCTGGTTATGGAAATATAAGATCGCTATGATAGAGACTGCTGCTTATAGGAAGATTTATGCTAAATTTACAATCCTTTGTTTATTCTGTGAGGTCGAGTCCGGAAAGACGAGACTCCTTACTATTTATACAAATGTAAGTAGCTATATTCATATATATGCACTTTATAATAGATAATATATAAAAAGTGTACATTCTGGTATTGATTAAGGCTCAAAGCCGGAACACGATAAATAGCAATCAATTCATTTCCCATTACTCACTGAGTGGAGGGCAAGATTTGGGGAAGATTGACACTAAAAATTCACCGCCTTAGCCTATTGGGCCTGATGGCCCAATGTCTAAGGCGTTGGTTTAGTAATCATTAGGTCGTGGGTTAGAATCCACTCAGCTCCCTAAAGCTACCAACTATTGTTGTATGCTGTACTCTTTGAGAGTTTATATGATTGCAATGTCGGCTAGAATGAATCATCGTAATAGCTTTCTCATTTCACTCCATACGATTGCTGTGATCAGTGTATGGCGAAAACGTTTAGCAAAATGAAACCGTTACTCAACGCAATATTCAAGTTTTGTGCCACAAACTAACTCTTAAAGAGAAGAGTATTGTCCAATCAATCAAAGTATCTATGGCTGTCAAGGTAGGAAGTGTGATGACGGTGACTGCTTTCTCAAAGGCCTCTCTCCTTTTTGAAGTGATAGCGATTTTCTTCATAAGAAATTGTCCTAACTACCTTTGTCTTTACTATTCAACATCGTCCATAAAACTATTTCCTACTTGAAAACCAAAACTTATAGCAACTAACAGACCTTCATTTGCGTTCACAGCTTCACCGAGTGTGAATACCTAACACAGAGTCTTCAATTGTAAATTACCTGTGCCTTTGATAATTGGACGACTGCGATGACACCTAAAGTAGGCCCACCGAGTGATGGATACCTGATATGGGGACTTCATTTGTAAATCGCATGCGCCATCGACAACTGGACAACTGTGATAACATAAACAAGGGAAGGCCAGGAGAAACACAGAGGCAAGGTTAGTTTAATATCTACTGTTGAGAAGTAAGTTTTGAGAAGATTCTAGAAAATTAGATAATATTTAACTATCGGGATAAGATCGCCTGATGGCTTCCATTTCTCTTGTATCTCCTCAAAATTGGTTACTTCAAATCCTCTCTTGTTGATAATACTTTGTTGAGAAATCGTAAATACTGCACGTAAACCCCTTGATTTGTACAATAGACATTTTCAGAATGGTGATATTGGTTACTTGCTGCTCACCTAGTAACAAGGCAACATTATCCTTGAATACCAACAGCTACAATCACCATCGTGAAAGAACAGAGAAATAGTATGTTGCCGTTATGGCGATGCTGTCTGTGCTGTTGCTATGACGATGCCCTCTGTGCCTTTCCAGTCTTTTCAAGGATGAAACTGACAGCAGTTTGACCTGAACTTTCCCATGTTGCCATTTCTCCATTGAAAATACATCCCCGCCTTTCTGTTTACTTTCGTGCGTTTTTCTTATATTTCTTTTCTTGCCATAATTTGCGGGGTGACAAAGAAACAAGATATTGCTCATTGTAGGCAACAAAAACTACCAATTTCGTGCTGCTACATGACGTCAATGAGCATTATAATATATTGTAGGATGATTGACCTTAATTGAATGTACAAGATGCTCCCGCAAGGTTGAACATTGGGATGTCCGTACGACATTCAGCGATACCACTCTTCTCACTTAGCTGTGCTGGATAACTCGTAAATAGACTTCTGAAGCACTGCTTTGTTGAGATTTAATACAAATCTTGCAATGCCTGAAAGGTATTTTGTTATCTCACAATGCAATGGTATGTAGACCGTATGCTCCCTGCGTAGATCTGAGAGATCAGTTGCCCTTCACGCACGTATCACGAAGATTTCGCAACAGACAGACGGTGTTCTTGTACACGTTTTTTTTCTATAAGCAACTCAGTTGCTTAGGCGTGAGGCCTCGATTTGGTCCAAAATCTAAGCAACAAGCTAAGCAATGTTGAAAGATCATAAAATTAATTATCACAAAAAAATACCCTAGTCTTTTTGGAGGGAAAGTGACAAACCTCAGGTAAGGCCTCAGTGCGCTATTACTATTTGCCTGTTAAAGACAATCCTTCTCGCAAAAGGTGTCATTTCTTGAAATCGCTGACTCACCCTTTCCAAACCTATTCCCTTTGTATCCTCTTTCGCCAAAAATTTCAGCGCTAGTGCTTGCTCGAAGTCACTGAAGAGATCCCATCCGCACCCAACGCACCATTCTTCTCCATCTGTTGGAAACATCTTGTTTGCTGTGCTATGTCCTGTCTGTTCTGCCATAAACTAAACAAAGAAAAGGAGAAGAATATTTTGGGGAGCGTGGGAGAACTATGTGAGCGGAAGGATATTGAGCAAAATGTAAGATCATTCCCTGAAATTTTTAGCGTCAAAAAGTTTGGCACACTGGTGCACTGACATGATCTCTTTTACGACAGGATAGACTTCACATTCCAACCAAAATTCCCATGAATTCTATATTTTTAAGATTATGAATTAATTTGTGTATGGATTGCAAGATTTTCAGACCGTGAAGCAATTTCTAACTAACTTCAAATTTTCCAATTCGCCAGAGACCTGTAAACGGTAGCAACGAAAGAACAACCAACTAAATTATTACTGCGAGGACGAAAAGGCAACGAAGGAGTACCTTTCAGATGAGTCTCACAACCATTAACAAATTTACGTTGATTAGCTGAAAATAGTCCCAAGCTTCTAAGCTCATACGTGGTAAGATGGTAAGGATTACATATCCCTGGCATACTATACAATATTGCAACGTACTCTGACAATTGTAAGGGTCCCTAAAATTTCAAATATTACCAACAATTGATTGTAGCATAGCTTTTTAACAAGGACTGTCAAAAATGATTAGCGCCTCCTAAGATACAAAACTGTTGTCTTCTACGGCCTCAATGAATTTGTTATTGACAAATACAGGCAGAGGTAACAAAACTCAGCTGCTGTCATGCACGGGTTTCACGACACCGACAATTTAGTTTTTTCACTCTCATTAAGGTTGTCAATAAACTTACGATCCATTTATATGCATTTTCTAGAATGTCCAAAATTACAACAGGTAAAATCATAGAAAAATAGTAAATGGACATATCTTCCAAAGTGTCATACATATACACACACCATTTCCATCCATTTTGTGTAGTGTTTGCACCACTACAACCTATGAAAGATTCTTAGTAGAGGTCCAACTTTTTAATCTAAAGACGTTCTTAAGTTAAACGACGTTAATGCTCCCGTTCTTATAAACGACGTTCTTGTGATAAAATAAACTGTATAAGCATAACGCTTATAAGCATGACGCTTATCAGCATAAACAGGCTCAGATTGTTGAAAAAATAAGCATACACTAAGCATATTTCCCGACCTGTTTTTCTAACACAAGCTCACGAGAAATAACGGGGAGGGGATTGCATGTTAATGCCATGCTTGACCTATACATACAAGTCAACAGCAAGATAAAAAAATTTGGAAAGCCTATACCTACCATGCCTTACATTATTGTTCATAACTTTTAATTACACCTGTAAAATCTGTAAAGCCAGAGGAAAGAAAGAAAATAAAGTACTTGGACTTAAATGCTTGCTGCTGTGCTAGACATTGCCAACGATGGCGTATGCACAATTTTTCGAGCGATGCTATCTTTATCAAGAGAGGCTATATTTTCTAAGAGAGGTTATGTTTTTCAAGAGAGGCTATATTTTTTGAGAGAGGCTATGTTTTTCAAGAGAGGCAAAGTTTTTCAAGGGGGCTATATTTCCTCCAAAAGGTTCCGCGCCAGTCCCAAACTTGCGTCAGATTCAAGAGGGATATGCTTGTGGACATATCTTCTTGCAGACAGGTTCAACGAAAAACGGCTGTTTTCAACACAACTGTTGTCATTTTCGAAGACTACCGCTGAAGACGTTTAATCACGCAACACCGTTGATCAGATGATGAGGAACAGCACCAAATAACACAAAGGTCACTTGTGGGAAGGCAATCTACATCTACATACAACAAATATTTGCTAATATTTCTACAACAAAATTCTCATTTGATTAGAAAAGTTTTCCAACTACTCTTGCCCAGCTACAAGATATCTTATCAGGATATTCCTTTGGCTTCGCCAAGGACATAAACGAGAGCTTATCAAACGGTTTCTTTTTGTCGTTCTACTTCTAAACAATCCTCGTATGCTGTTTTGAGTCTTCGCGTTTTCGAAGTCACGCACGTGGAGTAGCTGCTTTAGGCACATTGAGCAAATAAAAATTTTAACAAAGGATTTGTTTAATCGCTCTAGCTTGTTTTTAGATCTCTTAAACCAAAATTGTCAGAAAACAGAGGCATACACTCTGCCATACGGATTATTGACCTGATGCTATTACTCACTTTGTAAGGAGTGTGTTTTGCATGCAAAAGAGGACTGATTTTACAGGAACAGCAAACGAAATTTCAAGTTGCCATTTTCTCAAATTGCGTTGTAATGCAAGGACTGTAGCGGGAAAACTTTTTAAAAAGTGAAAACGGCGTATTACTACTTATTTCGTCAGAAATGTAAACTGTTCCTGTACCACACATATCTTTAGATTGCAAGAGTTTCATGGTATTATAGCCTACCAGTACCTTGCCTCACTGATATTAAGCATGTGCATCTGCTTCATACCTTGGTGGTTAGGTACGTACCATAGCACTGCTCCGAAAAACCTTTTTGGATGTATAACTTGTTATGCCCCGTTAATCTCTTACTACACCCCCGCGGAATGGTATATGATGCAGCCCCAACTTTTAACCATTGGATTTATTAAGAAAACATTGCAATGAATTCAAAAGTACGAAAATCTTTCAAAACCCTCCCAATGTTTAAAAAGCACTTTAGACCAGGATTGGAGGCAACAATAAAGGAACATGAGCGTATTTAAAACGTTCTTGTTAGTTGGCGGGACACGGTTAAAGTTATAAAGGAGTGAAACTCTTTAAAAGAAAGACGAAGCATACAAACAAACCATTGGCATCCTGGATGCCCGATTGTTGGATGAACTGTTTAGTCATAAAATTTCGCTCAGCTTGAAATTCCCAAACGTTTCGGCGGCCTCAAGTCCTGTGCACCTCAAGGGTTTTTTGTTAAGAAATCCTATTGTTTAAACGAAGTTATGTACTTTTATTGTAGTAATACTCTTCACATGATGAGAGAGATAATTCAAAGCGGATTCTACTATTTAAAATTTTCGAGTTAAGTAACTTTCCCTTAGTTATATCCTGATTATTTACAAATAATGTCAATATGGCTTCTTTTCTTTAATTAAAAACATTAGACCAAAATTAGCCACTCTTTTGGAAATTGCTGTTGTACTCGAAAGAAAGATGATGCCATGAGTGGGATTCGCCTGCTGATACCGCAAATTTCTTACATAAAACGTCATCCACGTATTTCAAATTACGCAGAACTGATCCCTCATTATGGTCTCCAATGCAAATACCAGAATACTATCGAGATCCAAGGTCGTATCCAGTCACTTAGTATGGATTAATTATGGTGCCAAAGAATATCAATGGCCACCGACCGATGGATTAGCGTGTTTTCAACGCTTCCAATTAGCTATGGAAATCCTCTGAGATTTAAGGTTTTAAGTTTTAATAGTGGATACGGCATTTCACAAAAGTTCGTGTACGTTAAACAATGTATCTATAGATTCTTTGTATTTGCGCTCGATTTTTATCATTACTTGCCGGCCTCTGTCTGAATAGCAACCTCGCCTAACTGCTCCTCGAAAGAATGTCCCATAATGCCTTATCGAGTTTTCTTAAGATCTTTCTCATATTAAAAACAAGCCGTTTCTCTCAGCCGATATAAGATTTGAACGTGATGTTTTGTTTACGGGTATTTGGTGACAAGGTAAGCACTGTGATGTGATTATAAAAGCCATGCCTTGAAAAAAAGTACGCAATTAAACCAAAAGCCAGATCGGCCTTGGTTACGTGGTGGTAACGAGAAGCTCAACACGGGACTTTCTACAAGGCCTGTTAAAATTAATGTAGAGTCGCGCAGGGTCCGAAGTAACAACACACAGAGAACATGTCTCTTGATCCTTTAAACATAATCTTTACTCCTCCGATCTACTCTTCTTGGCTTACATGGCAATACTAAAGACGACTAATTACACGTGTTACTTAATGACTCATTATAAGACATGACAAAGCCACGAGTTAGCCTCGTATTCATCTTAGCATCTAAATGACAAACTTAATGGTTGGGGTATGACTAATGAACATAATACTTCTGACAGGCCCTGGAAACATTTCTTCAAGCTTGGAGGTATCACGTTGGAGAAGATTCCCTTCTGTAAATTGTTAATTCACTCAGTCTATCAAGACTATCTGTTAAATTACGGGTGATAACATTTATAAAGCACTAAACTGTGCCGTCACGATTTGAATACCAGAAGTTTGATGATATTTTGCACTCATCGCTTTCTTCTTGTTGATATAGATCTGTCTGAAATTTAGAACGATAGCTTGAGCAATCGTTGAGATACGCCCTTTCAAACTTTGAGTCGTCCCTATCAAAACCTTGTTATTTTGAATCCATTTCAAAATTTTATGAACTGAGCAAAATAACAGTGTTTTGTTAAGGCCTACCGCAAATTCAAATGGCCATTTTTAAAAATGTTTAAGTAACGAAGACGTTTTTAGGACTATTTCGAAGGGTAGTCTGTTAAAAGAAAACTCCACTTTTTGTTTCTCACTTCTTACGTTTACATGATTCATTCCTTAGAATCAAGGATCTCTTTAAACCATATTGTATCATATGAAAAAGGGAAAAGGGCTGCATTCTCAGTGGTACCTTGCTTTGTCATGAACTTCTCTCTTTTAATTACTAGCAGAGCTGCATCTTAAATGGTATTTGTTTCAGAACAATGCATGGGGGCCTATAACCCTGGGAAATGTTTTCGACAAAAGGAAAGCACGATGTTTTGAGAAACTCTCTCTTCTTCATTAAATAACAGGTGAACTTGCTGCTAATTGTAATTAACATTTGTACTCCCTTTAATACTTTTTATAACTGTAACAAATTTCTTCCTTCCTTATGACAGAAGCAGAGAAGAACTTCAACTCCGTTACAGCTGCCCTGCTCAGATACCAGAAACCTCTTCGGTCATTCTTATTGAATAAATCCAAATACAAGAATCTGTTCCGCTCAAATGGTAATGGCCTTTCTAGTGGAGCAGTTATTAATCAACTTGGTTGAGGGATTATTCCTTGTGTGAGACACAAATGGAATGCAAATACTATAATGCCAGAACTTCAAAGCACCGTTTCTTTCCATTTTGAGTAATTTTGATGCTTTTTGAGAGAAATGAAAATGTTAGATGTCATGTTTTACAGAATTTGATGTTTCATTATCGGTTTTTAAAGTTGTGGAATTGTTTAGTGCAAAATTTCTCAAACACATGATAGCATCACGAGGTAATGACTATATATTTATTACCAAATCCTTGACTTATAAAGTTCGCTCTATTAAGTTAACTTTACAGATCATAAATGTCAATACTTTGCAGATTGGTTTGTATATATTCAAATATGAATTAGCATATCGGATGAACTGTATAAAGGTCGTCTAGAGTTGCAGCTCTCTCCTAAAATATCAAACCGCAATCTCTAATTAGATTTTTAGGTTACTGTACTGTGTCATTACTAAAATTCTTTGCACCCACTCCCTCCGATCTCTGTAGACGAGGAATACTTTCTTACGTATATATTTTCCGGGTGTGAAATTTTGCCAAACACTGGTATCAAGCACTAGCATCCTTCATTACAGACTTGAAATATCATTACAAATTTGTAACTGTTTGTAACTAAAGATGTTACTGTAGTTGTATGTGATTCACACTCTTATCCTCCAAGGCTGTAGAAAAAAGTATTGTAGCTTTTTGTTTAGTTTCATTATTTTAACATGTGCTCTGTTTAACTATCCAACTAATTGTTCTTCATCTGTGCCTTGGACGGCAGCCCTAACAATCGAAGACTAATGGGCCTGGATCTAAGTTTAAACTAACTCAAAAGCTTGCATTGGAAGTTGCTTGGACTAGTCTAGGTTGCTAACATACTTCTGAGTCAAGTTAAATTGTTCTTGTAATTGCACATGCGTGATTAACACTTGGGGAGGGAGTTGTTGTTGGCGGCGCAAGGAAACAGATATTTTCACTATGAAAGTGATAACAGTTCCCAGGTATAAAGAGTTTGCGGAAAATATTTCAAATGTAGATAACAGTCCTGAGTGGCTGGAATGATTGCGTTTTTAATGGAAATTTTCTTGGAAATCAGTAAGCAGCCCCATTCTATTTTTCCGGTAATAGTTGACTTTTAGTGTAGTTTTGTTATGGTTTAATAACTAAGAAAGTCCAAAGTGACTTAATATAACAACAAACAGATCCTGCAGAGTTGAAGTCGGTAACCGCTTGGCGCATACTTATAGGTTGGGCTTAAAGGTGCAAACGCCGCAAGCCATAGCTGTAGTGTTGAGATTGTACTGTGGTCTTCATACCCATTGACACGCTGGTTATTCCATTTCAATCTTTCAGGCGACTGGTATAGCCGATCTCATCCCGGAAGCATCTCATGATGGGCTTGCATTCGACCCCTGTGGTTACTCCATGAATGGCTTACTGAACAATGTTTACCACACCATCCACATCACACCTCAACCACAGTGTTCGTACGTGAGCTTTGAAACCAACTTGCAACTTGAAGACTATAGTGGGTTGGTGAGCAAAGTTCTTAGGACATTTAAGCCAGGAAAGTTCATTATGACTCTCTTTGCGAATGAAGTAAGTGTTGTGTGTAATTCTATCATCTGGTTGAATTTATTTAACTTTCTTGTGGATATTTGTCAATAAGGCATTGAATAAATTTAAGAACTATGGTGCTGTACTTGTCAACACTTGTTAATCTCTTTTTGACGTTTGAAAAAATTAACACCTGAGTCATAATAGCATTTTACAGGTAAAAGGGGCCGATTACGGCGCATTATAGCTTTCACTCTAGGACAAGGGCTGCCAACTCTTTTTACAGCCTAGCAATACGACTGCCATAAGAGACTATATAGCCATTTTTTAATACAAGTACAGTGAATGCTCAGACAATCCACATATTTGTTTCATAAGACACAAAATACACGTACAAAAAGAAACAGAAGACATTTGTTTGTCAAGATGGTATTAAGCTGGCAATAAGCTGTATCACGCTCAACACGAACGTATTCATTTGCGTCATCAGCTGCACCGCGATTTGCTGATTGTTGATTTTGTTGGTAATTTAACATTTTATGTATACCACTTTTTAAAAAAGTGTAGAAGATTTAAGGGACAGATAGACGGACAGATGACCTGACATCAGGGGTTAGATCCATCCCCTGGGTGGCATTTTCTTGATTCCAATTGTAGGTTATTCAAATATTGTTCGGTGGTGAAACGGAGGCGTCAACGTCATCTTTTGACCGTCAGACGTAACCGCAGGTCACTGGTCACAGTATGGAGCCCCATAGCTTATGCAGTCAATCGTAACCCCATGTTATACAATGATCCCATATTGTATAGCGTTCCTGTACAATTAATTGGACTTTGCTATTGTATTGTGTAACCTACTCTCTTGCTACATAACGGTTTATCGATTTTAGACGCTCAACTCGTCTTTCCAGTGCTTACGAGTAATGTATATAAAAGCAAAAATTGATGGAAAGACTGAAGGAAAATTGAATCAGTGAGGCCAGAACTGTACGTATGCGAGTATGTTAGCTCTTTTTTCAATATGATCTTTTTCACTCCTTTAGCTGTCTTCTTTTCCTTCTTGTCGTACTTGATAGAATACATCTTTGCTCTAAGTCCTACGAATTCTTCCATTACTTTTCCTCCTAATTCATCCTTCATCTTACCGATGACCTTTTTGTTTACATTTGAAAAGAGTGGATCAGAGATTGGGTAATCTGAAAAACCGAATAAGTTTTGGACGTACTGAAGATCTTTATACAGGTCCTCGGTTTGTATGTCATAACATAAGGAGTCCGTGTCAGTGAAAAGGAGACGAGATTTAGAACCGGGTCAACGCGTCTTGATGACATCATAGTGAAAGTTGTACATAAGCACCTTCGAAAGGTCGAAGATACAAAATCCGAGATATATAGGGCGGTTGAGAAGGATCAATGTTTTACGAAGATTAACAGCTACAAGAGAAGGGGTGAAGATCTTGAAGGATTTGAAAGTTGATTTAGCAACACGTTTCTTGAGTCTCTTGGCACTTCTTACAAGTTCGACGTTTTTATGGTTACGTACATTTTCCATAGTCTTTGCAAACACAGCATTGTTCATCAGTTTAAAAAAATCCTTTTCAAATGAGTTTTGCGCCTGCGTTCGCAGAGAGGTATTGTAGTCTATGTACGGCTTTAACCAGGGTGCTTGATGGAAGGATAGTATTTTGTGGATTTTGGTAAGCAGTAGTCCATGGCGTAGATAGCACTGTAGAGTTCGATAGTGGATGATGTAGTTACGCTTATTATAGAGATTAGGAGTTACTTTGGTATTAGAAGGAGCCAGCTTCATGTTTAGATCTTGAAGCAGATGCTGTTGATAGGGAGATAAGAGTGAAGGATGGATGTTAAGCTGTTCTGGAGCTAAAGGGTAGTCTTGATGAGAACAGTGAAGGTGTTCGGGATAGTCTAAGTCTACTTCCATTATGTACCCAATCTCATCTTCTTCTGTGATATCATTGATTTCAAATTCCTCTATTTCCTCTTCAGATAACCATGTAAAATCTCCAGTCGGAAGAGGTTGCGACATGGCCTAACCGTATAGATTATTCGCATCAAGATAAATGAGACCATTAGATGGTAGATCTGGGTCATAGTTTGTTTGATTTAGCATAATGGTGAGAGATCATGGACACACCTCCTCGCATACCACGTTCTATAAAGAGATACATGTCAGGGTTTGTGATCAGATCGAGGTCGATATCCGTCTTTAGGAGAGCAGCTTGCCATGCGAGACCAGGGCTGGTAAAGCTGTGTGCTGGATCTAAGTGATAGTGTTTAAGACAGGTTGCTCTGAAATTTTCAAATACATCTGCTAAAAGGAGCACATCCGTTTTAAGATAAATGTCATGATAGTCCCCCATATTGTGGAGATCGAAGGCATCCTTATCTTCTGTAGACCATGGATAGAACAAAGGGGTAGATGTTGCTGTAATAATTCATCCCTTTCAAACGCGTGAAGACAATAGTGACACATATATTTTGCTCCATTATGACGTGAAAGTTGACTAGTAAGGAGTCTTGAAAGATCTGTGATGAGGCAATAATGAGTAATTGTACTTTCCTTAATCTCTCATCTTGTCCCTGATGATACGTTAATGCCATATCCTAATGAATTTGTCTGGGAGAACACTCCGTCTGAAGAATAGAAAAGGACAGTCTCCTTCTCTTGATTTGGTGTGTAAGGCCTCTGTAAGCCGTACTTTTTACACAGAACAAGAAGTAGTTGGTACCATTGACCTATTTTGGGATGCATCTTTGTAGTTTTATGAGGTATATTTCTAGCAAAGTGTGTCTTTGGAGGATAAAGTTCCGAGGAAGAGCACAATCTGGTGTGTGTTGCTCAGTGTAATTCGTTTTCTGTTTCCTTGGTTGTCTAAGCATGTGGCCTACATTTTAACGTCGTTGCGATGCCTGACGTGTTTTATCAAGTATTTAATACGGTAGAGTTCTTCTGCTTCTTCTTCCGTCCTTCATCCCTTGGATCCTGGTGAGCTTTGTCATCCCACTCGATCTACTTGTGTTTAATGTGTCCTCTTCTTCCAGCAAATGTAGCTGCTTTTTAGTGTCCTTCATATTGTCTCTTTATTTGAGTACTGGCTTTTCCTTGGTGTTCTTCGTGGCACCTCTCTTAAGTACAAGACATTTTCTGTATCTCCTTCTTCATTGCCCATTACATAACCAAATCATCACATCCGGACTTCTTTCACTCTCTCCTCTATGTTTTTTCGTTTCCCTCTCTGTCTCTCAACGTCGCTCTTTGAAACTTTGAAACAACATCAGCACTTTTATTCCTGCCCTCGGTAGTATCTTCGTAAGAGTACCTTTAACAAAATGTTCTCTAGTTCTTTTCCTTACGGACCGCGGTGGTTAAGAGTTCTACATTTAAGATAGGGTGTCACGTTGAATTCGGTTATCAACTTTTACTGCTCAAGCAAACATTCCGCTGTAGAAATGCGTTGTAACGATAGAGTGTGATAGCATTTCAACTAACGCAATAAGGTTAAAAATTTTACTCATTACTAAATCTACACACACTTTTATAAAAAGAGGCCCATTTTTCGAGAAGGGTGAAAGTGACAGTATCTAGCATGGATTGAGTAGCCTGCAAATTCCTTCCTTGACGAAAATACTCCCTTACTAGTATCACGGCGTTGGCGGAAGGGTAGGAAAAATAATTTTGTCAATCGGAGCTATTGCATGGCAGCTATACCCATGGCAAGGTCACAGTTAAAAGTGCCAAGCTTTAATGAAGAATAATCTCTACAATTACTTGTCTTGTAATATTGTCACTGATTTCCGGAACCTAATAGGATGACGTCATACTATTAACAGTGTTAATATCATCAAAATGGGAAGGGAAGATTCCTGAAGCGAGGCTGCACACATAAATAACAAAACAATATACCAGCATTAGGGATGACCATTATAACGAAACTCTTCTGCTGGAATAACAGGATTAAAACCCCATCGATTACAGCTAATCAACACAGAGTATAAATGATAACAAACGTCACAGTTGACCCAAGCCATCTCCTAATCTATCAGTGCTAGACCATAACATTGTACTCCTGAAACCAGCGACCATGTCGTGTGGGAAATCATTATCCGTGTGGCCTATTTTTTATAAAGCACTTATTAATCGACACTGATAAATCAGTAATTAAAAAAGTACTCAAGCAGTATTTGCAAAGAAATTCCATGTGCGTTGATTGTATTCATTGTGGACAAACGTTATCTACCGCTGGAAGATGTCTTAAGCCATAACTCAAACGACCACTCGTGGACAGGTCATCGCTGCAATCACAAAGAGTGAATGTTAGTTACCTATTGACCGCCACTTGCCTACTGCTCTTGGTCTCATTTTAAATCGACAGAGAAATAGGTGCGTGCACCTACGACTCGAGTTACGTTTTCTTTATTTCAAAAGGGAGATTAATTTATGAAGCACTTTGTCGTAATAGATGTCAAGTATTAATATAAGCCATCTTAAGCACTTTCGTCTGAATTGCAGTACACTGCCGGCTTTACGAGGCCTTTGTATATAGTAAACCTTTACAATTAAACAATTACAACGCCACCCATTCCGTTTTACTATAACTTAAAGTTTCTGTGTGACTTATCTTGGACCTCTCGCCTTAGCGAACTCTCGATATAACGAACTCTTGATATAACGGACTCTTGACTTAACGAAGTCTTGACGTAATGAGCTCTTGACTGAACAAATTCTTGATGTAAAGAACTCTTAATATAACAAAGTCTTGACTTAACGAACTCTTGACATGACAAACTCTTGACATAACGAACTCTTGACTTAACAAATTCTTGATATAACGAACTCCTGATATAACGAACTCTTGACGTAGCGAACTGTTGATATAACAAAGTCTTGATATAACGAACTCATAGTATAACAAAGTCTTGACTTAACGAACTCTTGACATGACAAACTCTTGACATAACGAACTCTTGACTTAACAAATTCTTGATATAACGAACTCTTGACGTACCGAACTCTTGATATAACAAGGTCTTGATATAACGAACCCATAATATGACAAACTCTTGACGAAACGAACTTTTAATATAACTATATTTGATATTTCTCTCTGGGGGATTTCATGCCGTGATTAACCTTGACTGGAAGTGAACAAAAATGGGAAGACCAGAGGCAGCCTTTACCAATGAAGCTATTCTGTGATATAAGAAACACCTCAAAACTAAAACGCTTAAGTAACTTCATGAAAAAATCCACCATTGCACACTTTTTAGGTTAGAAAAACCAGGTATTAAACTTCCATTTGGAGGGTCTGAGAACTACTTTCTGTAGAAGACTTTCTTCTGCGAACAATGAGTGTAGTGCTTTAGTTGTTTCTTCCTTTTTGATAGTGTTTCTATTTATTTCTTCTAAATAGAAAGACTGAGTTCCTTTCCATGTCCTTTCTGAAGCGTGTGGAAATGCCAAATCATTAATGACGCAAATTCAGAACAAAACTGAGGCATATATATCGTATATTAAGTGAATTCACAAACAAGTGTAAACTTTTTAGACGTTACAGTACATACCAAAGGAGGGAAAATGGAAACAGACTTGTTTTGTAAGGACACGGACACTCACCAATATCTCCATCATAAGTCATGCCATCCTTCACATACCAAAAAGGCCATACCATATAGCCAGGCCGGGTGTTCCCCTGACGGGAACGCCCGGCCCAGCCCCGGCCGGTGCTTTGACATGCAAAGGACCACATGATGCCAAAACGTTTCCGCCTGACCCGCCGCTTCCCTGTCGCGATGACCGAGGACGGCTACCGCAAGCTAAGAAAGTTTGCCCAGGAGGCCGGGCTGGATGAGGGAGAAGCGCTGTCATTCCTGTTCGAGCATTTCGACAGTGTGACGGACCAAGAGAACCTGACCCACCGGCTGCGGCTGTTCAACGCCGAGCTGGAGGCACGCAAGAAATAGGGCCGCACGCGGCCAAGGGGAGAGAGATGACCAGCACGCAGTCCGCATGGATGACCGAAGAGCACCAGATGCTTGCCGAAATGACGGCTCAGTTCATCACCAATGAATGGACGCCCAAGTTCGAGACCTGGCGCAAGCAGGGCATGATGGACCGGGAGACCTGGCAGCAGGCGGGCGAACTGGGCCTGCTGTGCCCTTCGGTTCCCGAAGAACACGGCGGCGCGGGCGGCGATTTCGGGCATGAAGCTGTGATCCTGATGGAAGGCAGCCGCGCCAATCTGGCGAGCTGGGGCCACGGCATCCACTCCGGCATCGTGGCGCATTACATCCTGTCCTACGGGACAGAGGAGCAGAAGGCGCGCTGGCTGCCCATGATGGTGAGCGGCGAGTTGGTCGGCGCGCTGGCGATGACGGAGCCCTCCACCGGCTCCGACGTGCAGGCGATCAAGACCAAAGCGCTGAAATACGGCAACGCCTACCGGCTGTCCGGGCAGAAGACCTTCATCACCAACGGCCAGCACGCCAACCTGATCCTGGTCGCCGCCAAGACCGATCCTTCGGCAGGCGCCAAGGGCGTGTCGCTGGTTGCGGTGGAAACCGACGGCGCCGATGGCTTCAGCCGCGGCCGTAACCTCGACAAGATCGGCTGCCACGCGGCGGATACCTCCGAGCTGTTCTTTGATAACGTGGAGATCCCGCCGGAGAACATCCTGGGCGGTGCCGAAGGCCAGGGCTTCTACCAGATGATGCAGCAGCTGCCGCAAGAGCGCCTGATCATCGCCTGCGGCGCGGTTGGTGCGATGGAAGGCGCGGTGGAGCGCACCGTCGCCTACTGCAAGGAGCGCGAAGCCTTTGGCGGCCCGATCCTGCAATTTCAGAACACCCGCTTCAAGCTGGCCGAATGCCTGACCAAGACCAAGGTCGCACGCGCCTTCCTCGACGAATGCATCGCCGAGCACCTGGAGGGCAAGCTGAGCGTAGAAAAGGCGGCGATGGCGAAATACTGGATCACCGACACCCAAGGCGAGGTGCTGGACGAATGCCTGCAGCTGCATGGCGGCTACGGCTACATGCAGGAATACGCCGTGGGCGAGATGTGGGCCGACGCCCGCGTGCAGCGGATCTACGGCGGCACCAATGAGATCATGAAGGAGCTGATTGCCCGCAGCCTTTGACGCAAGAACCGCAGGCGGCGGCACGTCTGGAGAGGTCCGGATTTGAGTATTTGGACAAAGAAGAAGACGCCAGGGGCACCCTGCCCGCGCAGCCGGCAGCGCCAAGCCGAGGTAATCCGGTGAGGAATTTCATGGTAATTCCGTATTTTCAAATTTTTAGATTTTTCTTTTGGGTAGTGTTCTTTTTTTCTAGTGGTGTTCTCTGGATTCAATAAGTAAACTCTTATGCATCAGCATCATTGAAAGATTTAAATTAGCTATTGAAAGATTGTCCAAGGATAATACTCCAAAACTTTTTTTTAAATTATTTTCAGCGAGTTTGGGCAACATTGTTCCGTGAGCTAATAGTTTTGATTTTAAATCGTGTTTGTATAGAAGATGTGTAATGGAAACACGCCTTTGTTGCGTAGCGTTGCTCTATTCTCTAACCGAAGGACCTCTGTGTCATAAAGTGAAAAATGATAATAGGAGTGTTTGCATGAACTGGAAAAAAAAAGAACGTCTATTTTTTTGTATCGGTAGCTTAGAGATTTTTGCTAGACAAGTTTAGGATTTGCTGACAAAAAGATGCTTTTTCATATGTATGTAGTTACAGAATTTAAAATTTTTTACACCTTTGGTTTTCTAAGGAAGAGTTGGGGACATTCTCCCTAGAATTATCCGACCGAGCGGCTTCCCGAAATAATTTCGCATTTTCGAGACATTTTGAGGAAGTGACTTGTTCGTCAAATAAAGTGGTTAACAGAAAAACTTCAAAGATACTAAAAACATGTCTTTGGGGAAGTAAAACAAACATATTTATATTTTAATGCTAAGTTTGTACAACTTTTAGTTTTGCATTCCAGAACTAATGGATACATACAAATTTACTTTGGATGCATCAGAAAGCCCCACTTGTCAGCATAAGCCGACGCAAAGTATCCCCCCTCCCCCGCCCGTGCAGTATGATTTGAAGAAGAAGGATGTGCATTGTTTTGCTTGATGCAAGATATACATAAAAATCTTAGAAAAGCTTCTTATTTACAAGTGAAATGGTTTCAGCCTAGGAAGCAATTTATATTAACTTTTATCAGATTTATATAATAATCTTGTTTACATATCAAATTCTTGTTAGTAAATATTTTCAATGCTAAAAATTTTAAGTGACATATAAATATTTCCATTGTCAGCTTTGTTTATTACATTAACAGGTGAACGAAAATACCAATATTTGTGTTTTTATTGTAAATGATTTTATTGACACTTAAATGTAACAGGCTATTATTTGGCCCAATTGCCTCCACAACTTTTTTTTTTAATTAAACAGTGTTTTGGGCAAGTCTTTAAGAGATGGTAGTGTCAGCTTGACAAATTTTCAAGGTCATTGAAGTGTTGCTTGAATAACAGGCTACTATTTGCCCCGATTGTTTCCAAAACTTTTTTTTTAATGAAAGGGATAGAAGATTATCAGAACAGGCAGTAAACAGAGAGAAAACCCATGGGGCGCATCCCTCACTAAGGCCGCGTCTTGATTAACATCAAATGATCAGGAAGTTCTTTGGAAAACTTTATCCCAGGCCCATTAAAAATTTTTTTACTACTTGAGCTTAAAATTATTAAGTTAAAAATTATTGACCTCAATATAAAAATCAAAATTAAAATGAGCTCATTGAGCTCAAAATCATGTAAAAGTTTGCATATTTGCAAAAATAAGATTCGAGTTGAAAGTTAACTATTGGTCAACATTGAACACAAAAATTCATCTACAAGGATTTGCCAGAAATTTTTTCATATGCTGTAACATAACGTTCAGTCATTTTAGAAATAATTTCAGATGGAATTTCAGGTGCTACAGGTTCTTGGCCATTGTCACGAGCATCATCAAATTGTTTTTGGTAACCATTAGCAGTTAACCAATCACGCAAAAGTTGTTTATCGTATGCTTCTTGAATTTTACCAACTTCAAAGGAGTCTTTAGGCCACAAACGATATTCATCAGGACCTATTGAATCACCTAAAGTGATTTGACCATCCAAAATTCCAAATTCTAATTTTAGATCAGCCAAGATGAATCCAACAGTATCAGCAATCTTGGCCATCTTTTTGTATATTTCAATAGAAGTTTTTTCTAACCAATTGTATTGTTCTTCAGAAACTAGATTCATTTCGATTGCTTTAGTTTTATCAATTGGAATGTCATGTTCAGATTTTGTTGTAGGATCAAAGATTGGTTCAGGAAGTTTTGCGGCAAGAGTAGTATCAGTTCCTTCAGGAACTTTGGACTCACCCTTTTTCCATCTACTTACTAAACTACCATAAAAATAACCACGCACTACACATTCTATTGGAAGCATCTTCATTTTCTTTACAAGAATCTCAGTTTCAGATTCACGTTTAATGAAATGGTTTGGAATATCTAGTTCATGGAACCAAAATTCTGCAAACTTGCACAAAACTTCTCCTTTTCTAGGAATGTCTTGTTTGAATTTTACATCATATGCTGAAACTCTATCAGAGAATTTGAAAAGAAGAGTGTTTTGATCAACATCATAAAGATCCTTTACCTTTCCACTAGTGAGAAATTCCAAGCAAAAATACTGAATCATTAGAGAATTTAACTGCTAAGACCCCATCATACCTACCATTTTGGGCATTTCACGATAAGCCTTGTTAACAAATATGTCATTATCGGCACTAATCATCACAAACTCCATCGAGTTTTCAGGAGGAGGCGAAACTATGATCTTTTGTCCAACATTAAGAGTTTGAATATCCAAGATGTCACCATCACCAAAATTAATGTGAAGATTAGTTATTGGTTTGGCACCAAGGTTTTGAATGGTGACCCTGCCCATGGTGAACATTCCTTGCTCATCTAAAAGAGGATCTACAAAAATCTCATAATCTTGAGTTGTTACTGAAAACTTGATAAAATCTGCACCAAAAAATACACTCATCATTACAATCACTCCAGCACCAATACAAAGTAGTATAGTGTACTGCTTCACAAAATCCCTATAGTTATTCTAATAATTAAGTTGGTTACTTTACTTCAACGCCATTCCAAAATGCAACCATGCCTTTAATTTTCATAGCAGCGTCATTTGGTTCTGCGTAATACCATGCACAGTCTTTGTTGGTTTTGCCATCTACTATTACAGAGTAATAGTTTGCCATCCCTTTCCAACCACAAAAACTAGTCATGTCGGTTTTCTCGAAATATTCTTTTTTGATAGAATCAACAGGGAAGTAATGATTGCCGTTTTAATTAATTAATTTTGTTTTTTTTTCCACGATTCTACGTGGTAATACTACCAAAATTGAGTTACTACCCTATGAACGTTCCGATTTAAAAAAAAAAAAAGCCTAAAGAAAATCGAGACCCAGGGGGGCAAAAAATATTTTTCTTTCGATGTTCTTGGTACTTAAAGATTAGATTAGCGTTGGAAAGCGTGCGTGAACACAACCTTTGTGAATTATTTCGGCCGAGGGGTGGAAAAATGTTTTTATTTTGATGTTCTTGGTACTTTAAGATTGGCGTTGGAAAGTGTACGCAAACGATATCACTGCAAATTATTTGTTGTCGGGTGATCGAGCAGAATAGTAAATGACTTTTTGCGCAGCTTCTTCAGGGGCACCAATTTACGAAATGTAAGTGAGGGTAGGGAGGACAGGGATTTGAGTCATTATACCAAAAAAAATACATTTTTGAAAATATAGGGAAGAAAAAGCCCTGGAGGGCGACTGGTCCCCCTAACCCAATCAATTTGTGCCACAAGTTACTTGTAAATTACCCACTTAAAATAGCTAAAGCTGCTGAAATAAAATCTGCACTATCTAATACCCCAGATAATTACATATGGGAAAATGGTAGGAGGAGAAAATTATTGAAACGAAAAAAAAAAACAGAAAAAAAGAAAACAATAGTATTTAGTGTTACCCAGGAAGAGCCTAATGATGAAAAACCAAATAAAACAATTATTTTTGATAGCCTTTAAATCAAATGTAGGACCAAACCTATGATAATATTTTTGCTAGATGGTGCTCAGAACTTTGGATGTTAGACAGTGCTCTGTTTTGATGATTGACAAGGTATCACAATATCTTTACACTTTAGAACTCCACATTAGAATCTTCTCCCTAGAATAGGGTTTTTGAGTTTTTCTAGGGTTGAACTATTTATTTAGGGTTTTCTAGGGATTTTTGTGGGCTTTCTGGATTTTCCAGATACAATTCCCAGACGATTCAAAGACATTAACCTTAAGTATAAGGATTACATCAACAAGAAAAGAGAGATATCTACGAAGCAGGTTTGGTAAAACATCGGAATTCATGGAGAGGGCTAACGCTAAAGTGCTTGACCAATCATTGTTTTCTACAAACTTGTCTTTGCCTGAGGAACTTGATGGACTATATACAATATTTAAGTTAAACGATCTAGGAAATGAAGTTAGGTAGTCACTTTGTATATCTTTGGCATTATTAGATGGCGACGGTAGACTATATTCGTTTCGTAGACGATCTGCGTCAGCATGAAGTCCCGCTTCCTATAAGAAACAAAAAGATCCAGTTGTTAACGAGCAAAACGGAAATAGGAAATTCCAAAGAATTTGATGTTAAAAAAGCTTGATTCAAAAATATAAATTGGTTGATAAATTTAATATAGAAAGGTAGTTGGTGGATAGATAAATAGTAGAATGATAGAAAAGCTGGATGACAAAAAACACATAACTTTCGCAGAAAAGCCCTTTTCACCATCTACATCTTCTGTTGTCTAAGTCGTTTAAAAGCCGACTAAAATTCTAATATTTTGTGTTGTTGAAAAACCCCGACCCCGCCGGTCGTCCGAAGGCGTTCCGGAAGGCGGGCCGGTCAGCTTTCGGTCAGACGGTGGAAGACCGTCCGCTTTCTTCTTAGAGCGTGTGGGTGGGTACCGCAAGCGGCAATGGCCTCACCTTCGGCTCCCGGTCGCTCTTTACGAATTTCAGAGTCGGCTGACCGATTGATGAGGAATGGCCGAATTTGCCGAGAAATGGCTGTATGGAGGCGTTGATGGCGCATCTTCGCGGATTCGTTGACTCCGCAGGCCGATCTGCCGCCTCGTTCCCAGTAAGCCGTAGCAGAGGATATAAATGATGCCGCATTTATCGAGTTTCCGGAGGGGGCCTCCTACCTCCCTGAGAGACCCGATCAAGCAAGCGGCCGGATTCGCTCCTGGGCGCGTCTGGATAGGCGATACTCACTTGCTAGCGGCTTATTGGAAACTTCGCCTTATGATTCGTATTATTGCTCTGTATCGTAGTTTAAACACTGAATTGCCTCACGACGTGCAAGCTGGCTGGGAACAAACACTAAGGAAGAAAAAGGGGCACCCATTGAGGCGTTCGTCAATCGGCATTAAATCTCTTACCTCAACTTTTCCTAGTTTTCTTGTCCGAGGCGCTGAGTGATTGGGTTACGGGAGGATCGGGTATTTTGGGGGCTTGGGAGACGGGCTGACCGCGTAGGCGGCCGAAGACAGTTTGAACGGATCGTGGAATGTCAGCGAAAGGAAGATAAGATAGGCCCGAGGATTTGGTAAGAGTCCGTGCTGGCTGGTGATTGGGGCCGAGGGACTTTCGGAAAGGATGGTTGTAAGAGATGGCGGACAAAGCAACCGTGCCCCACTAAGGAAAAGACTGTCGGGAGTACGGAGGCAAAATCCAGAAGGATTCTGAGGGAAGAGCGGAAACCAATAAAGTGGTCAGCGGAGGATTTGACCCTGGCAGTTTTGCTGGCTAGGATTTTACATCGGCTTTGAATGTCGAGAAGCGACCTCCCGTCACTTGCTGAATGAATTTTCTCAAGAAATATCTAGCTCTCTCCTTCGTCGTATTTCTGCATTTATCGCCGCAGATTACTACGTTAACCGTGGAGGAAAATCGGAGCAAGGCTTTGTGGGGACTCCAGAACGAACTTGCTCTCCTCAGCTGCCTGTTGATCGTCCCGCTCATCGTTTGTGTGGTGGCCGTGCTCATTGAGCGGTTTGCGGAAAGGTTTCAGATATCTTGGATCACCAGACTGAAGGAACTCATTTTTCTGCTCGCGTTTTTCAGCGGCGCTCTAGCTGCATTGAGCCCGCATTTTATGCTCTACAGCCGGCCCAGATTCAATGCGATCCTTTGGTGTGGCGTGACGGGAATAGTCGGGTACTCGCTAGGCTCGGCCAGAAGCCGATTAGTCGGTTTTGCCTATAATCTGTCTCTGGTCGGTTCACCCATCCTATTGATCATTACGTTACAAGTCCTTACTTGGAGGCACTGGGATGTATCCGAGACAAGAGAGTTTGAGGAACGGTCGGCAGCCAATCAACAGATTCCCGTCTTTGTTATGATGTTTGAGGAATGGTCTTACCCCGGGGTAAATGAACCTTTGGTTGAAGAATGTTAGATTAGATATTGGAAGTTCCTTCTATATAAAAGGTTTTTTTTTAGAAGGATACTGCTATATTTAGAACCTTTTTAAGGAACAAAAGAGACCGTGTCGAAGAAAAGCAACGTTCTCAGCTATTTTATCCCATAAACCTTTGATTTTTGCCCAATAAGGGTAAAAATGGTGAAGAAGGCAGCCAATCGGTTTTTCATAGGCTAAAACACTAAAAGGAAGGTTTTCATTCCTCCAGCCTGAAAATCGGCTCTGCGGTATGTGGAACAAGCCTATTAACGTAAATTTCAGCGGGCTCCAAATTAATTTATTCATTGATTGACATCTGATAATGACATGAATTATGGCTTCTGGGGTGAATCTATAATCTGTTGATAAATCATCAGAAAACGATGACCTTTCTAATAACAAAAGATATCGTGCCGCAGCAAAGAGATGTTTTCTGCCATTTCGCCTCGCAAAACATCAATTTCCGTCCCTTAAGGACAAGAAAGCTGGATAATAAAAACTGTGAGACCGTAAATATGTTTTTCATGGTCTAATTCCTCAGGTGGAGGTTTTGAGCCCTCCATCGTGGAAAACAAGGAAAATCCTTTTTGTGCATGATTAGCAGGCATTTCCTTATTAATTTCTCTTTTTTCTGCCAGGGCTAGCAAGCTTTTGCAATATTAGAGATGTCTAATGGCTACCCTTACATTAATAGCTACTGATTCTATCAACAAAGCCTGTTAAAAACTCCTTTTAACAAATCCACCACAATGTGTCAAATGGAACCAAATACAACAATTTTTAGTGTCATCTCTTTATTGGTCTAATTGGCCAGCCGGCGGTGTTGAGCCCTCCATCGTGGAAAACAAGGAAAATCCCTGTTTGTATGATTAGCACCCATCGTCGTATTAATTTCTCTTTTTTCTACCCGGGCTAGCAAGCTTTTGCAATATGACCGAGGTCTAACGGCTACATTAATAGCTAGTGATTCTATCAACAATGTCTGTTGAAAATTTCTTATAATAAATCCACCGCAATGTGCCAAATAGAACCAAAGACAACAATTTTTGGTGCCATCTCTGTATTGGAAAGGCTGGAAAGCATATTAAGGATATTGTTATAATCCTTATTATAAGAAACCCTAAAGTAAAGCTCTACGATCTCTCCTCTCTTATATTCCTCCTCCCGGCCCCTTCAACAAGTGAAATCTAAATAAACCCCAAATGAAAAAAAAAATTCCTATTTTAGACGAAAGGAGAGAGCAATACCAAAACAAAATAAACAACGTTCATCCTATATATGAGAGGGATACCATCCCTCAACGACCTGCTCTTCACGTTAGAGTTTAACTATTGTTTTCCTGATTTTTTTTTTCGACGGCAAGAAACATATCTAATTGGTAACTGCAGGTGTTTTATTAACTGATTGTCTTTCAAAGAATTTGGACAGAGAATTTCATCGTAAGTAAATGCGAACTAATAAGCCCTTTCATTCTCTCGAAGCAGTGTGAATTTCTTATCGAATTGCTCTTGTGGGTTCATTTATGGAATAGTCTGTGAAATATCCTAGAGGAGTGACATGAATAATTGGGAGCCTGTTGAATTAGGAGTGCGACAAAACAAGGGAAGTAAAGTATACTTATAAATATCTAAATCTGTCTTAATCTGCTTCTCCATTATTCTTGTTAATCTTTGGAAGATTTCACAGAAATTGATATTCGTTGATATTGGAAAACACAGATATTCTGTATGTGTTAGACTCTTAACAAAAGAAGATACAATATACATTTGTATAGGCATTTCCCTTAATTTGGAGCTGACGAAAATCTGAGAGCAGGTAAGAGCCAATGAGAAGAGACGGAGTACCATCATTGTTTAGACGAGTCCTTTAAAATAGTTTTGTATTTTATATAATTTTTTTTTTTACAGAGACGATGGAGCATCTTAGAAAAATTCTAGACGCTCAAGATTCTTTAGAGAGTAAATCCTCCAAGATTCTAATCTGGCTTGATGTTGGTCGTTCAAAGATTGATGGGCCGTCGTTTTGTCTTCTAACCAATTGGATTGAGTGCACAGCTCTAGCAAATTTACCGGTTGAAATAGTTATTGAAGTCGTCGAGGCACTTTTGACCAAGGAA
>JAAAKM020073195.1:50853414-50964383 GCA_010016025.2 Alatinidae sp. Z8VKAUB7J3 | reverse complement strand
GATGTTAAGAATTATATTAAATATTTAAGATCATTTCAAAGTGTTTTATCAGCAATGCTAGTAGACAAAGAAACTATTCCTTTTTTTATTAAAGTGATATCTCTTAATGTGAAAAATTTAGAAAGCCCACCCCTAAAAGAAGACTGTCAACTATTTCCAAAGTTTGTTGTTACAAATATCAGTTATGTAAGCTTTTTAATTCTGAAGATTGGCTCTGAAATTCATGATATTTTGCCCCGTATTTTAAGCTGCTTGAAATTCTATCTTTTTCTTGGTTTAATGCCTCTAAATTATCCAGTACCTTTGCTTAGAAGTTCTGTCGTTTCTATAGACTTACAGGGTGATAAGAGAAGTGCAGGACAGAAACAAACAGTATGGCAACGAAAGCAAACCACGCCTCGAAAGCAAAAAATACTCGACGTTGATAATCGTCCAGTTGTATACTCTTTTGAAAACAGTGACTCAGAAATATCGGAAACCGAAGTTAAGTCACTGAAGAGTATATTAGCTGATTCACGAGTTACTTGTATACGATGCTTGATAAATGTGTTTCATTCTGTTGCATATTCTTTGCTAGTTCCATACTGGTGTCACTTTTTAGCTGATGAGTCAGCTGTATTTGAAAGACCTAAGCTGACTTCGAGCTTGGTGTGGTTTGCTGGGAAAGATCATGATTCACGTGTACGAAAGGCAGCATATTATGTTCTATCCCTTATATTGGTAAGAGGATCCATTGTTTGGAAGTCAGCTGAGCATTTTGCCACTAAGTCCTTTACAAGTTTTTCATCTATGTTAGCCTCTTATGCTTTGACTATGAGAAAATATATATTGCAGTTTCTCTCTGTTGAGAAATCAGATTATACACGTATTGCGGGTATAAAATGTTTAACAGATTACGCTTCAGTAATGCCACATAAACAGCTACCTGATGATAACGTGTCTAGTATTTTGAAGGTTTGTTCTAAATTTCCTGTTGTGCAAAGCTGTGACTTTTCTTATATAGCTGTAGGTTAATCGTGCTAAGAGTTTTTTGTCCCGCCTTTTTCACTGACCAGGTATCTGGCGTGCGATAATACTCAAGTAAAAAGTTCTCGACACTAAAATGGCTAGCTTCTCGTCCAGCCTCAGCACTACTAACACCGTCTGCCAATAAACAGCAAACGCCCTTATTGATTAGGGCGTGTTCATTATCAGCTTGCTTGAAAGCACAAAAATCTTCGTTGACAGGTTTAATACCTGCCGACGAAGCCTGTGCCATACCGACTTCAAGCTGATGCTTGCAGTCTCTTAGATCTGTATTATCTTGTTCAATCATTTGATTCATTATAATTCAGCTCTCTAAGCTCTTCCCTGAGCGGACTAGTTTAGTTGTTTAGCTAACATCAATCAGATGCACACTACCATCCTCAGCGACCTCAGCAATGTGGCCTTTTGGCTCATCCAAGAAGTAGCAGAAACAGAAGATAACTAAGGCTGATGCTCCTATTACAATAAAGAACGTGCTGTAGTCCACAAAAGACAATACCGTTAGATAGGTCACTGCACCCACGTTACCGTATGCACCAGCCATTCCAGCAATTTGTCCGGTCATTCGGCGTTTCACCAATGGCACGATGGCAAAAACCGCACCTTCTCCAGCTTGGACAAAGAATGAACATAACATAGTGGCAGCGACTGCTAACGGAATCCACCAGCCACCATCTATATTACTCAATATGAAATAACCAACAGACAATCCACCAATAAGAATCATCAAGCTCTTACGACGACCAACGTTGTCAGACAACCAACCACCGGTAGGACGGGCGACAAGATTCATAAATGCGAAACCAGAAGCCAGAAGACCTGCTTTCACTGGATCTAATCCTTCAAACGTTTCCAGGAAGAACAGTGGCAACATTGAAACTACTGCCAACTCTGAACCGAATGTTACAAAGTAAGCAATGCTCAGTATCGCGACTTGTTTAAACTTGTATTTTTCTAGTTCAGGAACGCCATGCTCTAGGTTTTCCTTGTTAACCTTTTTAATTTGACTGGTTTGCACTACAAATAGCAATCCTAAAACGCCCCACAGGATATACATTACGTTTGTGGTGAATAGGTTTACGCCAGAAGGAGATAATTTCCACGCAAGTACGCCAAGAGCCAAATACATTGGAATATTAGTTAGCAGATAGAAATAAAAGTCTTTTTTACTTGTGACTTCTAAACCACCTGATTTTTTAGGTTTGAAATAAGTAGAACCTTTAGGCGTATTGCGGGCTTGAGTAAAATAGAAAAGGCCATAAACACCGGCAAGTGCTCCAGTTAGACCCAATGCATAACGCCAGCCGTCATCACCGCCAAACATTAATGCTAGAGTTGGTAAAGTCATGGCACCTGCAGCGGAGCCAAAGTTACCCCAGCCGCCATAAATCCCTTCGGCGACACCGACTTGTTTCGCAGGGAACCACTCACCTACCATGCGAATACCAATAACAAATCCAGCGCCTACAAATCCAAGCAAAAAGCGGAACAGGGCTAAAGACTCATATAAAAAAAAACTATATTGGTATGTAAACCCAAAACTCCAGAGGCCAAACTTGTAAGAGGTAAAAAAGAATAAAAGAGCAACAACTAAGTAACAATAAATAAATACAAAAATAAGCAAATACCCAGCCTTTAAGCTGCTAGGCTAAAATATCGGTAAAATTAAATTCAAGAGCTCCCAGCTTATGTACATTTCCCGTAGGCAAAAAAATAAATTATTGACTTTATTGGTATTCAACTATAATTTGTTCTGGCAACAAAGAAAAAATACGCTGAGACAGCTTAAACATGCGCTATTTCATGTCTGCCACAGTCGAGCAAAGTTTAGAAGAAAAAGAGGATAGGCCTTCGAACTAAGATTAGAATACTGGAAGCCATGGTAATAACAGAGGTCAAGTATAGCTTTGAAACGTCAGCGCTTCAATAGGCTGAGGAAGATATGCCTATTGCATGACAATAGGCATAGGCTGGGAATAGGCTGAAAATGCCTTGCTTTCCAGAGGAATTGTCTAAGGACTGTGGTATTCATTTGACTAACCGTACAAACACATGACCAGGTCACCTTTTGCGGCTGAAAGCTGATAGATTGCCAAAAATCGTGGTTTTTGCCCACTCACTTGAGGCAAAACAAAAAGCAGGTTGTCCTCGAATGAGGTGGGGATAGGAAGGAGATCCTAAGAAAGGACTCGAAGAAAATTGAACCTTCATGGGAGAGGATAAATACTAAGGCTTTGAACAGCTCAGGGTGGAAAAGGAACGGGCACAGCAGCATTGGCCTCAAACATTGTGGGGCTGTAATGAGTTATTAGTAGTAGTTACTATCCTAAGGTCTTTGGAAATTACTTATAATGTAGATAGTCGTAGCTTAAAAAATACTTAGGAAACGCACTTTTTTAAAGTAACATAGTCTTCCCTTTCAGAAACAAAATTTACAGTTGTCGCTCAATTTGCTATGGAAACTTACCAAATTACGAGAAATCCGCTACTACCACTAGTACTACTAAAAACTCCCTGCATCACCAAGCCACCTGAAACCAACACAGCTCCATCCCAATCTGTTCAGACCCTCCCTGTTTATGGGAAAACTTTCGATTCAAAAACCTTTTGTCCTTTAAATCTTGCAATTTTCCGTCTTCCTTCAAGTACCAAGGACAGCGGCAATGAAATCTGATTATTTGAACTGGTTAGGCAGAAAGTTGCACAACCGCATATATCTTAAAACTTAGGAAAAATATAAATTCGATCTTTATTTAAAAAAAGACTTGAAAGTTGTCTTTTTTAATGAAATCTTTAATGAAGAAACTGCGGATGCAGTTATGCAGTTATTGGTAGTAGCGAAAGCCAAACTTAAAAAAAGAGAACATAGGTGAAAATCAGCCAAAAATAAGCTGAAAACACACGGGACCAAAACAGCTTAAGAAGGTGTAGTTATCCTTTGTAGGTGCACACTGACGAAAACCTGATACTGTCCTAAAAACTCCATAATTTGAAATAGCCAGAAGAAGAAGTTCAAAAATTAGACAAAAAAAGAGGAAGAAGAAGAAGATAAAGAATAAATAGAAGATAAAAGCCAATTCCTGAGCTCATGTCGGCGCTACGTCTCGCCCTGGGGCTTGATTGGATCACCCCACTCAATACGCGCATCACCAGGGGCGACAGCGGCTTCGCTCTGGTCTGTGGCAATCCGACCCGTGAGTCTAGCCCTAAGCCAGTCTTTGTATCCGATCACCGCAGCGGCGCGCGCCATGACTTCCGGCTCCTCGCGCAACAATGCCGCGGTGACAGGAAGCGTGCAGCCTTGCTGCATCACCGACCCCGAGATCTTGAATATTTCTGAGAAAAGGCCCGGACGCTGCCTGGCCAAATCGTCGATCATTGGCTGGGCGCGAGCATCTTCCCAGTTGATGCCTCGGCGCAACGCGTTTCCGTCCTTATCAACAACCCACGCGCCTACCATGGCACCAGAAATGCCAAGCGCCTCAATCTTGCCTTTGCTTTCAACGGCTGAACAAACACGGCGCAACACGGCGCAAAATGCTGACCAAGCGTCTTCAGGAATTGCTTCGACACGGCCATCGTTAGACCGTTCGAGCGGCGTTGGCTCGGCAGCAATGGCCGCCAATTCCCAGTCCGCGTCGAATGCGGCAGCCTTAATGACTGAAGACCCTGCATCAACTCCAATAAAAATCATCGCTACACCGCATCATCGTTCCATTCATGGCAGCCATCAATTAGCCAGTGACCGGCACGTGTTCAAAGCATGACCGTCTGGCTTCGGTTTAGGCGGGAACTCGGACGGGGTTCAACGCCAGCTTTCGGCGGGATTCCGACTTTCGCAATGGGTCGTGTGGCCAACTCCCTCGTTCCAAAGAGCCGACATTCCGTACAATGCGCGACTTTGAATAGTCCGATTTCGGGCCACCAAAGCGTCCTTGTCGACAACTGAAAATCGCTAAAACCGAACGGCGCGTTACAGGTGGATACAATAATTAGCTTCTTCTGACGCCCCCCGAGAAGGTGATTCACCGGTTAGGCGAGGTGAAGCGCTTGGGAACGGTCGTCCGCATTGAAAGTCGGTATTCACAAGCAGCCCCATTGGGGGACGAGTTCGCTAGCCTGAATCACAAACCGGACAACTTACCCCGTGTCACCTCAAACTTTGTCTGATTGCAAAATCGCAGCCGTCAGCCAAACTGAGCGTATGATTGAGAATGCGGATTCTGATGCTTCTGAGAACTCAGAATTGGAGAGTTTTTACGCAGCGGGCGGACTTTTGTATCCGTTTCGCCAGGGGTATGAAGCGCTAGGTCGCGTTTTGGCGCAGCTTCCCAACGACGCCTGGCGCAGAGACGAAGCGGTTCTCGGGGGTTTGGTCTTGTACCTTCTCAAGCAAGGCCGGGCGGGGCGCGCCAAATCTTATCTCAATGCCGTCGATTTGGACTTCGAAAAAACCGACAAATTCACGGTTCTAGAATTGCTGGTTGCGCTGCATTTGGGCGAACCCGTCAGCCGTCATCAATTGCGGCGATGGCGACGGTTGGAACGGTCTCTGCCGATTGGGGGACTAGCTATCATCGAGAGCTATTGATAATCTTTGGCATGACCAAGAAATTAGACTGAAAAGAAAATTGCCCTCTTGCAGCTGCTAATGGTATTAGAAATGGATGTAAGCCACTATTTTTAATTAGTTGACGATAAGATATAATTATATAGACATCTTTATTCTTTATTTTTCCTTGCTCAGTTTGTTTTCTTTTAAGTAATAATTTAACAAGTTTTTTCTTACCAACAATAATACTTTCTCTATAAAATAATCTAGATAAAATAATTTATTTATTTTTAGATACATGAATTGTGTATTCAATAGAGTCTGCTTTTTTTATTTATTTCAAGTTTATCTAGAAGAGATAAGAGTGATAATCTTAAAAGATTTGAAGCAGTTGTTTGAAGCAGTTGATATCGCAACATTTATTTTCAGTTTTCAACAGATGGTAATCAAGATTACCATCACCATCCAGTAATCTGCTTTTCCTACTTGTATACTTTCAATATTTACTTCTTAAGCTTCCAAACTTGTTCATTTTGTATACGCAAATTTAATTAAACAAATATCTAAGTTATTTCTGTACCTGAGTGATCCATCCTTTTTTTTCAAATCAATTAGTAAAAATCAATGATTCTTTGTTGTCTCATTAGATAGTTTATAATTTATTCTTTTTTCAAATCAGTTGCATGGTTTTGTCGGATTCCATCCGTTTCTTTTCGATTGCAACACTTGAAAAATGCAAAATAGTTAAGTTTAATCGTATAATTTTAAGTGTATCAAAATATCTCTGAGAAATATAGACTATTGATGTATTTTTTTTGGTCTTTTTCTGTTAAAAAATCTTAAAAGATAAATAAATTTTGAACCGTGGAATCTAGGTCATCTACATCAAAATTTTTAAAATTTTAAATTTTTAGAAAGTATAAGTAATCATAAATAATAAGTTCAAGAGCAAATTGGTTTCACCACATCCAGAGTTACCACAAACCAATAGTTGAAACTGCCATTGAGGTGCTAGCAAATGTTTATTTTTAAAACAATCTTTATCTTTTCCGTATTCATTTACTTCATAGGTGCTTTTCCATCCATTTACTTGGTAAAGATTTTTGCTAAGTAAAATTCAACTATGAAGCTTTTAGCTTTGAATATTATAGATTTTGAAGACTATAGCTTGAGCTTTGAAGCTTATAGCTTTGAAACTTATAGAATTCAGTTTTGAAGCTTTTATCTTAGTAGCTGAACTTCATTGATTATAGCTTATAGCTTCAAGGGATTAAATCTTCAGGGTACCGTGTCTACTTTATTTTTCAAAACCTTTTTTTAGTGTTATGAAGGTCTTTATCCTTTTTATCTTGTTTTTCTATGAACATTCTATGTTTGTTTGCTCTTAAAGTATTTTGAGTTTCTGATAAGCCTTTCACTTTTCCGGATAACATATCTTCGTAATTCTGTAATGTGACTTTATCTTTAACGATATTCGTTTTCATACTGTTCAATTTTTTCTTTGCTTGGTTTCATCATCACCTTTTTTTTAAATAAGCAACCACCTTTGATCTTAAACCTACAGACTCAGACGCTATTGTTCCAGATAATTCATCCTTCATCATACCTATCACTTTTATTAACTGGACGGAAGTTGTAAGGTATATTTTTCTTAAAAAAATAGTCAATTAATTCACACTGAGTTATATCAATATTATCTTTAAAAATAAAAACCACTTCAATTTATAAGGATACACAGTTTGAGCATTAATACTCTAATCTTGAATATGTAAGAGGCAAAAATTGGTATATACCATGGACCTGAAAAATATGTTCTTTGAGGTATAGTGCAATGTCAGTATAGCATTATACTGGTAAACGCTGTAAGGAAAGGGATGGAGAAGAAAAAGAAGAAAAAACAAAATTTATGCATTACCTTGAAGTTTGTATGAATATGGTCGCCGTTCCAGTCAAGTGGATCATTCTTCATCCGAAGATTGTCCCTTGGAAAATAGCCAGGGGGATAGCGCAAGTTATGATACTGATCCCAAAGAATCCGTTTACTGAAATGAAGAACAATTGACCTTAAATTTCAATCCAGCAAAATTCTAAATGCAGGCAATTCCTTCATTACCACCCCTTTCGATAGAATGAAGTCATTTGCCCTTTTTTAATCTATTTTAAATTTGGATGAAGAGGTGAAGCTATTGTACCAAGAAAAATGACCAAAAGAATAGCTTTACTTATCTAAGTAGCATTATTAGCAATACACTAATTAGGCAGTTAAATTGTGGCCATTTGATACAGCTAATTATGACAGACTGGATTGTATTTCTCTAATAGTTTATAATTATAAACTTAAGTTTATAATTATAATTTATAATTATATAATTAAGTTTATAGTTTATAATTATATTCGAGCAACTCGAAAATATGTTTTATTGACTTGTTTTACTATTAAACAGTGTTCTTGGCATTTTCATAGTGTTGTTATGATACAGCTTGACAAAAAAGGGCTATGGCTTGCTGGAAACATAAATTGTGTTTTTTCTTTCTTTAACCTCTGGTGCTTTTTTGGACATTTTCTCTTCGTTTTCAATTGCTAAGTGTGACGGTTTAGTCCTTGTGGTGCTACCTGATGACTTGTTGCCTTTTTACTGTTTGTATTTGGTTTAAGCAGTATTATGAGAACATACCATCATTACAGGAACAGTTTTTACAGTTTAACTGAAGAAACACCTTTCTTGTTTTAGTCATTTTTTACCATTTTTAGACCTATTTTTGAGGTCTCCAGGAGGGTCAAAAATACGTTTGCAGTAAAATGCATCATAAAAAAATAATTTCGCATTTTTCCTTCCGCATTGGGTACATTGAACATGTTTCAACACCATATTTGCATTTTGACACCCTTTTGGGACCCCTTTTTGACCATGTTTTTGAGGTCTTTTTATGGATTTTTAGGGTTTTAGCTGAAAAGAATAGGTTTGGTTAGGCTACAGTTTTAGACCTCAAATGAGGGTCTCAAAACCCTCTCAAAAAGGTGTCAAAAAGAGGTCAAAGTTAGTGACCACTTTTTGGAAGTCATAGGGGCCAAGAATTGACCAAGAATTATGATCCCAGACCCATTTTTTGACAATTGGGACTCAAATTTTGAATATGTCGAAAATTACCACATCTGGAGACCCTTTTTGAGGGCATTGAAATGGACACAAATGGGAAAACATTAGTCTAGTAGGGGACGTTCAACTAAGGTTACAATCAGCACAGATCACATCAACCCGGAAACCCATCGTAAGTGACTCTGCCGACGAACCAGCCGCAAGCGGGACAAGAGCCAAACACTGACAAGCATATCATGATCACCGGCGGCAGCTCCGGCATCGGCCTGGCGACGGCACGAACATGCGCACGCCGCGGCGCCCGGGTAACGCTACTGGACCTGCAACCTCCGCCCGCGGACAGTGTGCTGCATCACCAGATGTGCGACGTCAGCAATCCCGAGCATTGGCAGTCTCTCACCGGTCCCGCCCCTGACCATTTGTTTTTGAACGCCGGTGTGATGAGCGCAGCCGCTGATGCCGACGCTTCGCAGTTTGCCTTCAACGACACGGATACCGAAAGCTACCGGCGCGTGCGGGGCATCAACCTGGATGGTGTTGTATTTGGCCTGCAGACTATGTTGCCGCGTATGCAACCCGGTGGCAGTGTGGTGGTCACCGCATCACTGGCAGGGCTTTATCCATTTCCGTTCGACCCGATTTATGCCGCTACCAAACACGCGCTGGTAGGCCTGGTAACAAGTCTGGCCCCCAACCTGGTGGAACAGGATATTCGTCTGCACGTACTGTGCCCGGACCGGGTTGACACTAGCCTGCTACCCGACGCAACACGCGCAGGTGGCTGCCTGGCGCCGGAACTGATTGCCGACGCTGTTTGCCAATTGTTTACCGAACCTGGCACAGGTTATGTCTGGCAGATGTCTATCGAAAACCCCGATTTGCAGCGTGTGTACGCCTCACCTAGTTCGCTGGCGGCGCGTCTGCGCGCGCGTCTGCGCCGCTGGGGCCCGCTCAGGCGCTAGCGCATCAGGGCACTCGGCGAAAAACGTAAAGCATTTGCAGCGCTAGAACTGCTCGGACCATTGCTCGCCAAAAACATCCTTGCCAATGGTCCACGATTCACCCAACGCCGGATGCAGATTGTCAGTAAAGTCATCCAGCACGGCAGCGCCGGCGGCAATATTTTCGGCTGTGTGTTCAGCATCCGGCAGATGTAAACCACGGCTCAGCGCATTGCGGACGCGATGCACATAACCGCCCCCCACCTCAAAGACGCCGCCATTTTCGCTGGTATCGCCGTGACACAACCACACCGCCAACTGCGCAAGGTAGCGGGGTCCGAACGGGCTGGTGGCTTGCTCTTCATTGCTCCTGCCGGTCATGCGGCTGGCGGAAAAAGGCGCCACGGCGTTTGCATGGATGTTATTTTCAGACCCCTCCAACGCCAGGGCTTTGCACAATCCGAGCATGGCAGCCTTAGCCGCCGAATAATGTGCAAAATTTGCCGCCGCATACAAGCCAAAAGGTGATGAGGTGAACAACAAACGGCCTCCGCCCTGTGCCACCATGTGTGGCCACACCGCCCGGGTGCAGGCAAAACTGCCTTGAATATGCACATCCAACATGGTCTGCCAACGCTCGTCCGTCATTTCCGCAAATGGTGTGGCATACGCAATGCCGGCATTGTTCAGCAACACATCGACTTTACCCCACTCATCCAGCGCAGCCTGGATGATGCGCTGCCCGTTGACATCCAAAGTTTCTTTTTAAACCAAATACAGCCCCTTCCATTTCGTCAGCTCTTTCGTCTAAAATTGAAAAATGTCTAAAATCGCTCGAAATACAAGCTAGAAACATAATCTTCCAATGCTAACTCTTTTTTGAACAATGAAAACATGCTTCTATTGACGTTAATTCCATATTTACAAGTTTTATTTAATTTAGAAACTCTACTTAAAAGAAATTTACAAAAGATTCAGTTGTAAGAGAATTCCCCTTCTCAAGTATATTTTCGAATCCAACTACTTCTAATCGAAAACTTTCCATGGTTTCCAACTAGTGCTTAAACCACCAAAGAAATCACGAAATATTGAAAATACGTTTATAATATCTTATCCCAATCTGCCGTCTTGGGCCGTCCTGGCTAAGTGGTTGACGCGCTGGTGTGAGAATTTTTTGTCCATGGGGCACAAGTTCAATCCCAGTTGTGACCGGTTATTTGATTTGGGACGGGGGTCAGTGGTGTGACTCTGTAGGCTGATCCAGAGTCAAGAAATCTGGGAGAGCCAAGCAGAAAGGGTGTTTAAATGTACAGGATGGTTGGCCCCCAGCCCCCCATTGCACTTCCTGGCTGAAGGGCCAAAAACGGAGATCAGCCCCGCCGGTAGGGACTGTAAAGTTTAATGCCGTATTTTTCACCTTAATATAGTCTGGCTGCATCTTCCAGCTCTTCTACAATTTTATCAACGGCCTTTACGTCACACTTCCTTAATTCATATTTTAATGGTATATCCACTTTCACTACATTCATCTTAACTTTTATAAGATCCATCAATTATTTAATTCTCGTAAAAGATCCCTCTTTTTCCCTATTAAACAAAACATTTCCCTAAAATTCGTAGCTGCGTTTTTAACTTTCATCCCTAAAATACCATCCATGACTTCACAAACTATTTTCCTAAGATTATTCCATCCATATTCAACATTGTCAAGATATAACTTTCTAGCTACATATAACTTTCTAGCTTTCTATATATTATTCTATCCATATTCTACATTTTCAAGATTCAACTTTCTAGCTATATATAACTTTATAGCTTTCTATATATTATTCCATCCATATTCTACATTGTCAAGATATAACTTTATAGCTATGTGTAACTTTCTAGCTTTCTATATATTATTCCATCCATGTTCTACATTGTCAAGATATAACTTTCTAGCTTTCTATATATTATTCCATCCATATTCTACATTGTCAAGATATAACTTTCTATATATATAACTTTCTAGATTTCTACATATTATTCCATCCATATTCTACATTGTCAAGATATAACTTTCTAGCTGAGTCTTAACTGTTCTTGGAAAAATCCTCTCGGATAATGGTCCTGGAGTCTACCAATGTCATAGCCTCCCGGAATGTAGTTTTCTTGCTATATTATAGCTTTAGATAAACTCTAGACACTACTAAATAGTTATCTTTACTTTTAACAGCAATAACATTATTCCTATAGACCCTAGCATCTTGTGTCGATCCTGCCAGTCTTCAGTTTGCAATAACGTTGTCAATACGGTTAGCTGTCTAACCAACTAAAATTCCTAACCTAAACCCTTTCCAAGATAGCAAGAAGTCAATTAACTAGAATTTTATCCCTTTCTAAGATAGAAAAATAGTTTGTCTAGAATTTGACCTAAATGTTTACTAGTCTATATTAGAATTCCTTGCCTATAATGTTAAAACAACCATAAATTTGAAAAAAAATACCAAATAGAAAACCAATTGGTGACTTAGACCATTATGATACTTAGTATAGAATGAAAATCTTGGCATAAATGTAGCCAAAAGACTTGCTTGGCATCTAGGGCCAAAAATAGGAAACCAAATGGCGACCTAGGCTATTATGATGCTTAATTCAGAACCAGAATCTTGGCATAAGATTAACCAAAAAACTTACTTGACATCTAGAGCCAAGAAGCCTAGAGATTATATCGTTTTGATCATTTCTTAGCAAGGATGAAGACTTGTTTTCACTGTTGAATTTTCTTTGGGCATTCATTATCTCAAAGATTTTCTATGTAGACAAAAAAGCACAATATGGAATAATATTTCACAGATAGCGTTATTTAGATGGCAGCATCAAGAGCTGTGAAGTTTCAATCTTCTCCGTTCACACAGAGAGTTCATTCTTGAACTTCTCTTGATCTACGAGAGCGAACGATCATGGCTATTGAATTTGGTGCAAGAATTGAAAGTTAAGAAATAAGTATGGTTGATTCAGGACTTGCCATTTTTGAGGGGAGTTTTATCTGGATTGGACTATATATGCTTATGGCAAGCCAAGCTGGCAAAAGAAAAACAAGAATATGGACAAACAAAGTCTTTATAGAGCTAGGAAGATTATTTGAAAGCTAAGTACAACTCTTCCTCTGTATTGTCATATAGAAATGTTCTCCACATCCGCAATAAACTCTTCAAAAACCAACTCTTATGCCCTTCTATATCTGTACCACTTGTACACCCTTCATTTTTGCCAAATTTTTCGCCACTTATCTTCGATGTAATCAGTTGAAACCTAGTCTTAGTTGCTGAGGAGCTGATCCAAATTGATCTATTATTGCACCTGGGACTGAGACTCCGAAACCCTTGCGAACGGGAAGTTTCTGCCTGGTCGTATTCACGACTACGACCAAGTCCTGTGTGAATGGTCACTAATATCGTAACTGTAAGTCGGTGAACGCATAAATCTTAAACTAAGAGCCCATGCACGATGAGATTTTATCAGTGCTTATTTCGCTAGTGCTAACTTAGGGAACCAGTTGAGACCAAACCCGTTCGCAATAAAGATTAAGCAAGGGTTCAGAACTGAATTGAGTCTAAAGTGAAGTCAGATGCATTTAATCTTAGTTAAGACCAATCAAATTAGAGTTTTTCGTAGAATACTCTGATTGGCTAATGATCGAACCCTATTCACATAGAGAAAAAAAAAACTGCAAACTCCAAACCAACTTGAAATTTAATTCCAGTGATTAGATTATGCGAAAGTGTCTCCATACTAATCCAGTCAAGGAGAAGAAAATGAACCCCATACAAACTTCATAAACTAATCCAAAAAAGAAGAAGAAGACTGGAAGAAAGACGATCGTCCGGTAGTGATGGCTTCCAAACCGCCGTGCAAGAAGTGGAAGAGCATAGTAACAATGCTACTTGGCGGTTTTCAAATTTGTTGGCAGATGTTGTCTGAAAATTCCATTTTTACACATAAAGATACTTTTTGCTCAAAGAATAGCTATCAAAACAAAAGTTGTGCTGCTAAAGTGTTGGTAGCTTTTGGAATTCTGCTACTGTCAGGATTGGAACTCTTTCCATACCTGCTTCCAACCAATTCTGGTTGAGATACAAAAACCCATCTTGGTATATGTTTGCGGTTACAAAATTTAACGGTTTTTACCTCCAAAGAGGTTAAAATGGAACGAATTACTTAAAGGAACAATCAGGGTCCCTATCCTTGCGTCCACCCAAGTTGGCTAAGAATTTGACAGCCACTCCAGCTCAATGTCTTAGGACAGATATTTCTAAAAGAAAGTGTTTCAGAAGGGGTTCAAGGATCCTCAATAAGTACAGTTACCTTTGAAAAAAAAGAGCATTCTCCACAAAGGCAGAATCAGATTCTGCCTTTGATTTGTGCCCCAAAAAGGCACAAATAGAACACAAGTTGTTTATTCTGATAAAATTTGCTTGAAATGAGACTACTTCTTCTTGCAGACGTCCATGCAATGAATTTAGGATCATCTGTCCTTGCAGATGAACGGTTTTGTCTGGACACCCTAAAAGGCTCAACTGGAACACATGCTCTTACTTAGAAACAAAGAGAGAAAACTCAATGAAGAAAACAGACAAAACGAAATGATTTGTCAGTTGCTTTTTTTAGATTGGGGAAAGAAACAATTGTAGTTTAATATTGGTGGTGGTTTTTTTTATGTTTTTAGTTTTTTAATCTTTGTCTCTTTTACGCTGAGGATGCCTTGTTTTTATACAGGTGAAATATCCGCGTCGTTTTGGTTTTTTCACTACAGGCCGAAGTTTCGTTTTGTCTGTTTCCTTCAATGAGTTTTCTCTCTTTGTTTCTTTGTCATGGCTGGCCACTTCGGCTTTAGATCTTTCATACTCTTACTTGGGACCCAATCACTCTTTTAAGTATGTTTCATCAGCCCTTGACAAGGATTTAGGACCCAATTTCACTACTTCTTCTTTTCCACCAGGCATAATTGTGATATGAAACCCCCTTTTCATTCCTCATAGAGGTCAGGCCAAGTTTTAGGACTCAAAAATCATAATCATAATAAATCATAATAATAGATGGTGCATGTTCTGGTAGCAAGAGTTTAGGGACCCACTGTCTGAAAGTTGGGTTGTATCCAGACAGCCCAAAAGCAAAATAGGATAAGCAAAGAATAGGACACCATGTTCTACTATCTATCAAGTTAGTTTGAGACGCGACAACCCCTTCTTTTATGCAAATTATAAGGATCCAAAAACCCTCATGTGAGTCATTTTGCATTTGGATTTGTTTCAGGGTCCAAGAACGTTGACGGGAATCTTGCTTCAAAGAAAGGACCCAGGAAGTCTTGGCTTAGAGACCACATCTTTTCACCTTTCAATATCCCCCAAAGCTCAAACTTGTACGTCAATAAATAAATAAAATAGCAAAAATAAACAAGAATAATTTTTTGTTTCTTGACTTGTCATCTTTCACTTAGCTCTTTACTTCAATAGACAATTTAATTGTTATGTTTGTGCTTTTAAAGTCTTTTTGTGCTTAAAAAAAATTCTATCTAAAGGTGTTCGGTTCAATTTTTAGTACAAATGAGTTAAAAAGCAGGAAAGATTCTTGAAATTGTTTTGAGAGATCGTGTGATTTTTTGTCAGCTGGTTTCAGCAAAAGTTCAGTGTTCAGGAAACCGGTTTCAGAAAAAAGGTCCTTAATGCCCCTGTTTCTGCTTGTTTCGTGTTGCAACACCTTGGTTAGTTGTAGAGTTTGAGTGGTGGCTACATGTTTAGATTTAGGAAGGTATATCCGCTGGTGATCGCTCGACAATCAATAAGCAGGTTCGATTCCAGTATCTGTCATAATTCCTGAGGCTGCCAAGCCGCTCTAAGTTGGATTTAATGGTAGATAAACAGGTTTTTTTTTACCACCAACTACCACTTATGGCCTTGCTGTCGCTTTTTCAGGGCGCTGTAGAACGTGGTCTTAGTACGTAGTATGTTGCTTTTTTGTCATTTGATGGCATTTGATATGGATGGTTTAAACTACTGCATATTGTGTAACTTTTAAGTATTCCAGAATAACTGCCTTCAAAATATTCCAAAAGCATGTTATAAACAGAGTTAAATGAGTTTTGAGGTAATTTTTTACCCTTCCCTATCAGCAACGTAGGAAACTGACGAAAACAGCCAATTCCGAAATTCTTTGAAAAAAATGGTGGAATGGTTCAAAAGGAATAATGCAGTAGAGAGAAAGTGGAATTAGTTTTTCTGACCTATTTGCTCAGATCAGGACAAAGAGGAGGCACTTTTTTTTGCATTTTTTGTGCTTTGCATTATTTTTGGCATTTTTGGGTGCTTACAACTGAAATAACTGAATTCTGCAGCACTATTATTTGTTGATCATTTGGTTCATACTGGTAACATTTTCATGTTTTTCCATAAATCTACTTGTGTTCCATCCCAATCTACCTTCTGTTGCGTGAGGTCAAATATGAGTAATGAGACATTTTTCCGAAGAAAAAAATGATCGAATTTCTAAAAAGAGACGAGGAACCTTCTGATTTAAACGAAGATGGTGAAGGAGCTGACGCAGAGCCAGAATATCTACCATTGGATGTATCTGAAGATGTTGTGATTCTGTAAAAGCTGATAGTGATGAATATGATGCAGAGGATGGTAATTAAATGTCACTGATGAAAATGCTACGAGCTGTTGGACTCCATAATGGCTTCTGGCAATCTTCTTTGCTATGCTAGATATTGCTGGAATGAATGCTGGAAGAGTACACGTCAACGCTACAAGAAAGCAGAACAATTTTATTTAGCCAAGACAAGTTTGAATAGTTTGGGTCTGTTTTCTCACCAAGCCACATATGAGTGACCGCGCTACTGTCAATTCACCTCCCCAAGAACTTAACCACCCAGCGCATAAAATGTTTGGAAATTTGTCTGTTTCCTGTATCCTCGTGCAGCTGACCGTAAAGTTGCAAGGGTCTACAACGTCTGCATATCTGACCCATAGGTGCCATGAGCTCATTGGAAAAGGAAGATTGGTAATCTTCATCGACAATTTCTTCTTGTCCAAGGCGTGTTCTGATGACATTACTCAGTGCCAAAAGACCGTCTCTAACACTGTCTGCTTCAATGACGCCTTTGTTGGTATCTGACCTTTCGTTGAGACTATACAAAAGCTGGTATTCACTCGGTGAGCCGGTAATTGTTAACTCAACGATAAGACTGGCTCCAGAGACTTGGAACACATTTGCCAGTGTAATGTTGGAGGCATCAGTCGCGTAGTTCTTCGCTCTATTTATAATCTCAATGACATCGTCCGCCTGAAGGATGGCGTGGGCATCGCTTGAGCTCAAACTCTGAATGAGTTCATCCATCGCACCATATCTAAGCCAGCGATGGTCTGTATCTGACAACGTGCTCGTTACGGGCATTACAAGCACAGAGCCCTGTTTCACAGTGAGAGGGGCATCTTTATTCGGCACAAATCTGTGCCAAATCAGTGCCAAACACAACAAGGTGATGGGAAGTAACAGCCAAAATCGAGCGTAATTATTATCGGTGATTTGAGTGTTTTCGATTTTGCTATCGTCTGACTGAGGGACGTTTTCTACAGGTGCTGTCCAAGCATAACCTTTTCGCGGATGTGTCTTAATAAAATCATGTTCATTAAATATTTTTCGCAGTTCTTTTATAGATTGGAATATGACTTGTTCGTCAACAACCACATCATGCCAAACCTGTTTTAGCAGCGTTTCTTTAGTGACAATTTCCCCGTTAGCCGAAATCAACAAAGCTAGTAATTCTGCAGTCTTTGGGCGGATCTTCACTGATTCATTGCCCAATGTCAGAGCATGAGTTTTGGGGGTAAACTCATAGCCAGAAAATTTAAATATTCGATCCATTAATTCAAAAGCGTTCACGTCGTGGTAGCTGGTGCTCAATATATCAAATAACGCTGTTGGGTTCTCCAATGTAGTAGCTAATTTCAGAAAGTTTCAGAGACTTTAAGTGGAACAATTCAGTACTCGATGAATAAATAGCTTCATTGTATTCGTAAGGAGTTATTCAATGGTTTGGTTACAAAAGAGGTTAGAAGCCTCGCCGCTATCGACTTGTCTACTAATAGTGGCAGTGGCAATCGGCGCATTATTCGTGACAAAAGTGTACATGGGGAATGAAACGATACTGTTTAATTGGCCGAGACTTATTGTGGTTAACACGGTGTCTTTTTTCTGTATTTTGTTTCTTTTGCGCAGCGGATGGGCAAAAGAAGCCGGCTTAACAACCCCAGTGTCCCAATGGCGCCGCCATTGGCTATGGGTGATGCTACCAATGTCAGCTTTAGCACTGATTAATTTCGTCTTTACTGATTTATCACTGGTTGAATTCTCGCCAGTTAGAGTTTCTGCTTGGTTACTGTTTAATGTTTCTACCGGCGTTTTTGAAGAAGTGCTAATGCGCGGCGTGTGTTTTTATGCCTTGTATCGGGCATGGGGCAGTGGGCGTAATGCGATCTTTAAAGCTGCCGTCGCCCAAGCGTTGATTTTGGGTTTGGCCCATTTTACTAATCTTTTCGCCTACGTGGTTGCTCAGGACAAACCATCAGCCACATCCCTCAAAGACCATCTTGAAAAACTTTTGCCGATATACATGGTCCCCTCAGTATTTGTCTCACTGGATGCGTTTCCCCTAAAAACCAACGGCAAGATCGACCGGGGCCGTCTCTCGGCCCCTGCTCCGAGTACAGATTCAAAAGATTTCCAGTTACCTCGCAACGCTGTGGAAGAGCAAGTGGCCCTGATCTGGCAAAGCGTCTTGGACAAGCCCCAGATAAGTATTCACGACAATTTTTTCGATCTGGGCGGCCATTCTCTCCTGGCCACGCGCGTCCTTTGGGGCTTACGCGAAAAGTTCGGCAGGGACTTGCCTTTACGGGACTTATTTCAGAATCCAACCATTGCAAGTCTGGCAAGCCAGGTGATCCAGCGGTTGGCTGGAACACCCTTGCAGCGGAAACCACCAGCACCGGGCAAGCTGCAAAATGACCCGCCCCTTTCCTACGAACAGCGACGGCTTTGGTTCCTGGAACGGTTGGGAATGGGCCGAGGCGCCTACAATATGTCGGCAGTCGTGCATTTCGAAGGAAGGCTGGACCTGCAAGCCTTGCAAGCAAGCGTCAATGCCATCGCGGCCCGCCACAAAACGCTGCGCACGACCTTTCCCGAGTCGGGAGGAAAACCCCATCAAAAAATTGCGAACCAATCGGACATCGTCCTCAGGATTACAACCCTGGCAGGCATTCCGGAATCGGTTCGCGCCGAACTGACTGACCACTTGATTCTGGAAGTATGTAGAAAACCCTTCGACCTGAACCATGGCCCACTGGTCAGACTTTTCCTACTGGCCATGAATGAAAGGGAATACCGTCTCGTGGTCTCCTTGCATCACATTATTGCCGATGGTTGGTCCCTCGATCTTTTTATCGGTGAGATGGGTTTTTATTACAGCAAGGCCACCCTTGGAACAGGTGTCGATTTACCGGAACTCAGCCTTCAGTTCATCGACTTTTCCCAGTGGCAGAGGCAAACCTGGGAGGACCAATCATTCGCAGATGACCTGCAGTATTGGCGAAAGCAGTTGGCGGGCATTCCGGGCCAATGTCAATTCCCGACAGATCGAACATACCAAGCAGAAGCGACCTTATCGGGCGGACGAGAATCTTTTTCCCTGTCTCAAGTAACGCACGAGAAACTCCAAGCATTTGGGCGGCAATCGAAAGCCACACCTTTCATGATTCTCGAAACGGTTTTTGCAGTTTTACTAAGTAGATACAGCGGTCTGGATGATGTGGTGATCGGAACCCCTGTCGCCAATCGGCCTTACGGCGTATTGGAACCCTTAATCGGCTTTTTCGCGAATACGCTGGTACTGCGCAACGACCTAAGCGAGGATCCACCTTTCCTTGAATTGCTGGAAAGAACCAGCCAAATGATCCTGGATGCCCACGCTCGAGGAGCAGTACCTTTCGACCAAATTGTTGAAGCCGTTCAGCCAAAGAGAAATCTTGACTACAATCCCATTTTCCAGGTGATGTTTGTTTTTCAGAACCGCAGGTTACAGGCACCGGACCTGCCGGGATCTATGCCGCAAAAAACGGCCTCTTCCGGGATGCCGCCGCCTTTGAGCTTCAACAAAACTGAAGACCACCATCGGGAGGAAATGATGAGCGATAACCCCTTTCCCTTGAGCCGGGACCGGCTGCTGGACGTCTATCGGACGATGCGCACCATCCGCGAGTTCGAAGAACGCGTTCACACGCGTTTTGCCGACGGCGAAATTCCTGGCTTCGTTCACCTCTATGCCGGCGAGGAAGCCTCGGCCGCTGGGATCATGAGCCATCTCAACGACAACGATCGGATCGCGTCGACCCACCGCGGCCACGGCCATTGCATTGCCAAGGGTGTCGATGTGAACGAGATGATGGCCGAAATTTTCGGCAAGGCGACCGGATCTTGCCGCGGCAAAGGCGGCTCCATGCATATCGCGGATCTGTCCAAAGGCATGATGGGGGCGAACGGCATCCTCGGCGCCGGCGCGCCGCTTGCCTGCGGGGCGGCCCTGGCGGCCAAGAAGCTCGGACATTCGGGCGTGGGGATAAGCTTCGTCGGCGATGGTGCGTCAAACCAGGGCATGTTCCTGGAAAGCCTGAACCTGGCGGCCGTCTGGAACCTGCCGGTTGTTTTTGTGGTTGAAAACAACGGCTACGCGGAATCGACGGCGGTCGAATGGGCGGTCGCGTCCGACAGTTATGTGGACAGGGCTACAGGCTTCGGACTTCCAGGCGTCACCGTTGACGGCACCGATTTCTTTGCAGTTTACGAAGCGGCCGGCGAGGTCATCAAGCGGGCCCGAGATGGCGGCGGCCCCTCGTTGCTGGAGTGCAAGATGGTCCGGTTCTTCGGCCATTTCGAGGGCGATGCGCAGACCTATCGTGCCAAGGGCGAGGTGGATGACATTCGCGCCAACAAGGACTGCATCAAAATCTACTCGGCCCGCATCAAGGAGGCCGGGGTCGTGTCCCAAGGCGATTTGGACGCGATAGACGGCGATGTCACCAGCCTGATCGACGGTGCGATCGAGCATGCGCTGTCCGCCCCGATGCCCGGCCCGGCCGAGCTGACCACCGATGTGTATGTCAGCTACTGACCGCCGCCGACACGAACAGATATATTTTCAAGAAGGACATTGACCAATGGCTCGCAAAATCAGCATGCGCGAAGCGATCAACGAAGCCCTGGACCAGGAAATGACCCGCGACCCCACCGTCATTTGCATGGGTGAAGACATTTCCGGGGGCACCGGCGCCCCCGGCGAACAGGATGCCTGGGGTGGCGCCTTTTGCGTTGCCAAGGGTCTGTACACCAAACATGGCGATCGGATCATGGACACGCCCCTGTCGGAATCCGCCTACATCGGAGCGGCAGTAGGCGCCGCGACCTGCGGTTTGCGCCCTGTCGCTGAATTGATGTTCATCGACTTCATGGGCGTTTGTTTTGACGAGATCTTCAATCAGGCGGCCAAGTTCAAATACATGTTCGGCGGGAAGGCCGAAACGCCCGTCGTCATTCGGGCCATGGTCGGTGCAGGTTTCCGGGCCGCCGCGCAACACAGCCAAATGCTGATTCCCGTTTTCACCCATATCCCCCAGTAGGGTACCCAAAACAGTCAGTAAGCAATATCTCTGGAAAACACTTATCGAATCCCTCTCCATGTCTTAGAGGGCCCATGCTTCAGAGCCATATTTTACCACCGTCATCAATTTAACTTCCAATATTCTACTCTCGGCTTACAGACTTATCTTCCTGTTCCTCTAAACTGTTTTAATTGTCAAAGAACGCCCTTTGCTTTGTCTATTCTACTTTTAACATCTTCAGTGCCCCCATCGTATTACTAATAATATTTCCTAGTCGTTGATCTTCTTGTTATCCAATATCACCACTTCACCATCAATTATTCTTAGTCTTAACCATTTTGTCTTCTTACACTAGTTTTTAGACCTATTCTTCCATCTTGAACTGGCAAAACCTCTGGAAATTCATTTATTTTGCTAATATTTTCTTGCTAAATCCACAAGTCTACGTGATTTTGGATTGTTTGTTCTTCCATTGCCTTTACTGTGCTCCTTAGGACAAAGTACATCCAAACGATCCATTTAAAGGGTGATAGAACCAAACCCTGCATAAATCAGAAGACGACATTCGCCTTTGCTACGCTAGCTGATGTCTCTGCATCTACATTTGCATTTGAGGACAATTGAACCAAGGTAGGTGAACTGCTTGGCTATCGAAACATTCTGTCAATACATTTTTATAGATGTCGGGGGGCCGGACGATGTCTTGTTTATAGGCATTATTTTGGTCCTAATCAATTTACCTGTAAGCTAGGTTTTTCGACAACTGACGCTAGCATTTTCAAAGCAGTTCTACGATCACCAAGACTTTTGCGGAATAGTGCAACATCGTCAGCAAAGTCGATATCTGACAGAACACTTACAGCAAAATCAAATACAAATAGTCTGTAACGCAGTTAAAGGGTTTGGGTGCAACATCGTCTGTTGATCCTGCCAAAACCATATGGCCGATGTGAAAATAGAATCAATGCACATTGTTATACCTTGCACAAAAAAACTGTTTACAATAATAGTTCAAACTCTGAATGACAATCGAAAACTCAGTTCATTGAGTTTTTAATTGATTGTGTATTTCATTAATTTATTGATTAGGTCATTATTTATTGAGATTTTGCAATCAGACAAATTCATTGATCAAAAACGCCATCAATTGCTCAACTTCTGTCCCAAAACTCTCATATTTTCGCAGTTTTTTGACAAGTACGTGTGATTTTAATATAATAATTTGTATATCATTTGTGGAGATGGTGGGTGCAATGAATGTGTTTTAGTGGAATAGCCAAAGCCCAGGGTTTTATTCAGTTGAAAAAAGTTTGGATGAATAGGAAGATAAGCTTGCGAGCCAAGATTTGAATATTGGATGCTATAGTGATAACAGTGGTCAAGTATGGTTCTGAGGCGTGGGTGCTCCGAGAAATGGAGGAGGATTTGCTATATGTTTATCCGAAAAATTCCCCACGGATTGTTTTGGGTACCCGACTGATTTACTGTATCTTAAACAGTAAGACGTTCAAAAAATATAGTTCAATCCTGCTTTCTAGGGCTATAATGAGAGAAAGGATGAGATGGCTAGGGCACGCTTTTGATCATTTTATTAGCTTGTTTGTAGTAATTCAAATGATGCAGTAATACTTTTTTTGTCACTTAAAGATTTATGCTCTAGTCTTTCAGACTAAGAATTCTTCCCCCGTTGGTGTACTTGGTTATTCAGTGTTGCATTTGGCACTTATGGTGATTGGTGGCTACTTTTGTCTTTTTTGTTAAGGCTGCTGTGTCTATTTTTCTTATTGACAGAAATAGTCATAAGATTAGGTGAAAAGGACAGGCTAACCTAAAGAGGGTTTAGGGGCATGGTAGTCCAACTCTTTTTTGTGGTAATTTCTCCTCATTTTAATTTTGACTTGTTTATTCTTGTTGACTTCAGTTTGTTTTATTTTTTGTTTATTCACTCATAAAGGTTTTTGTTCATTTGACTTACTATATGACTTTATTTCTGCCTGTTCTGGGTTTAATATCACTTTTTTATTTTTTTATTGAAAATAGTTTCTCAGAAAAACTTTCTGTAAGTTTATATTCATTTTCTAATAGACATAGCGTCTGCTGAGAGTGGTTTTGCCGAATATAGCAATTTTGCCAAAGCTGAGTTACAAATGCTATCTCGTGTAAAAAAAAAAAAAAAAACTGCTTTCGAATGGCCTGATTAAAACTGATGTAAGTCGTTTCTAGCTGTCTGTATTTTGAAATTCTCCATTGCCAAATCACACATTGTTTTATGCAGTTTTGCCGAATTCCACTCGCATGGTCCGTTTTACCGAAACTTACTGATATGCTGAACGTGACGTTGGAGAAGAAAATACCGATCTTTCTTATCTTGGTTAGAAAGATATTTATTTAGTCTCGAGGCCCAAGAGAATGAAAATGTCAATTTTTTATGATATTTTTAAACAGGCAGGTAAGAATTAGGTATTCTGAGGAATTGGAATGTTACATGGTCAGATATGTGTGTTCTCAAAATCGCAATCATATAATGAACTACATGATGCAAGACATCCTGAAGAAGCATTTGAACGTCAAGAGCATAATAATGAAGTATTCTAAACCTGGTCATTCCACAATTCAGGAAGTTGCTCCTGTTCACAGCATCATTGGATGTCTTTTCGCTATTACAATTGTCACAGACAAGGATGTCTTTTCGCTACTTCAGTTGACAAAAAGATTTTGATTGTTCAACCCTGTGACCCGTTTGTCACTATTCAAATGTTCAGGCAGAAGCTTTTTGATTAAGCCTGTAAGAACTACTCAAAAGAGTATTCTATAAGACTTCGTTGACAGAAACTAATCCTTCTGTAGCGCTGATTGAACCAGAGGCTAGCCAAAAGAGGCCATTGCCAAATGTGTAAGCAGTGAGTGTCGTAAAAAGATTGCTGCCTCCTGTACCTTCTTGCACTGTAGTTCAGTAGCCAACAGCAAAAGTATAGGACGTAGAATCACTCTACCGTTTCATGCCAACATTATATATGGTATGCACGAAAATTCTCATTAGAATTTGTAACAGAGCTGAGGCACTTAGTACTTAAGCTGAAACCATAGATTGTCCCGAAACAGCCTCCGATTGCTAAAACTTGAAATTCCAAGGAGTTTCTCGCTAAGTAAGAAGAATCAAATATAAAGTTGATGCGTTTTGTAACTTTTTTCCTTAAAACCTTGCAAAAAAGGCCCCCTATGATTACGCCAAAGATTAGCCATCTCAAGAGTAAGATATGAAAAAATAATCAAGGAGTATCAGAACAAGTATAGACCAGAGGTGCACCTTCGACAAAACGTGACGGTTCTTATGGACGAAACATGGTTTCCACAAAACTCAACCCAGACGAAAATCTATACGGTAAGCCATTTCAAATGAAGTTTTACCCCGCAAAATGCAACCCAGCAAGACTCAACCCAGTCAAAATTAAACCCAAGGGAAATTAAATGCATGCCAAATTCCACCCGACAAAATTCAACCCAAAATTGAAACATGGGAAAACTGCGAACAAAAGCGTGTGTAGCATCAGTAGCAATACTAGCAGCAAAACTCAGCCGAAGTAAAGTTCAACTCCTGCAAAATTCCACCCTGATTAGCTCCAGCCCGTAGAATTCAACCCACGCAAAATTCAAAACAATAAAGCTGAGCCCAGCCAAATGCAACCAACAATAAATAATTGGAAACAGTAAACTTCAATACATACGAAGTTCCTGTCAAGAAAAATCAATCTAGCAAGTAGAGGAAAAAGAGCCACTTTATCCATGGAGGCAATCGTAATCGTTAAACCCAATTAAGACACCTATTCTCTCAAAACCAAATCAAAACTCAAAAGGGACAAATTACTATTTTTATACTTGACTCCTACCAATCTTGAACCATGCATAAACAAAGGAAGAGATAAAGGAATTATCTTCCGCCTACCCCACGGAAAAACAAACAATCATTTGAAAACCCCGACCAGCTTGGAGAGCATGAGGATTGTTAGACTAAAAGTAAGCATTTCTAAGTTTCAACCCGCTCTCTTGAAACTATCTTCCGGAACGCGGGCAAGAGTGGGTCGCAGGCTAAAGTCACGGATGGTTTTGTCAATGGGGAGCCATTAGAAACGGAAATATCCCATTATTACGCCTAACGTTCTTAGCTCTGCTGAGAAGTCTTTGAGTAAAAGTTAACATTCCCTCCACGTAAGTATGATAAAAAAATTTAGCCGAAATAAGTCACTAAGTTGCACCTCCATTCTGGGAAGCTGGGCTAAAGCAATCTCTGAACACAAGTGTATAGTCTCAAACCCTTGAAGGAGGGCTCTGGGACATCACTAAGTTCTGTTTAAACCATGTTGCAAGCTTAGACTATTTTGAAAAAGAATCAGACCTAAAGGCCCTGCTCCATGTGTAAGCGGAAGGAAAGTTATACGCGTTAGATATTTGCTGGGTCAAATTCTTCGGACTGTGTTTTGTGCTGGTTGAATTCTGATTACGCTGAGCTTTGCCGAGTTACGTTTTGCAGGAGGCTGAGTTTTGAAGCGTCCCATAAAGCACACACTACAACCTCCTGCCACAGGCACGTATTCGTATTCGAAAAAGAAAAAACATTAATCTCATGATGATATAAGAAATTGTAGAGATACCGTAAGAATTACAAGGTTTGCAAAAACGTATGTATATGTGCCGGTATCCCCTCAGCCCCCCAGAAATGTTAAGCGAAAGACAATGCGAATAATCAGTTGGAATGTAAACGGGCTGCGCGCCTGCACCAAGAAAGGTTTTGTGGAGTTTCTGCAAAACTGTGACGCGGATGTGGTGTGCCTGCAGGAAGTGCGCGCGTTTCCCGAGCAACTGGCGCCTGAGGTGCGCGAAGCGGCCGGTTGGCATGCGCACTTCTCACCCGCCCAACGGCCAGGTTACAGCGGGGTTGCCATATTCAGCCGGCAGGCGCCAACCCGGGTGGAAACCGCGTTAGGTGTGGAAGAGTACGATATTGAGGGACGCTACATCCTGGCACAGTTTGGCCGGCTCAGTGTCGCGAGTGTTTACTTCCCGAAAGGTAGCGGCAAAGAGCGTGACAACAGCCGCGTGCCCTACAAGCTGGGTTTTTACGCCGCCGTGTTTGACCGGGTGGAACAATTGAAGAAGCGCGGCCCTGTTTATGTGACCGGCGACTACAATACTGCTCACGAAGAAATTGATCTGGCGCGGCCCAAGACCAACAAAAAATCCAGTGGTTTTCTGCCGGAAGAGCGCGATGAGATGAGCCGCTGGCTGGCGGCCGGCTGGGTTGACACGTTCCGCAAACAGCACCCGGGTGAAGAAGGGCATTATACCTGGTGGCGGCAGTTCGGCGGCGCGCGCGAGAATAACGTGGGGTGGCGTATCGACTACGTATTGGCCTCGCCAAGCGGCGCCAAGAAAGTAGCAAATGCCTTTATCTGGCCGGACGTTATGGCGTCCGACCATTGCCCTGTAGGTGTGGATTTGCGCTGAGCGGACAGTAATGGAAGCTGGATACCAGGTCGAAAAATTTACGCATGAGCAACGCTCGCGACCAGTGAACATCGACTGGTGGTATCCGGTAGAAGGTGCGGCGGCTGCGACGTTTGACTATGGTCTGGGTCAGGGCCGGGTTGTGTATCAGGGAGCAATCGCGCCGGGCTTGTTTCCGCTGGTTGTACTGTCGCATGGAGCGTTTGGTGCGGCGAATAACTACAGTTGGTTGGCGGAACAGTTGGCGATCAACGGCTTTGTCGTGGCCGGTATTTCACATTTTGGTGAATCATATGTCTATGGCGCGGAATCTATCGACCCGCTTGCCGTGCAAAACCCTGGTGAGCGTCCGCTGGACGTCAGTGCTGCTATCTCATACATCGAACAGCACAGCCAGTTTTCCACCCATGTCGACCTGGCGCAAATTGGTTTTGTGGGACACTCTTCCGGCGGCGCTACCGGTATGCAGCTAGCCGGCGTGTTGTTTGATGGTGCTCGCCTGGCAACCTACTGTGCCTCAGCAGATGCGGTTGATGACCGCGGCTGTCAATACGGGGGCTCTGATGGCGCGTCGCCGGATGTGATGGATATTGTTAACTATGCAGATACGCGTATCGGCACGTTTGTTGTTCTGGACCCGGCGATGGGACCTGGTTTTTTTGATTACACCGGCGTGGCTGCAGACGTAAACATGCTGTTGGTCGGCTCTGTCGAGAATGACTTTCTCCCCTTCCGCCACCATGCTGAGGCGTTTGCCAGGCAGTTGCCTCACGTCGAGACGTTCCAAGTGTCCGGCTATCACTTCTCATTCGCCAAGCCTGAGACGATCAACGGTCCAAACTATCAGGCGCAACGCGGTTACTTTTCCGTAGATCCAAAAGTCGGTAATCGGCCGATTGAGCTGGTTTCTGAAAAACGCTGGTACCCGGTTGCTCGGACGGTGACGACCGAAGTCGGTCTGCACGTAACCGCGCTTGGCAATCTTTACGTAAATCTTGGCAGTACCGGTGCAATCGGCGACACACAAGAGTTCGGCGGAGAGGCCGACAGCGCCTGGAGCGTCACGGCGTATCATCACCCGCTTATTGGATGGATCTGGTGGGGATCGGGCCTGTTGACCTTGGGTGGGTTGATCAGTCTGAGCGACAGGCGGCTGCGAATTGGTCTTGCGGCACACCGAACCGGAAAATCGCGTCCAGGCGGTCGGGCGATGGGCCAACCGGCCACCTAGACGCCTTCCCGTCTCCCTGAGGAGCATGCCACTTGGCAGCAGGCAATTACTTATTCTGGGCCATAATTCTCTTGGCCACCGCGACGACATGCGCCTTGCTCGTCATTCCGCTCCTTCGCCGGTCCAACAGGGCAGGCGAGGGGGAAGCCAACCTCGCCTTTCACCGGGCCCAACTCGATGAATTAAGCCGCGATTTGGAGCGGGGGCTGATCAGTGTCGAGGAACATGCAATCGCCGAAGCAGAGATTGGCCGGCGATTGCTGGCCAATGAAAAGCGGCAGCGATCGGCCGTTTCGTCAATGGCCTCCGGCAAGAGCTGGCTGGTCGTCACCGTCATCGGCCTAACGGTACCCATCGCTACGTTGTCTTTGTATGCCTGGATTGGGAATCCAGGAGTTCCCTCGCAGCCATTCGCTGCCCGAACGGATGATGCCGGGCGCGAATACCAGGCCCTCGTTGAACTTGGTCAAACCTTGGAATCGCGCCTGGCCGAAATGCCAGAGGACCGCGACACGCTGATCGCATTGGCCGAAACACGCAGCCGTTTGCGTCAATTCGGTTTGGCTGCCGAGCTGTACCGGCGCGCGGTCGGCGTTATCGATGATGACCTCGCCCTGAAAGGTTCTTTGTTGGCCGCCTTCGCAGAAATGTTGATCCTGTCGGCTGACGGGGACATCGGTGAACAGGCGCGCCTCGCTATCATGGAGAGCTTGCGTTTCAATCCATCAGAACCTCGGGCTCGGTTCTACCAAGGTTCGGTTCGCCTTGAGGATGGCGACGTTGAAGGCGCCTTGCTTACCTGGCGACGGCTGGCGGCGGAAAGCCGACAGGATGCCCCGTGGATGCGCAACCTGCGAGCGCGGATTGCCGAAGCAGAGGCAAGGCTGGCATCGGACGGAACGGCGCCCGCCTTGGATCCAGATGCCATGGCATCGATGATGGAACTTTCCGAAGAAGAAAGGGCGGACCGTATCGGACAAATGGTCGATGGCCTGGCGGCGCGGTTGGAACAAGATCCGAGCGATCTGACCGGCTGGCTTCGACTTGCGCGCGCCTATGGCGTGATGAATCGACCCGAAGAGGCGGTCCAAGCGCTCGATAGCGCCGCCCCTCTAATAAGACGAACAGGCCCAGTTAAAATACCTTTTCAAGTTCAACCCTGAAATAACTAGGACTATACCAATATGAAGGCAACGCAAGAAAATGGTGCGTAACTACAAAATCAAGCAGAGACAAAAACAATTTTTGATCGGACTACGAAATCGAATGCTGCTTGTATATCCACACAGCACAAATATACAAAATTTCCCAAATTTTCACCATTACTAGGGGGACGCTTCAGTAAGCGATGCGCAAATGCACAATTTAGATGCTTATGAAAACCAAACAGTCTATAATCTAGTGCGCATTTACGTATCATTTGAGGCAGGATAAGACTTTCTAGAACCTTGCTTAAAATACTAGAAACAGAGATTGGGCGGTAACTACTACAAAAATTAACATTTTTTATTTTATTTTTATTTTCGTTATTGCGCCAGAACCAAAAGAATTCTGTACTTGATTTGTATCAATATATATTTGAAATGAAAATGTCAAATGCTCAATCAATAGTGCACTTGCTTTTTGAAGGTATTGGGGTGTTATACCATGTAAAGCAGGAGTTTTACGACACCTCAAAAGCCTGATTATACGCAAACCGTCACTTTTAAAAACAAGAAAAATGCTAAGTTTATAAAATAGAGGGCCAAGCCTACTTTTTAATAAGGCATCATCTCCAGTTTCTAAATTCAGATCACAGAGGTCAAGCACAGCAAAATAATGTCAAAGCTATTGCTCTTCAGGAATACAAACATTAGCTTTACTATGACCGCTCTTAATAATCCTATACTTTTTTCAGATACAGTTTTGACTTTTAGAAGCATCAACAGAGGCACGCTCAGCTTTCCCAGGTTTATGATCACTGACACACTCGGTATATTCCTTTTTGTCTTTCTAAAAAGCTGAAAAAAAAAAAACAGACCAGATCTTGCCTTGTCACAATCACACCAAATGGGATACCATATTTTTGAACGTCTTTTAGCAGCCCTTCAGCTGGGATCATGACTTCAACCGAACTAAAAGGTACTTTTCTTTTCTTTAGCTACCGGTAGAGGCTTCCTTCCCACACTTCATAGCAAGAACAATTTTAGCAGCATGCAAATCAAGACTAATGCTATCGTTTAACTCATGAAGTATAAGCTGAAACAGTAGTTTACTTTTCATCAGTATATCATCTAGACTACCTATCCTTTTCAATTACTATTAGCTAACATATTAGGTTTTATTCCTAAGTAATTTTGGTAGTATTTTTCACCAAAAGTCATGTGCGATTTACTGGCAGTGTTTGTCTATTGCTATTAATCAGGGAAGCTCCATGATGGTGTATGTTTTCTGCTCATTTTCTATGGACTTTTCATACTCGTTCTGCGTTTTCAAATTTGGCGCCCTCTAAGTGCTAAAATTGCCTCACTTCACATACAGAACTTTATCATTAACGATTGAGTTCCTGTATTTTCAATATGTTAAGACGTATACGGTTGTTTAATTTCTATGGAATTAACACAAAGAATGGGATTAGACCCTCATAAAACTATTAAAGACAATATTTGAGAAAGGAAAAATAAATGTTATTTGTTAACTTCCAGACCCATCTACCACTTCAGCAGGTCAAACGAAGAGTGAAAAAAAACCAAAAAACGTTCAGGTTGCTCAACCAAATCGTATAAAAATGTACAATAGCAAAATGGGTGGAGTTGACATTACGGACAGACTTCTTGGTTCCTACCGCCAATCAATTCGAGGGAAGAAATGGTATTGGCCGCTTGTTATCAATACCCTGCACGTATCTATTGTGGTTGCTATCTATGATGGGAAACATCACGACAAAGCATCTGTTACTCAGGGTCGCTGCAAAATATGTGGGGTGAATACAAGAATCAAATGCAGTAAGTGCAACGTCAGTTCATAAGTTCATACATTTACAAGGGGGTCTGGACCCCCACCTAGTAAAATATGCCCCAATCAAGAAAGACAACCCCCACCTAGAACTCTAAAGGCCAACCCCCACCTGGAAGAAATTTTTGGGCATAAATTTTCAAAAGTTCGAATCGCCGCTTCCCACAAATAATGTAAATAGAAACCGAACACTATTTTAGAGTTCTTCCATCACTTGAAAGGTTACACAATGCCACTTCATTTCATCGCCTGAAAGGTTTCAAAATGCCACTTCCTTGAAGAAAAACTCCCGAACGCCCACCTTCTTGAGAAAAAACTTAAGTTACGTGAACCTGAATTGCCTTTTATTCGATCAGACTCACTAAGGCCCTAACCATTTTTTTCCCATGGGTTCAATGATCATCTTTACGTCACTATTTTGAAAAAATATGTGCTTAATGCTCGCAACGTTCCCATATGGGAACATGACCGTATCTCAGTATCCTGTAAACTTTGACGTACAAAATTTGTATGTTTTCTTAGTCACACGACTATAGTTATGTATACCAGGTATGAATAAAAAACTATTTGATTTTCGGGTAGTGCCAGTTAAAGGGTTAGATACCCTCAGTTAATTAGCAACTCTTTTTCACAGAACAAAATTATAAATTTTCTTATAGATATGAAAGACAGAAGAAGTCTTTTCTGATTTGAAAAATACATAATGAACTATTTACATGTATAACTCACTGTAAGTAGACAGAAGAAAAACTAGATATTGTATATATTTATGTCCGAGGCTGTAAGTTATTTTCATTGATCGTTGAAAATGTCAAAGACCCAGCGATCTTGGCTGATTTAGTTATCATCTATTCGGTATCACAGAGAATAAATAACCTTAGCAACATTTTAAGCAACTTCAGCCCTGAAAATGTATCACATCCTTAGCAAGTTTAGCCCTGAACCTGAAAATCGAGTTTCTTATACAAAAAATGTGTATCAAAATGGTAAAGGTAGTTCCGTTATCTATTCAGAGAGTAGGTTATAAAGATATGGCAGAGCATCACATGTCAAGCAAGGAAATGAGGAATGGAAAACAAGATGTCAAAAATGTCAAAATGTTATTAAATGTTTAAATGAATTCCCTTTTTTCATCGCTATTTGAATTATAATTATAATTTATATTTGATTGTTTTATTTTATACTTTATATTTTATGTTTTATATTTTATAATTTTTTTTTATATTTTCATTACTTTTATATTTTTTAGCTCAACTGCGCAGGTAAAGTCAATGTCATGTTTACTTTACATAAATTACAATGTCATAAAGATAGCTGTCAATATTATAAAATATCCAAATTTCAATTCAAAAACTTTAAAAACGTAATTAAGCAATAAATTGGTTCCTAACAATGTTGGTAAGTTGTACGTAAATAGGTAAAGTCATATATACAACTGTAGACTTGACAGTTACTTTCAAGAAACATTTAAGAAATATTAGAGGTTCGATAAGGCAAAGCAGTATGACACGTCAGGTTTGGAGCCATGCCAAAGTACTCTTCTGGTAAAAAAGTTGTTTGTTAAGGAAGACATTATCGGAGCTCTTATAGCCTCGGAAACTGCTGAGAGATCTTCAAACCCGCTATAGAAGGCTGCTGACCAAAGAGACCAAAGAAAACAATTAAACAAGTGTCAATAGAGTAGACCGCAAAAACAACACCAACTACAGTAACTACAGAGTTTCTGTCAAATTAGCACTGTAGCTAATTTCCAATATACATTGGAATGTATATATTACAAGGCCCTATAATCATCTCCAGCTTAACTGTTTCCATTACGTAGGATCATAATAGCAGAAGCAGAAAATCTTATTGGCCCATAGGTAACTAGGATTAAAGGCAAGTCTTATATAAAACATTAATTTCATTTACTTGCAATATATCACGCGTCACTTTTAAAGATGAAGCAGGTTGTTCACGTGAGATGGTCGTTTTAAATTGTTTTCCCTGTCCTCAAACGTGTTCTGGCAAACCATCAACTCTGCTCGATTAAATAAGTTGGGCTTAAATAAAGCGGTAAACAAAGTGAAAGTAAGTATTCACGTGAAATGGCTTGCCAAGTCACAGACACGCTATGTGAAGTCATTCTTACATTAACAATGTACCAGATGTTACTGTACAGAGCGACAAAAGTACCTGTACACAATAATTTGATAACTTAATAACACTATTGTGCTGGGTTTTTTCACTCTGTCTGATAATCAGAAGGAAAATATATTGTAAATAACTGTTTCTTATAACAAAAAGTGTCCGCCAATTGGCTATCCGCTTTTTGAAACTTTCGTGTAAAGTTTGATCATGGTTTTGTCAATGAAACGAAACTTGTCCGCTAATTAGAGGAGTTCGACATTTGGGGTATCTTTTATTGGAGCGTTGGCTAAAAAAAATATTCCAATGTAAAAAATTTTAAAAGACTAGCAGGGAAATAAAAATTACTTTTATCGCGATTTGAATAAGGGACCCACTTCTATTGCAGCATTCTGCTGTACTTGTTGGTCTATGGTAAACCAGTGGCAAAAACTCCTCCTTTTCTTACTAGCCCTTGTCCGTCAGAATCCTGGGAATCTCCAAAAACCTGATCCTTAAGTCTAAAACTGTATCAATGTTTGTCATAGCCGGGCAGGCAGATGATTTTATGGTCAAGCGTGCCATTAAAGACGAAGATTCCAACAATCGATAATTAAAACCTGCTTCATGTTAACGACAGCTATTGAGAGCTTTGTCTCGGTGTATAATATAAGAAATTACTTTGGAAGTGGTAATGGTTTGTAACACACACTGACCAAGTCCGGGCTGTTTGCCTGACTAATTCTAACAAGTGGTAAATCCAAGGCTGATGCCATCTGAAAGTAAAGAAGACCACGTATGAGTTCATATACAACAGGTCTAGTATTGGTTTAATGGCATAAAATTACGCTACTGCGCAGTATAATCAGAGTAGCTCATAATATGCTGAGAAGCACAAAAGTAAAGTTGGTACTTGTTTACTTCACGTGACCACACAAAAAATAAAGAAGATTGCAACTAAATGTTAAGGATGCATATTTTACTTAATTTATAAAACGTAAGGAAGATATAAATAACAATCCCGGACCTTTTTTCATATATAGGCTCGGTGCAATTCTGAAATGTCAGATATCAGTTATATCGGTACTGAAAATATGCAACCTAACACCTATTTCCTTTCACTCACGCGTGGAATACCGTAAATTCCCGAATATAGCCCCCCCATAAACTAAACAAAATATCCTTCCAAAAATACCCCCCCCCCTCCCGAATATAAGGCCAGGGCTTACATTCGAGATTCTGTGTGTTGGGTCCGAAACTGGTAGTACAGAAGGCAGTGATACTGAATGAACATGGACAGAGTATATATAGAGTCTCTGTATTTTCTTTTGTTCTTTCATGATATTTTACGCATTAAATGTTATTAGTCTCTCTGATTGCTCACCGAAAGGTGAATTTTTTGGAATATACAAGTCACTTGTTAACCCAAAAGACCCTTCGAATATATGCCCCCCCTGTATATAAGCCCCCCTATATATAAGCCCACCAATAATGCTTACGGGATTTCACCGTATACGTGATTATTAAGTCCACCAGTCTGGTTATATATATAAATGCTGAGCGCAAACATTCGAACAATCATGTTAGAATGTCTTCAGGTGTGTACCTAACATGTACAAGTACCGCATCGTCTTTGTACTCTTAGATAAAATATATCTAAACACATCCGAATTCAGGTCGACTAATATTATTCGGCAAGTACAACAGAAATCAGAGGCATTACACAGAGCTGATTTGATCCAGGGGTTATAATTCACAGAAGGGAGTCATGCTGCTGCTGAAGGTCAGTAATCATTGTGTCCCGACGCACACAATCCTGCGAAAATATCAGGTGTCCATATTTATGACGGAGAACCGTTTTCCTAGAGTGCGAGTGACCACAGATATCATAAATACCTTTCTGGATAATGCAAAGTGCAACTACCATTATCAAACAATTTAAAATGTAAAGTTCAGTATAGCCCAGATAACTCAAACCACCACAGGGCCAATAATCGAATTTTTCAGTTAATGGCAGTTCGAATTTGAAGGAAAAGTTTTGTACAGTCTCAAAGGAACTGCAGCAAAAGTTTAAGCTATCGGAAATCCGAGTTATCGGTATTGTGCCATAGCATAAGCAACTGTCATCTGCAAGTCAAAAAGTTTTCAAATTGCGTGTTTTAACTTCATCCGCTGTAGAAGACTGTTGAATTTTTTATCTTACCTTGAGGAACGTTGCTCTCAACTTTATGACCAGTGTTGGAACTGATTTAATACCCTGCTGCATCAGATTCAAGCCAAATCGAGTCACTTACTACACAACTTCAACCACGTGCTCATTTTCATCGCCCTTCATCTCACACGCATTCTCACAGACAGACCACAAATTCTTCCAGTCGCACTCATCATGTAGGATCACAGTGCTGGTATCACTGGAAATTTGGCTCAAACGCTATCAACTTCGCTGCTCCTTGTTCTCTTATTTCTCCTTCAAGTCATTCAAGCATCACAACACAGAGTCATCTGTCCTACATTGTCAACCGCCATTATGGTTTGAAATTTTGTTATTGACACTGGTGCTGACGTCAGTGTACTTCCTCCAACTCCACAAGAGAAACGCCGCCCTTCTACTCTTTCTATACAAGCTGTCAACCAATCTTCTATCAGAACCTATGGAGAGAAATCTCTTACGCTTGACTTAGGACTAAGAAGATCACTTACTTGGATATTTTTTATCGCTATTGTTCCTATGGCTACACTAGGTGCCGATTGTCTCGCTCATTTTGGACTTAAAGTTGATGTTCGACACAGAAAACTTTGTTTCACTACCACATCACTTTCAATCAGTGGAATTACTTCATCTACTCCTTCTTGTCACCCAATGTATGCTATTCCCACATCTGAATCTGCCTATAACGCACTCCTTCAAGAATATCCGTCAATTACACGAACTTCTTATCAACAATCAGCCATTAAAATCACAGTATTTCTCACAATATTTCTACTCGTGGACAACCTGTTTATGCTCGAACCTTGCTCCTGATCGCATGAAAGCAGCGAAAGCTAAGTTCGATCACATGCTTCAGCTAGGCATCATTCGCCCTTCTGACAGCCCTTGGTCATCTCCTTTACATATGGTCCCACAGAAAGACCCCGGTGACTGGCGCCCATGTGGTGATTATCGCGCCCTCAACCAAGCAACTATCCCTGACTGCTATCCTATTCCACATATTCAAGATCTCACTTCAAACCTTCACGGAAAATGCCTTTTTTCAAAACTCAATCTTGTGCGTGCCTATCACCTAATTCCTATGACTCCGAAGATGTATCTAAAACCGCTATTACTAACCCCTTTGGTCTATTTGAATTTCTCCGCTTGCCCTTTGGCCTACGAAATACTGCACAGACATTTCAACGCTTCATTGATCAAGTCTTGCGTGGATTGGACTTTGTGTATGCATACATTGATGATCTCCTTGTTGCAAGCTCTTCCGAAGCAGAACATTTTTCTCATCTCAAACTCCTTTTTCAACGTCTCTGTGATTATGGTCTCATTATCAATACTGTTAAATGTGAATTTGGGTCTTCCTCTTTGGATTTTCTTGGACATCACATTTCATCTTCTGGCATAAAACCTCTTCCACAGAAAGTAAAAGCTATCCACGATTTTCCTCCTCCAACTTCTATTCGCAAATTGAGAGAATTCCTTGGCCTCGTCAATTTTTACCGCCGTTTCATCCCAAACTGCGCCACAATCCTTCAACCTCCAACAGATCTTCTCTCTACCAAGATCTCACCTAAGGATTTTCAACTTCCTCCCGCTGCTCTAGATGCATTCACATTAATCAAAAGCAAACTTGTGTCCGGTATAGCGCCGGCGGGGCTGCAGACCGGGGTCAGGCGCTCGCGCAGGATCTCGCGCGACTCGAGGCTGGGCTCCGCCGCCGGTTCGTCCAGCACGGCGATGTCGATGCCGTGCAATTCGGCGGCGGCGGCGATGTCGCGCAGATGCACCGAGAGCGTGCGATGCGCGCGCTGGAAATCCGCCAGCCGGCCGATCAGCCAGCGGCTTGCCACCGCGCTGGCGCCGACGATCAGCACCGATTCGTCCGGGCGGTGCATGATGCGGGCGGAGGCGGATTCGAGGTTGGCCAGCGCCGCGCGTACATCCGTGGCGTAGCGCTCGCCGGCGAAGGTCAAGGCGATGCCGCGCCCCGCGCGGCGGAACAGCTTCTGGCCGATATAGGATTCCAGGGTGGCGATCTGCCGGCTCACCGCGCCCTGGGTCACGCCGAGCTCGGCGGCGGCGCGCGTATAGCTCAGCAGCCGCGCCGCGCATTCGAAGGTGCGCACCGCGTTCAAGGGCGTGCGGAAGGGCCGATCCAACATGCTTCTTTCAATTCATGACTTTTTCTCATAAAATAATCGCGAATTCATCGTTTGTCGATGCCCCCTCCCTTCACGCACACTACGAGCGCGTCAAACGAGAGGAACGACATGAGCCAGAGCGACCCGAACGACAATGTGACACCGCTTCCGTCCGGCATTGGGACCAGCCGCGTCGCCTTCGTCCAGGCGAACTGGCACAAGGAGATCGTCGATCAGGGACGCGAGGCCTTCCTTGACGCCTTCGAAGCCGAAGGCGGCGACCGGGCGCGGGTCGATATCTACGACGTCCCCGGCAGCTACGAGATCCCGCTGCAGGCGAAACTGCTGGCCAAGAAGGGCGCGTACGCCGCCATCGTCGCTGCCGGCTTCGTCGTCGATGGCGGCATCTACCGGCACGAGTTCGTCGCCCGCGCGGTGCTCAACGGCTTGATGAAGGTGCAGCTTGAGACCGAAGTGCCGATCATCTCCATGGTGCTGACGCCGCAGCAGTTCCACGGCCACAGCGAGCATGTCCGCTTCTTCCAGGAACACTTCAAGATCAAGGGCACCGAGGCCGCCGATGCGCTGGTCAACGTGCTGAAGGACCCGGTGCGCGCCAAGGCGCTGTAGCGCCCGCCCTCACATTGTCACAGTCTTGCCCGCGAAACGGCGCAGCGGTGACCTAGCCGCGCCGTCTTCGCCTGATCTCCTGTCCGTCGAAACGGATTGGGAGAAACAGCATGCGTCTGTTCGCATTCATCGCGGCGCTGGTCTTCGGCGTCGCCACGATCCGCAACCGGTTGAACGCCCGCAAGGAGGGGCTGAGGTAATGCATTACGAGATCACCTTCATCGGGGCCGACGGCCGCAGCGCGACCTTCGCCACCGGCAGCCGCGACACCGCGCTGGCCTTCCTGCCCGGCGAAGAGGCCATCGTCGTGAAGATCGAGGCGGTCCAGCCCGACCGCGAGGACGGGATCGACATTCCCGCGCCCGCGAAGACCGCCGCCGCCGACCGCATCGAGCGCCAGCAAGGCTGCCTTGGTGTTGATGTAGTAGCCTTGTTATCTCAGAAAGTCATGTAAGCCAATCACCAAATTTGTATATTGCGTCAATCCCTTCATTGTTGGAATCATCAAAAGCGGTTATGCTGTGCAGTGTAGTGCATATCCCCACTACTACTTTAAAATAGGTACTCTCCGTTACGTTCTTCCAAGGTAATCATTGACTATCGAATAGATATAACTCCTTCTACACCAGTGGTTCCCAACGGGGGCGCTAGCGGCCACCAGGGGGCGCTAGCGCTTTCCAGGGGGGCGTTTGCGAGCAAGGGGGCGGTAGGGGGACGGTAGTGGTTAATAGGGGCGCTGAGAGCGACCAAAGGGGGCGCTGGCATGATCAAGGTTCATCATACATGTTTCGTGTTCTCTTGAAAGTATTTTTATTTAGAATGAGTTGGTTTATTTTTGGCAAATGTACTATCGAGTGGCAAATATATGTCCTCCGCTCTCTTGTCCTTTTTACAATTTTTTCAAAACCTCTTAATTCTTATTAGGACCCACAGCTTAATATTTTTGGGCAGCCGTTTTTGCTATGAAATTCTAAAGTTTTAATTTCATGCTGGATGAGTAGACTTATTTTTTTTGTATAAAACTGGTTTGTAAGAAACTAGTACGAGGCACCCTGAAAATGCAGAATGGGGCACCGGCTGTCATCGTAGATCTCGTTCTTTGAATCCAAAGTTCCACACGTGCTTTTAATGCACTGCATTATTCACCGGCAACGTCTTGTTGCAAAAATCTCAGCAAGGAGTTACATGAATCACTGCAAATTGTGATAGATACCGTAAACTAAATTAATAAAGTACATGCTCTCAACGATCGTTTGTTCTGCAAGCTTTGCCAAGATAATGACGAAGACTTCAACCGATTGCTAATACACAAAACATGCACGTTGGCTGTCAAAAGGAAACTGCCTTTCCCGCTTTTACGAGTTATTTGAATTAATTGTTGAGGTTTTGGATTCCAAAAATACATTGCTGAGTGAACTTGTCCGTGCCAAACGGAACGATATTGCTATCTTGCTGACATTTTTCAGAAGTGAAACAGTTTGATTATAAAGCTCCGAGGAAATAAGATTGATTTGGTGAAAGCAAAGAGTGCAATAATGTCCTTCATGTCTAGAGTGGACCTATTCCACCAAAACATTTGTCGTCGTGCGTTCTTCCATTTTCCGTGCCTAAAAAATCACATTGATGTTACTGATGATGAATCAATGGTATATATCTCGCATATGAAAGCATTAAAGGCCGACATGGAAAAGCGCTTTTGGGATCTGCAGAATATGTCCTTTCCTGATTGGTTTATCAATCCTTTCGTGGTCAACCCAGGGTCATTAGAATTACGCCTCCAGGAAAAAATCGTTGATTTGCAGACAAGCTACCAAGAATCGCTTTCAGAATAATGACCTATTGCTTTTCTGGATCTCAGACAACACAAGGTCCGAAATCCCCGTATTGTGTGAAGCAGCAAAAAATGCTGGTTCTCCATTCCCAACCTCTTACCTAGTTGAGAAAGGATTCAGTGCAGTCACTCATCTTTTACAAAATACAAAGGTCGTCTGGACTCTCCAAATTAAAACCGGAAGAAATTTTCTTCACGAGTTACAAATGTTCCCTACGGAAGAAACTCATATCTTGCTTTGCGGCCTATCCCCCAGTCATGCTCTTTTAGTGAAACAAAAATAGATACTTGATCTAGGACAGGACAATTGTGATACCTCATCAGAAAAAGAAAATGAATCTTTAATCGTATAATTATAGAACTTCTCAAGAACCGGCCACTAATTAATGTTGGGCAGCACCAGTAATCGACATGATTGAATATTAAGGACTGTGATGGGATTGTTAAGGACTTTGATAGGACTGTAACCATCGAGAAAATGATCCAAGATAAATTGCTTGTTTTAAAGAAGAAAGGTTCTTTGTCTAAAGAAGTATACGAGAAAGTTTGGCCGCATGGATCCTTACAGCCTAGGATGTACGGCCTTCCTAAGATACACAAGAGAGGGGTATCTCTCCATCCAATCCTGTCGTTAAAGATTCATTTTCTTTTTCTGATGGGGTACCACAAAAATAAAAACCTTCACCATTGGCTAAATCATATGATCATAACAAAATTCAATTTCTCAAACCATGAAACTTTATCTTGTTCAATTCTTGATTGACACACACACTTGAGACATATTGTCATACCCGTGTATAAACCCATAGGCGTATAGGTTCAAACAGAACTTTGCAGACCTTATACATTGGGTGTTAATATACAGACAGAGAGTACCATAGTACCAAAGAGAGATTGGCATACTACTGATTAATGTCTTGCTTATTTAGTAATCAACAACTGAATCCTTTGCGAAGCAGTTAGTTTGAATTGTTATTGGTCACCTATGTGCTATTATATATCTTGCAGATCCAGTCACAAGCCGAAAAGGATATGAAGTTAACAATGTTAAGAAGTTGGTACCTCTTAATTTCTTTGTTGAATGTGTTTAATTGAAAGGAAACGCAACCTAACAATTCAGTTTTATATTTTTAGCTACAAATATAGGACCATTATTGCACAAAATGCGAACACATTACGTCCTTAAAAGCGTTTTTGTCTCACACTCCTCCGAGCACAATCGTCAGATCAATTGAAATGACATGCGTGAAGAAGTATACTTAATTTTAAAAAGCCAGTCAGAATTAAGAAAGCGTTAAAGGCTTTTCTTTGAAACCAATCAGCGTCAAATACAAATAAATTGATAGAATAGGTCTTCTGGGAAAATTCGTTTTTCTGCATAGCAAAGGATTTCTTGCTTTTACGTGGATTGACTTCAGAAAGTGCTGCCCTATAGTTGAGAACCAAGACTGTGCCAATATATACAAGGACCATTTCTTCCGGGTCATAGGAGAGGCCATGTCTCCATTTCATCTGGCCGTTCTAGAGTCAATCCAGATTCATAAGCTATGATCTATAAGTGTCGACTCCCAAAATCAAATTCATGCGCCATTATTGTAAACCATGTTCCTTTGTTTCACCGTAAGTGTTCTTAATTTTTATGTTTTATCTACATTTTATTGCTAAGACAATGTGTTAAGAGCCCCTAGCATGTACCAGTAGTAGAACAGCTGAGTTTTCTAACTGTCTGAATTCCGTAGTGTATTATCGCGGTAGGTTGCGAATAGCCCACAAAACGCCAATGAAATATCTCCTCCACTTCTCTTTACAGAATATATATCTACCTTTGTATAAATAATCTGCTCAGAAACACAGGGAATTTCCCGTAAACATCGTTCTTTGTGTGAGTCAGTGGTAAAGTCTGAAATCGGGAAAATATCGTTGAAATATCTTTCTCCCTAATGCTTTCGTTCAGTTACCGCCGTCTCTCCGGTCACTGAATTACGACGGCATAGCTAGAACAAGGATTCCTTGCTTTTGCCCCGCCCCTTTTGCGTCGAACGAAATCCTTTGTTGTGCAGGCACAGCCTCTCTCTGGTTCTCTCTCAAACAAATTTTTGCACACATGCAAGTTTGCAACGCGATCGAAAGAGTGAAGAAAGATGGCAGCTCTTGCTAGACGACTCCTGTTTGTTTCACGGGCACATGTGAATAGAAATGCCAATGGCGCTTTCACGTTGCCATACAGAGAATTTATACGAGGCTTTTCGGGTTCGTAGTAATATAATTCTTTGAAGCTTCTAAGTTCCACATAATCGCAATACGGTACCTTTTCAACGATTGGAGATTTTCCTAACCTCAGTCAACTGCACTGGTACAGGTATTCGTCTTTGGAACTGTGCATAATGACCGTAGGTAAAACCTTTTTGGCCGAGGAGGACACAGAAATGACACGGTAGCTAAAGGAATGAGCCCATTCAGACCTGCGTACGATATAGCTAGTGATCAGTGCGATGGGTTGTAATATTAAGGCTGAAAGGAATCGATCGAAGGTACTTAGTATAGCGCAATCCGGTATTTAGGCCTAGCTAACAAAGTAACAGCATCTAGTAAAATATATTAATTGTTTACTAGATGCTTTTAGCTAAATATTAAACTCCAATTTCTTTCGATCGATTCTTTTCTGCGTAAAATATTGCTTTACATGCGAGGTGTTGTAATTAATTGAACAGGTATATAGGGGCCTAATGCTTAATAGTGTTCCTGACATTTACTATGTTGCCCAGCAGTGCTCAGGTGTTACTTCTACAGTTGCCCTAGCTTGATTGTAATTTGCGCTAGTGTAGCATCGGTGCAAAGTACAGAAGGGTTCGTTTAGAATACATGGTTAGTTTTATTATGTGCAAATTCTCTCTGTTAGAGTTGTCACAGTAGGGCTTATTATGTCGTTATTGTATATGATGAACACCTTGGCCTCCTGAAAGAATGTTTGAGGTATAGGCCTTTACAATACAGATTTTAAAAAATACTCCCAATTATAATAATTGTAAGCTTTCGCCCTTGAGGTGGCTGATAGGGTCTACGAAGACTAAATTTATATTACGACATGTACCTGTATATGCCATCTTTTAGAATTGCTGTAAATTTGCTGTGATCACCCAAGCCTTGTACTTTCTACGGTCCTGTGTAAACTTAAAATTTCTTTTACTTCAGGTGGATCTTTTAAGTATATAATAGCGGAAAAGAAAGGTGATAAGAACAATGTTGGTTTCGTTCAACTAAATAGACCAAAAGCCTTAAATGCCCTTTGTGATGGTTTATTTTTGAATGAAGTTTATTTTTGAACTCTGTAGCAGCACATAAACATTTCAGTAACTTCATTATCATTTTAGTTTGAAAAAATGTACAGCGATGATGGTGTCAAAGTGAGCTTGAAAATGGTATCATTCAGGTAATGTGAAATAGAGTAATTATACACTTTGATATGTATGATTGTTGTTTATCGACCTGTGAGATTTGATCTCTTGGAAAACATTTTCTTAAAATTTTTGCTCTCTCATTCAGAATGAATCCACTCAAATGTTATCTAAGATATTTGATCTTAAGATATTTTAAATCTTATTTGAAAGAAGACACTTCTCTCTGGTTCTAAAGAGATCAGTATTTTTGTATAAGTGGGAAGAAGTTGATTGTCCTTACAAGACTTATTGTAATCAATGTCACAGATACATTTTGTGAGACGTACGGCGACTCCTTCTAATTTTCTAAAAGTCTTCTTGTGTCGCAGTACCCGCAATACTACAAATAAAAACCACTTTGTAATATAATTATTGTGTTTAAGTTGTTTCGCACGGGTTTGCTTGGTTTAAGTAGTGTAACCAATGTAGTTGTTTCTGCCATTACATGCAGAATCGGGGGACGCAAATTGGTATAGTACATGATCTTGTCGGCTATTCGTCTTTTTAGGATCTTGCCGATAAGAATATTAAATTTGACGAAACATGTGTTCTCAAGCGGCAAAACAGTATTTCAAATTGTTTTCGAAGACCTGACGCTCTTTCTTGCAGTTGACAAATCTCTCCATCTACATTTGTCATAGATTTGTTGTGCATGAAGAAATTTTGGTTGTCATTTTGCAATATGATACAGGGTATGGTTAGAGTTATGGCATGGAGCACATCGGAAACAAAACTAATCTTTACGAATATGTAGATATTGCTCACTTAGCAGGTAGAACGTTGTGTTGAAAACTCCTATCTTTCAGTTTTTGCAAGGACTGTGTATAAATTGGAAATATGACATAGTCATTGATTGTCTACAGCACTCCGTCCCTCTCCAGCCCACTTCCTTTAATTATCTCAATTACTAAACATGGTATATGTAACTTCTTTGTTCTATTTCCAAGGTAGTTTTTATCAAGTCTTGAAAAAGGGCGAAACATTGCCAGTACAATAATAAGCTTACTGGTGTTTCGCAAGTAGCGCGTCGGTGTTGTTTTCACCGTAACATTTACATTGGCTATTAGCTCATGCCAAAATTGGCGCCACATGTAACAGAAAATTGATGCTGTTTACCCAGCTTGGTAAAAATAGATTCCTAAAAACTGCCCACGTGCAGGAATAGATACTATATCCAGGAATAGAGCTTGTAAGAGGAATGCAATGCTCTAGATCAGGGTTTCTCATTCTTCAACAGTAAATTACCAACCCCTCTCGAGCTAGCAACATTTTCAAGTAACCTCCTTGGTCCGAAGGAATTTGCCATTGTTTCACGCCATCGATCTTAAACAAGAACACTATGAAATAAACAGTTAGTAAAAGAGAACTAATATATTCTTTACTTAGTTGCTAGATTTTAGACAGAAATATTTACAAGAAGGGGGCACTTACCTTGCTTGAACTGGTAGGAGCTTCTTCGTCGCGTTAGTCTTTCGGCAATAATATAAATGATAAAGGCTGAGTAAATAGATTACTAAATACATAATTAATTGAAGGTCAGTGTACTTCGAAATTATCGTCGAAGATGCAAAACAATTCATCTTTAAATGCAGGGCGATTACTACGTTTAACGTGTACTGGATGGCAAACGAAAATGAGTACATTAATTGTTTTCGAAACCAGACTGCAGTGTTGGACGGGGTTTCGCATCAGAAATCGAACGCTTCCAACTCCTCTCATTCGATAAGTACCGCGCTTTTGAAACCCTTTAATAATTTCTCGCAAATCGTCCTATAGCAGCAACTTGTGTTTCTTGCAGACAGAAATTATACATTTTTACATCGTAAATTGGCATTATTTAAGAAAAACCTAGCAGAAAGTGCAGAGCAATGGTAAGCCAATGTTTGGTTTGCTTCAAATTTTCAAATGTGTAAGCTGAAAGCGTGAACTTTGTTATGGACCACCGTCTTTACCTCCGCCATGTTCCCCGTGGCGTCCCCACAAAGCGTTCTCTACAATTTCTCTGAAATTCTCTTCATGGGCTTTCCCTTTGTCGATCTCTTCTGAAGAAAATAGCGTTAGAAAGCAATTTTCACTTTCCACTCTCACAATTTTCTTGAACACTAGGTGAATTTCAGGAGCAATCGCAGCGAGTTGAATGTTCGTCTCTTGCAAATGAAACACTAGTTTTCCTTCCCTATTCAATCATTTATATGAAACAGTTTCCTATTGTGTGACGTCAAATTATCTTCTGGGTGACATCACTATTACTTGTTTCCAGATTCCTCACTAAGGCGGCAAGATTAACAGAAGGAAATGCCTTGCTCAGAGCGCACACAACAAGCTTAAAGATGCCGTTGAAAGTAAAAAACTGTCCCTATCAACAAAGGTGAGACTTCAAACATGTCAAGTAAAACGAATCTGCCTCTACAAAAGCGAGCTGTGGACCACCACAAAGAAAATAGAAAATGAAATAGATTTGTTCAAGAGAAAGCTGCTGAGACAGACAATGAACATCAAATGACCGAAGGAAGTGTCCAATGGGAAATTATATACGGTAACTAAACATACCCCATGGGGCAAGGAAGTGAAAAGGAGAAGACTAAAGTGGTATGGGCACATGATGAGACTACCAGACAAAACACCAACCAAAAGAGCTCTGAGATATGTCACAAAGCCAAGAGAACAGAATCGTCGAGAAGTGAGGATTTGAAATGTTAGTTTTGAAAAGAACACTAGAAAAATAGAAATTGTCACTATTGGGGATCGAACCCGTCACCCACGCATTCGCGGAGTGCGGTCTGCCCACTGAGCTAGGTGACCTCCGATGTTAACATACTCTATTTCTATAGTCGCCACATAGTCTCCTTTGTGTTCTTTTCAAAACAAGAGAAAAGACTAAAACAACATGGCTTGAAACTGTAGAGAAAGATCTGAGTAAAATTAAAGTGGTGGTAATTCGTGGTGGTAGGCTAGAGCAAATAGGCACCGAGCAAGCTACACAAAATAAGCAAAAAAACGTGAGTCGGCTGAGTGTTATCGATGCAAAAAAGTGAATTTTCCTTGTTGTTCAAGGAGGGGACCTGTAATATTTCCTGTATGAGGTTTTCGATGTGCTGACCGGATTCGAACCCACAACCTCATGATTACTAAACCAACGTCTCAACCATTAAGCCATCAAGGCTCAAAAGCTAAGGCGGAGATTTTTAGATTTCTATTTTATTGTTCGTTACTTCTCCTCCATTCAGTGGGCACGGGGAAATTAATTAATTAATATTTACTGTGTTTCGGCTTTGAGCCTTCATCAGTGCCAGACATATACATGTTCTCAGCAGACACATATGTATATATACACGTATGTATATGTGCGTCGAAATGCAGTAAGGTATAGCAATGATTTGACACTACCTTTTTACGATCTTCAAAGCTTTAAAAAAACGGATCATCTGCAACAGCTAATCCCACCTGATTTTTCAAACACTAAAGTATTTTCACCCAAACTTTGATCTTTAACTGAAACAAAACCTTGCAATAATAACTACAGTAAGTCCAAAGTATTTTGATATCTCAGAAAGAAACGTAGACATACTATAGGAGGGACACGTAGGTAAAGTTGTCCAAGATTAAATATAGCGTGAAAGAGTATCGAACTTCACTTCGTGTTCAAAAACAAGTGCAAAATGCTGCCAACTTGACTACAGTACTAGGAAGCAGATGTTTATGTGTCAAGAAACAGCACATCGCAGTGGCCTTTGCATTATGGAAGAATATTCTCTTGTAAAAGGTAGTGAAACGACACTGTTAAGAAATATATCTTGTTTAGTTTTGCAAATATTCTCATGAGCGTTGTTATCATGCATTGATATGTAATAGTGGAAATCAAAGGTCGTAACTTAGAAGTTGTTAAATGGCACGATTGCAGGGCGAAAAAAAAGTTACTTCATATTACCGCTTCGAGCTTGCTTGGACTTGTTTTACTTATCAAAACCGTCTTTTCCTATCATTCAGAACAGTAGCGCAATTCATATAAATTGAAGCCAGTTTTTTTAATTAGGTGTTATAAAAATATATTTGGTAGACCATGAGCGCTTTTGCTTCCTTGCGATAGTATCCACAGAATAGTATAGCTAATCAGTTCTTCCTTTCGTCTTTCACATAAATTCCAAATCTCAGCCTCCTTTAAGGGTCATCCTTAACATTGGAAGTCATTCGCCATGTAGCCTTCTCTTGGTTGGATGATCCAATACTACTGTAAATAAACTCTATGTAAAACTATTTATTTACTTGTTCTTACTTTTATTATATACGTGCTATACATACATACATACATGCATACATACATACGAAAATACATACATACATACATACATACATACATACATGCATAAATGCATACATACATACATACATACATACATACATACATACATACATACATGCATGCATACATACATAGACAGAGGCAAACAAACAGATATGCAGACCCACCGACATACAGACATACAGAAATACATATATAAAGGCATACCAATATACAGACAGACAGACATGCATATTTAAATCGTTGTGAGGAATAAATTTAACTGGATTAAATGAACAGGTTCCACACTACAGACAGGCACTTGACATGACATTAGACCTAGAGCCAGGTAAGGATGCCTATAATATTTGCTAGTGTGACCCGGTCACTTTACACGTGGTATGATCCCTCGTTACCCTCATGTTACCCCACTTGACCTAGCTTTAGCTTACTCAATAATTTCATGTATTGTATCTGTATCCTACTCACGTCATCCTGCCGTTTTGATATTATCGTCAAGGTTGTTATACATATCGATTTAAGGCATCATTCTGCACGTATTAACTTGTTTGTGTACAGTGCAGATTTGCTTCCATTGTAGTAAATTCCCTACAAGTGCAAATAACTTGTTTACTGGCGTTTTCTTAACCCCTCTTGATATATTATTTACAAGTTGGCCACTACTTGCACATAACTATCCTATCTCAATCCAATATTGTATTTATGGTGACTTAGTATACATAATCATGTTTTGCCATGCTTCAGTTAGTTGACTATGCTAATTATCATCTGATACGTTGCTTTGCTGTTTGTTGGAATAAATTCGTGCTCCTGATGCTCAGTGTAGAAAATGAAGTGTCATCAATGATTTGTTGTCTGTGCCGTTCTACACTAAAAAGTTAGGGTTTTGTTCACAGAAGAACCATAGTTGGTGACAGGAATGGTATCCAGCGTTGGTGTTCTTTATTCAACACATACTGGACATTGTGAGGACAAGGGGGAGAGCCATTACTAAGGGCAATATCTTAACATTTTGGTGCATGATTATTGTTGTTTAGTTTTTCTTCAGGAGAATGCACCCTTTCCACTGAGGACACCCATTGCATCATTGCTGATGCAAATGACTCCCTCAGATGAAATGATATTTAGTAAATACCCAAGACTCTGCCTGAAATATCCCCTGAATCACAGTGGCAGTTGCATCTTACTGTAGCATCCTGTACTATTCAGCTTGAATTAGATTCTTAAACAATATTTCTTTTCAGACGATGAGCTGGAAGACAACCCAAATCAAAGTGATTTAATTGAACAAGCAGCTGAAATGTTGTATGGTTTAATCCATGCAAGATATATTCTAACAAACAGAGGACTTGCACAAATGGTAAGTACTATATAGTTTTGGTCAGGGTATAATATCGTGGTGCCAGGGTAATACTTTTTTAGATTTTCTGGAGAATACTTCATTTAGAAGTATAATATTTAATTAGAAGTCTGTTGTTGCCTTTATTACTTCAAGATACAATGTGTATTTAGCAACATCATTTCAAGTGAATCACCCAGTTTTGTTCTTTCCGTTTGCATATATTGTAATGATTGCACTAAAGAGTATCAGAGAAAAGGTGCTTTTTTTGTTTGAAAATCATTTTGCTACGGTATTTCATGCAGTTTTAGAATTTTGACATTTCGTTAGTTCCAAGTCATTTGTGGCTCAAGTTTGCTTTTAATGATCTGCCAGACTCTTATATTTCAATTCACATTCGCAAAATCTGTGTTCATTCGTGACCTGTGATTAATTTGCATCTGCAAACTACACCATGAAAGAGCTTGAAATCAGTAATAACAGTATAATATTCTTCAGTCTATCAAGATCAGAATGTAGTTTTGCTATCTTTTTGGACTTCTGGATGTACTTTTTAACTTGTCTTAATGGGTTCCTTAATACACCCTCGCTGATTTCATAACCATTTTTTATAGCTTTCATCACTCCAGTATTTACTCATTGTTCTGCTTGTGTCTACTTGTTTATATCTGTTTCGATAGTCAAAAATATTATAATAACACTCTTTAATCTTTTGGATATCTTTGTTTCAGTATACGCTCCTTGATCTGTTGCTCAACCCCGTAAATTACAGTTTTTGCAAAACATTAAGTTTTGCCAAAGCGTACCTCCAACACCAATCCAACACCAGCTGTACCTCTTTCAAAAAGAATTAGAATTTTTAATTTTTAATATTTACTATGCTCGCGGTAATACATTCGTATAATATTCTTCAGTCTATCAAGATCAAAATGCAGTTTTGCTATTTTTTTGGACTTCTGGATGTACTTTTTAACTTTTCTCAATAGGTTCTAAAATACTCGCTGATGTCATAGTTTTTTTGCAGCTTTCATCACTCCAGAACGGCATAAAAATAAAACTATTTTAGATGAGCTATATTTTTTTGTAGCCCCCAACCCCGAACAAAAATCTGGATGCCCCTTGGCCGTAGGTAAAGTGCCCCTTTACAAAAAAAACGAAGAATCTAGAAAACAAATGACCATAATCTGCTTTTTGGGCCGACTTAACCAAAAATTAACACAACCAAATTTCACGTCCGAGAATACTAGATCAAAAGTTTCAACCAGAGGTTTCAGCCTAAGATAGCGAACTAAAATACGACATTTCGCATTTCCAGTTAATAAAGCATTGAAGCTTCCACTCAATAATTCTAGCCCGTTAGTTCAAGAACGGCTCCTGAAACAAAAGGGTCGTTTAATCAGAACAGGAAGGAAGGTCTCTTATCACCATAATTGTTGTTTAGGTACAGTTTCGGGTTGTTTTGGGGAGAGAGTTGACTAGCGAAGGGGAGGATTTATTACTTTCTTTTAGAGTCTAGCTTTGTCCTGCCTCTAAATGGGTTTTCTAGTTGGATAATGATCATAAGGAAAAGATTTCTACACATGTCCTCTTCATAACCACGCATTTGCTTATGAAATGGTACATTATGTGTCATTCTTTTAAAACGAAATGAATAGACATATTTCAGTATAAACAATAACTGTATTTATTATGGTTGCATTTAGACTGACAAAGCAAAAAAGAGGTGGTTTTCTCAAGCATATCAATTCATCTATCAATTAAAATCTTCAGAAGAAACTAAACGTAATTGAAAGTCAAGCTAAACTTTCAACTCAACAAATATGTTGCCTTAAACGGAAAGTACTGAAACCCTCATAAGATAAAATCTTTTTGTTAAGCTTTACTGGGTAGCATTTGCCTACCAATTTTTTTTCTTGTCTAACATTTTGAACTAGCTGTTGGGATGGCGCGAAGCGCCACCTCAACACCTAGTTGGTGGGGACGCTTTGCGCCCCCCAAAAGCCCCACTGTGTGCGTAATTCGTTACGCGCCATCTTAGTTATGCGCCATAATCAGCATAATTTATTACAGGTACGTACCTGGAACGAGGAGTATCTGTAATTAATAACATTCAAGGAACCGTGAGCCTTTCGATAAGCGTATCTTGCCAAGGGATCCAATTCCGCCGGTGTCACCAGTCCATCCGCTGCCAAATGCAAACAGATACTTAGTCAAATGAAGTCCATAGCATAACAGAATTTTAACAGTGTCACAAATCCCTACGTTATTAATTACAAAGAAAAACTGGTTCAATGGAAGTCAGTGTTATAACAGAAATGCATAGAATTCAGCTATTGTCACAAGTCCCTCCTCCTCCAAAAACAAAATGGATTCCCCTCAAATAAAGTCTGTGACAAAACAGGCTTACATGGAATTCCGTCAGCGTTACAAGTCCGTCAGTTTCCAAATACTAAGAAATACTAAGTCAACTAATAGAATAAAATGAAGGTCTTTATTGCTACTTTTGTCACTGACGGTGGCTCCCAATTACATGCAAATAAAAAATATCAACTTAACACATACATAAAGCAATTCGAAAGTACTTCACAAAGCGAAATTTGGACGCCAGAGCTTTATTGCCCATCTACATAAATAACAAATTAGAGAATTCAAACTGACTCTCCATTATTCTAATTAAGTCTTATTATCAAAATTATCAAACCTATTACAAATAATCATCCCCGCGATCTGAATCTGGGAACAACGCTATCGTTTCTTGTTTCCCTACTAACTGAGCTACATTAATCCAGATGCTGTCATGCTTCATTTTATCTAGTCGCCGCATGAGGTCAAAATCCATCACCGGAGGGGATCAACATTCAGCTCTTGGCAATTTCGTAGACTCGTTATGGAGTGGAAGGAAAGGATTTTTAGTGAATTTTCAATAAATGTCCCGTTTCCTTTACATATTAGTTCCCACCTCCTTTTAGAACTTATATCCCCTTGAAATAACACTATTTACACCAGTCGTTGGAACAAAGCCCTCCCCCACAATACGATTGTACTAAACTTGCAATATGTAGTCGATAAGGGCTTACTTTCAGTTCATTCAAGACCAATCGTAGTTATTCATGTCTGGTAAAATTTACTTAAGCGTAAACAACAATTAAGCTGTTAACCACAAAACAAGCTTTTAACTAAATGTTGAAACAACGGATCAACTTAAACTCTGGAGAAAACGCCAAAAGAGACAACTTTGTTGGCAACGATTCGTCCTCCATTTCTAGCAGCTAAGTTCCAGTTGATCTGGGGAACTCTTTCAGAAGACGAAACGACGTCCAACAAGGTAACTTCTCTTAGCGTTTTCTCTAGAGTTATATATGGATTGACTATTCATCCAATCAGTTTTATTAAGCTTTCTGCCACACAGTGGTCACAACAGACTGTTTGAAGAGAACGAGAAAACCTGTCACTAGTGATGGAGTGTGGGTGCTTGTATCCAATCCCTTATCGTCTGCACAAGGTATCACAAGGGCGGTAAACCATCAGGTTTAATCGGGGCCACTCAAATTCTTACACAATCATCTGGTCTTCGAGTTCGAAAACGTCGCCAGCACTCGAAAAGTTTATAGTTTATCCAACATTAAAGGTGTATTGCAGTTTATTCCTATTGTTGTTGGATTATCTGAGAGAGTTTCCCTAACCGTGGAGAGCAAAGGTTGGTTTCTCAGCGGATTTGCTTTACTTAAATACTGGGTGAAAGCCTCAGCAGCAATTTTAAATTGGTTATGTCATCCATCTTGAAAACTTGATATTCGAGGGTACGGTAGAATATTTCAAATATGCACGTAAGTTGCTATGAGGTGAGTCAAGAAATCCGGATCTCATTCTGACTCAGGCAACGCAGACAACGCCGGCAATCTTTTAAATTTTAGCTTTAAAATATTTTACTGCTTCCAGTATATAATAATAGAGGTTTTTTAATCTGACCAAGATGTGACCCTTATATAAAAAATAGCTATTAGTGTGGGCTTTTCCTTCTTTCTGGTGTGCTAATGAATTTGAAAGTGAAGGGATTTATCTTTGACTTTTTTAAACAAAGTCTGGCTATGTTATGAATAATTACTCCCTCATTGCTCCTCCAAACCCTAGATGATATATACAGGAAGATACATGAAGTCAATATTTAACAAATTCCCATTGTTTAAAATAACCGATTGTGACCTCTTTGAATTACAGGGTCAGAACGAAGTCTAGCAGAAAAATGGAACAGGATTTGTATTTCTCAATTTCAAGAACCACTTAACGTGATATTTTGCAAAATGTAATTGGCCATACCATTGAATGTCAAATTTTAAATGTTTACGACGGGCAGTTTTTTTGAGTTTGGCCTCCAACCAATTTTGTCCATCTGTTCTCCAGGGACATCTTTGCTTATTTCATAACCAGTTTTTAGGGAAGAAAATTGCATCTGAGAAATCATCCTTTGCTATCCACGGTCGTGGAACTGTCCCAGATGACCCAACTAACGTGTTTTGGTTTAGGAATACAGATTTCTCCAGGGTTCTTTATTTTTTCTGTGAATGATATACTTTATTGCAGAAAAGGTTGCTGCCTGTTATTTAAGCCTGGCACGCATATTATTGGGTGTCTTTTACACAGTGAAATGTTTAAACGGTTATACAAAAAGGACATGGTGATCAAAAAGTCAGAAAATCCACATTTAAATGGATGGTGTGGAGAGGTAACTATCTTCCGCATGGTGCCTATATTTTATGTAGAAGTTTAGAGCATTTATAAGTTTCAAATTTATTAAGTTCAAAACTTAGCAAATGAAATTTCTCAAATAACCAAATTTTTACCGTTTGCAGAGTGAGAATGAACGGGAAATTTTGTTTGACCTCCATTGACCCATCCCAAACCTTCCTGAGGGTACGCATGCTCATTTGTTGGTTTTTCATTTGGATGACGTGTACCCAATTTGGAGGATGGCGTGCGTCTTACAAACCTTGACATTCAATTGGGCTTTCATAAAGACATTCAAAACATATTATTTTCCAAAATATTAGTTTTGAATAGAACACCAGAGAAATAGAAAAGTATGTCACCATCGGGGCTCGAACCCTGACCCACGCTTTCGCGGCGTGCGCTCTACCAACTGAGCTAGGTGACCTCCAATGTTAACACACTTTTATTTCTCTACGTTTAGCAGAAAATGCGCGATCGCAAAACCACGCCTTTATTCTATGATTAAGAGATAGAAGATCGAGCCAATTATTAGGCATTAAAATAAATGGAAAAGTGATAGGGTTACTTGGCATTAAGATCACTATCACAGACATTATTCGCCGGAAACAAATGAAATGGTTCGGTCACATCACCCGTTTTCAAAACTCGAGCCACGTAAAATCTGTATATAAGGATGACTTCACTTGCAAGCACCCAAAAGGAAGGCCCCCGAAATGTTGGTCTGACCAACTAAATTGTGACACTAAGCTGCCGATACTGACAGCTGAAAGGATATGTCAAGGCAGAGAGAAGTGGCAAGACTGCATCAAGAAGAACGTGGCGAGGCTCTCTGGAGTACGCAATTAAGTCAAGTAAGTCATTAGGCATTATTTGGCATGCCCAGATAAGTTCGTATGTGCAAGCTTCTTTGTATGTGTGTATGCAAACATATATACATATATATATATATGTATATATATATATGTATATATGTGTATGTGCATATGTATCTGTACTGGGCTATGTGTGCTTATAACGGATTGAATGCAGGAAATATTCAATATTTCATTTACTCCGCTTCTATGTTGACTTAATTAAGCACTTAAGCTTGTTTTCCTACTAAACATTTTATATTACTTTGGAGTTAGTTTTCAGTAACAATAGATCGAAAAAGGGAATGTCAGCCGATCATAACACCTTTCCAAAAAGACGTGATATTACAATTGTATCCAATAAAGGGGTTTCATAGAAATTTATAAAGTCCTTTATGTCAAGGCCTGTAATAATCTTTTAAGACCGGAAAACTTTTCGTGGGAAAATAAACTTACTTTTTTGAACGTGTTTGCCATTACATTGGAATAGCTTCCCTTGAATTCTCAAACAAGTACTTCCCTAATTAATTATTTTCCTGAATTTAAAAAACCTTTCTGCAATGCACCTCTTGCGTACGTTAGTCGTACAACAATAACGATTCTTTAGCAGTAGAACAGTATTCTTGTAGCAAACTTTGGTAACAACAGACTGCAAACTGTGCTTTTGTTCCCGTTAATGGTAAAAGACCTACAGCAATAAATTTTGTATTAGTGCATTTCTTTCTTAAAAAATTCTTAAGTTATTAAATATTTCCCAACCAAAAGTGTTACCCTCTCTCTGTTTACGGAACATCTAAGTTGAAATCGTATTTTAACTATAACTTGTAATATGGAACACCCTTTCTACGTAATTCCGACAGTTTGATTCTTTCGTACCTTTACAGTAGAAAAGTAACAAAAGATAGGAGCGAAAGTAAAAAAGAGTAAAAAAAGTAAAAACCATGATAGCAATTTGATCCTGTTGACTAACTTTGCCAATTCCGTAATTCAACACTAATCACACGATTATTACATCTTTGTAGAAACTGATTAGTTAACAGTGATTTTGTAAGAAAATTGCAACAAATATCGGTTACTAGGCATCATCCCACCCCTGGCACTTAACCACTTTCCACAAAACGTACAAAATTTTGTTAATTAAAGTGATGAATACCTTGATGAATAATATATCAGAATATATATGAAAAAGAACTAAGAAGAATGTGTCTTTCATAGATTACAGCTTTGACACAATTCGATTTCTATATTAATTACAACATGGTGTTTGGCACTTTTAATCAGTATTTTTCTCAATAACGTGTACATAGAGCATATTGTATTTGCTTGTCAGTACTTGTAAATAATAAATTAGTTTGCTAAAGGTAGCAAGTGTTCCCATCATGCAAAGAGTGGAGGGGCTACCGCGCCCCGCTTTCGGTGGCTCTAAATTTTCAAGACGCCCTAACCCAAATCAATTGACTTTCGTTCGATTTGCTCTCAGAAAGGTGCGTCGCAAAAACGTGAGCGAGGTCTCTGTACCTTGACTCGGTGGTTTTGTTTAACAACAGCGAATTCAAGTGAATTGAAAGACCAGTCCATACAATATTAACCTTGATTTAACCCGAAGTAACACCTCACAATGTCCAACAACTCACTATGGACTTGTTATCAGCAGTATATCTTTAACTTGACAATGAGGACCAACCAAATGCCTGTTGTTAGTTTTGTTTCATGTCATCTGTTTCTTATTGATAACATCATCAGTGTCAAGGGGTAAAGTGTTAAGTATAACAAACTCGTCAGTTACATCGGATTATTGTTTGAGAAATGTCTGCAGCTGGCCTTGAGTATCACACACGTACTAAAAAACCCCTTCGTTCAAGTCTTGTTGAAAAGATCACGATCTCCAGGAGTGCAACTAGAGGGGGGAGGGAGGGGAGACCTCCCCTGCCCTAATTTTTCTACCGAAATTTGCCCTCATCTTAAGCACAACTAGAAGGGAGGCCTTGCCCCTGAACGCAAGACGCTAACTGTTGGTCTTCACTTTTATGAGCCATGTGATTCTTAACAAATAAGCACTTTGAGCCTAAAATAATTCTCAAGTCGATTCTTAAATTTTTATGCTATGAATCTACTGTATTTTTTGTTAGAAAATAGGCTGTTAATTGTAGGTAGGGGAAAAGGTAAATTGATTTTCAATAAAACGAACTCCTACGACTTCGTTACTTTATAAAAAAATATATATGAGAAATTTTGCCCTAATGCTGATAATGCTCCCCTGCCCTCAAAAAGTTCTAGTTGCACCCTGATCTCTGTATAGGCCCTTTTGATCAATGCAAACAGCCACTCTTAAGAGGCGTAGACAAAATCGAGATCAATAGAAATGTGTTTTGTTTCACACTTCTATATTCTAAGTCAGATTTATTAGTTCTAATTTCGTAAATATTCCCTCTATTTAAAAAATACATCTTGGAATTTTAAAATAGTCTTTTTAATTTAAAAATATATATTTTAATGATATGCCTTATAATTTATAAATGTACCTTCCAATTAGAAGATATGGTTCATAAATTAATAATGCGCCTTCTTGTTTAACTATGTACCTTTTTATTTATAGATGGTTTTAAATAGGAAAATAATCCTTCTAAATTAAAGATATACTTTCTTGTTCAGATTATCTTCTGAGATCAAAATATACCTTATAGTTTTATAAATACGCCTCCTAACTTCGATACGTTGATTTAATATTCTAAAGCCTCATAAAGGCCTTGCAAATCTACTTCCAACTTTTCATATTCGTCCATGAAGGCGGGTCTGTAGGATGAAGAGATAGTTTGTTTTAAAGAAAGTATGCTTCTCCGCTAAGAAAAAATGTACAAACTAGCTAAAAAGGCAGCTGTATATCATTAACTTCACTTCCTAAACATGTTAAGACATATCAAATGAAACAATTGAGAAAATTGCAGTTCCTGCTAAAACAAAAACAAGCGATCGGATTTTACAAAACACACACACACACATTAAGAGGGAATCGTTATCGGCAACGAATTGCAAACGTTGTGCTTCGTATGTCTTCCTGAATGTAGTATTTGCCTCAGCGGAAAGCTACGGTAATGACCTTTCTGTGAAGCAAGAAGAGCGAATAACCGTCAACTTCATGGATAGACAAAATCAACGGTTAAAAACGAATGACCTTTGAACAGGCACTCAAAGGATAAAGTTATCGACAAAGCCCAAGTCGAACTATTCAAGATGTAATATAGTATTAAAACCGAGAGAGCCTAATGAAGAGAAAGTCGAACTCAAAGTACATGGTGGACCATTGGGAAAAATTATTTTTTATAGGGAGTCTAAAAGTCGTTGTGACGACGTTCGACCTTATTGTTCAAGCCTTTGCGGTTACAATTCGAAGAAAAGTAACAGTTGCGAAGTTATTTAGATGATAGAAACGTCCTTGGGTTCCTGTTATTGAGAGCAAGTTACTTGAAGGTATGAGAACTACATCCGGGGTATCGTGAAAAAGGAGGATCCCTCGTCTTTTAACAAAAAGAAGTGAGGTAGTCTTAGCCAGTAATTCATATAGCATAATTTGGTAGATCTGAAATGGCTGACAGTCACGGTTGGGTAACAATTGCAAGCTCTACGAAGGAGGAAGCCAGTTCTTCAGGACATGGGAAGTCACAACAGCATGTTTGTGATACGTACATACTTCCTTTATGACTGGCATGAATCATGCAATACTAAAAACGAATAAACTGTAGCAAAGGTGAAATCACCACTCTTTCATATTTCCTCTACATTTAGCTATAAATTCTGGCGATCAAAAAACTGGCAAGTGATAAGTAACTGCCGCACTTACAACTTCCTTCTCTGAATTCAGATATTAAGTCCGCATTTTAATATCAGTAAGAAAAACAGATATGCCCATTCACAGCTTGAGGTTGTATCCTTTCAAAACATGATCGATAAAAATATTTCCATAAAGAACTTGTTAAAGATACCCAATGCTTTAAATATCTACAAGCACAATTTTGGCACGTGATAAAGTGGGGTTTTTACCAAACTGTACACTCAAGCTCCCTAGGTTAGGATCTTGACAGCGAACAACAGCCGCTGGTGGTTATCAGGCGCGTAACAGGCGGGGTTCAGGGAGTGCACGACCAGATTGTGATATCATGGGGGCCCCAGCACTTCTAAATAAATTTTTATTTATGCGAAATTTGAAAAAAAATTGACAAAAAGATCGTGAACGCATAAATGCGATTCTTCATATTAATCAAAAATCTTCAGGAATACAAATCTTAAAATACATACTTTTCTCCAGGTTGTGCAAATACAGAAAAACAAGCAAAAGGAGTTGCAAACGAAGAAAGAACTTTTGGAACAGATGATGGAGATCGTTGAGGAGGGGTTTGAGGACCTGCAGAGGGAAAAGCGCCGAAAGATGGAGGAAAAAGAACAGCGGTGGCATCGTCGATTTCTTCGCTGGATTCGACGCAGATGAGTTGTCATACCATTCTATGGACATATCTATTAAAACTAATTTATGATGTTCATAAATAGAAAATAGATATATTTGACAATGAAATATGTGGTTTGATGCTATTTTGTTGTGTCTGTCTTTGAGACAACTAATTACTTAGTTTTATGAATGCCCTTTTATGGCATTAGAGATAACATGGGCACGTTGCATAAAACTTGCGGCAGAAATTGCGCAAGCACAAAGGTTGCTCAGTTATAGAAGTCTGCTTTGAATGCCGTATTTTCATAATCTAAAGTTGATGCAAGAATTCATGTTCATGTAAAGTGTTTTTTAAACGGGGTTATACAGCGAATTAGGGGGAAGGGGAGGCACAGTGAAGGCGTTATTCCTGTTACACTTTGCGTTATTAAAGAAGCCAGGTCAATGATAATGTCCTAGAGGCGATGACAGACCACAAGTCTATATTTGATAAAGAAATTTCTTGGTACATTTCCAATCAATAGGGATTCCATGATCACGATGATGATGATGAGGTTGATGATGATCATGATGATGATGATAATGATGATGATCATGCCCATGATGATGATGGTAACGCTTACGATGGTTATGATGATCACGATGACGACGACGGTAGTGATTATGGTGATAAAAATTAAGATGCAGAGAATGATAATGATGATGATGATGATGATGATGATGATGATGATGATGATGATGATGATGAAGATGAAGATGGAGATGACGATCAGATGGTCCCTTACATCATAACAGAAGAGAAAGCAAAAGAAGGAAATAATGCAGGAAAAAATAAGCAAAAGGCATGGAATAGGAAAGAGTTTAGCAATCAAACAAAAAATAGAGCCAAAGCAAAAGAGAAAGCGGAAGGAAAGAAATAACAAATTAAAGAGGTGCCAAAAGGAAGAAAAAGGGGAAAAGAACAAAGAAAAATTATAGTGAGAGAAAGTAGACAAAACAGCTAAACAAAAACATGAAAGGTATTTATAAATAAATCATTACTGACCTTCAATTTTTCATTTAGTTCTGTTGATACTCTTCTGGATGCACTTGTTGTTTGCATTGTCAAATATTTACAGGCATCATGCACTACAAAAGGAAGAGAAAAGTCTACTGGCAGAACATCTTTTTAAATACATGAGCACATGAAATGTATTGGTTTTTGCAGCTGTACTACAAAAATAGGAAGTATGTGACTGTTAGGGCTTGAACCAGTGACCCACACTTTTGTGGCATGTGCTTTACCAACTAAACTATGAAATCTCTGTAGTTAAAATATGAGATCATTTGCCTTGGACTGCCATTGTTCATCAAACACACACTGAATCAGTGATGTCACTGAGAAGAAGAAGAAGAAGAAGAAGAAGAAGAAGAAGAAGAAGAAGAACGTTATTCGTCAAAATTTTGGGTAAAGTACTTGATTAGGCTGTAGCAAAACAATAAATAATATTTTTCGTTAAAACTAATCTGCCAAACTATGAAAAAGCGGAGCCTAGGTCTAAAATTAGGTTTTGCGAGTTCAAACACGATTTTCTGAAGTCGGAAATGCGTAGAAATTATCCAATCACCAATGAGGCATGCGTAATAACTCAGCATTCAAGTACGATAAAAGCGCAAAATTTGCGCTGAAAGCCTGTAATCGGTAGGTATTACAAGTCATAAAATCTCAGAACCAGATATCGAAAGGGTTACGCTAAATCGGGAACTACAAAGATAAAGGTAGAGTTACCTCCTCCCTCCTCTCCCTCGAAATAGGATTACCGTATTTCCTCTTATTAGCGCCGGGCCTCAAATTAGGGCTGCCCTCTAATAAGCGCCGTACCTTGAACTAAATTTATTTTATTAGCGCCGCCCTCTAATTAGCGCCTCCCCTCTAATAAGCACAGCACCTAAAGAAAGTGGCGCTAATTAGAAAAAGGGAAAACACTATACAGAAGGGTAATTACACAATAAAATAGGTTGTTAAAGCTTCTGAATTATTTTTGATCCTTCATAAACCAGACAAATTTCATAAATTTTGCGAACTCAAGCTCATAATCATTTTGGGTTTTCTATAAGCGCCGCCCACTAATTAGCGTCGCACATTGTTGGTGAATTTGTAAATAAGAGGAAATACGGTTAAGCCAGATCCTGACAAAAAATGATCTCGAAAGGAAATATTTAATTAATTACCCCCAAATTAATAGCTTATTTTGTCAAGAAAAAACAAGGACATCAATCGTAGCAACACACCAAAATTTGTGCCGTTGCTCACTGGTTAATTGTTCTGTAAATATCTTGAGACTCTCCATCCGTGGAGCAGATTTTCCATTCGACGTCATTACATATAACGCACGTGTTTCCGGTTCCAGAAAATGATTGGTTGATGATTCGCATCAGTTTACGACTGGAAATGTTTTCTTTCAAAATATTAAAATGCTATCATATTATTATGAAGAGGGTCCATAAAACCTAAGTATAGGTTTACACTAACTTTGGTTTCCTGGTTTTAAACGAAATGAAGTTAGTCAATATAAATCAAAGTTGAGAACTTGACTCGCAAACGGCAGTAGTGGATTTCCAAGTGATTGTAGCCACAAATGAGCATACCTTTTGGAAATGCCACTCCATATCCGTACCGTTTATAGAACATGACATTCTTAAAGTTTTCCTCTGCAACAAAAAGTCTTCTTTCCAGTTAATCTCCGCTTGTAAGTAAAAAAGATGTAGAGATAAAATAGATCCATGCCTGAAACCTTAAACAAGACTTATGCTAGGTTTATATTTACTTGGACTAGTTTATTTTGCGGTTGGCGAGGATTGGGACTGTTAAACCCTTACCAATATAAATGCTGATAATTGTACTTTGCAATTGGGTATCAACTTACGTACGGTTTTCATTTACTCTTTTCGCAGTTGGAGAACACGTTACATTTACCTATCCTCGTGGTTTGCTCAGTTATTCCATAGGTGATACAATTGGTGCGCAGTTAAAAGAAATTTTAAAGCGAAGATAATTATGCGATTTAGACAAGATGTCCAAGGCGTGTATAGGGGGAACCAAGAAATTGGAAAAATAAAATGAACCATATTGCTTGTTCCACCAAGACCTTTAGAAGGTCTGCTTTTTAACTTCACAACGTTCTTCGCATCTTCATACATATATCGGTAGTCAAATAACCTGAATATGATACTATCGTATTGTCAAAGTAACTTCGGTTACTTCGAATAGGTTATGTGGCAGTACGTCTTGATGAATGAAAATATGATGTTAGAAATTTTAAATATTTTTCAATGTTATACTTGTAAACTGCTTCCACACTAACGGACACAATCATGTCACACGCTTACTTTGGCCTGGTTATTGAAAGAGAACAATACGTAAAGGTGGAGACCCAAATTATTGTCAGAATGTTTTAAAAGAGATATTATCACCTTTTAGAAGCTGCCTCTTTGTTTACAGCAAGAAGGTAACACATTCCATCACTAACGAGTAAGGGTAGTGTGCTATTGTAATAATATGCCAATACGTATAATGTATAATACAGCTGGTTGCTCATGCTTAGGCAAAGTTCTTCTTTCCACTTCTAGTTTAACTCGTTCTTTTCGCTTGCTTGTTACGTGCTATCTCCTTTAAGATTGAACCTTCTTGGTAATATCCTCGCTTAGTAAACTAATCTAGACCAAGCATAATAGATGAAGACCTGGGCGAAGATCTATCCAAACTGTATCACACGAAGAACGCCTTTAAAGACCTTCTTGGGTTGTAAGAGCTCGACAGAAAACCCAATATCTGTGACTTACATTAATGGAATCTCTACTAGGAAAAAGACGTCCACACAATAGACGTCTATGATAAATAGGAGTGGACGGAAAATACGTGGGTGCTTGAAACAACTTCAAAACTTAATAAACGGATGGCTTGGAATAAGCGGGGGAGGAGGGTAGAATCAATTCTTTGGAAATAATTTCTGATAGTTGTAAAATGAAAATAAAACAGAAGAGACATCAACATAAGAAATCTTTTAGCCTCAGAAATCTTTACATTGATCACATAAATATCCTCAATCAATTAAACCCGCAAATCGAGAAGAGAGGATTTGAAATGTTAGTTTTGAAAAGAACACTAGAGAAATAGAAATAGGAAATGTGTCGCCACCGGGGTCGAACCCGTGACCCACGCTTTCCCGGCGTGCGCTCTACTAACTGAGCTAGGTAACCTTCGATGTTAACATACTTTTATTTGTTTAGTCGCCACCGGTGGACATTCACCGGTGGATATTGACATCCAGTTCAACGCAATTAAACCCGTAAAATTGTTTATTTTTAAATGATCAAACCCAAAATGAATAAGCGGGTTATTTAATAAGCTGCAGAGGCGTAAAAAATTTCAAAAATTAATAAGTGTATGAGCTCATATTCCACCCGCCCGCGTTGAGAAATACGAAGGTCGTTCGTGAAGGTCAACAACCCGAACGAAAGTGTAAAGCAAATGTGAGTCTAATAGATTGTGATTCGGCCATCGGTACACATTTACTACACTGGAACATTAAATTGCTCATAAAACGTTAATTAATGTCAGTAAAAATGTATTTTTAGTCTAAAAACGTTAATTAAATCAACGTTAATAAAAGCCACGTTAATTCGTGTACATGTTAATCTTGTGTATTAAGGTACATAGCATTGGAAAGGGAATGCACAAGGGAGTAAGGTAACTTAATTTTTTGTAGAAGGTCAAACATTCAGGAACATCATGACTGTTTTGTTGATTAACATTCAAATTCAATGGTGCAGGTTACCCCGGCGGTCAACTGCTGTCTTACCGCTAGGAAGGACACCCAATCTTACTAGTTAGCATTATTCTATAGTATCATTCTATAGATAATTACTAACTTTCAATGGGCTTTGGATAGATAGATGGTCCGGATGGCAGTCCTACCTTAGTCAAGTTATATGGCTCAGAGAGGTTGACCTCTAATTGCGAGGAAGCTGGATGTCGATGTCCACCGGTGGACGATTGAGAGCTAACGTGGCAACTAGAGAAACAGAGCAGGGTGGCAGAGAACCGGGGAACGCGGGTACGCCGTTCCCTCGAGGTGAGCTCAAGTCAAGCGAAGCGCGACCTCAAGCCGTGTAAGTCATAAATCAAAGAATTGAGATTGCACAGCGTCGGTAAAAGTTTCTGTCGAAAGTCTCTTCGAATGGCTCTTTTCAAGGTAACTACTAACACTAAGAAGCGGAACCAGTAAGAACTCCCTGAATTTTATGTCATTGTAGGTACAATATACTTAATTATGCAACAATGTAAATTCATTATTTCACAGGAAATTTTGTTATTTTCCGCACTCCCTCGAAGTTTCCAGTTTTCTGCCACCCTGAAACAGAGTATGTTGACATCCGTAGGCCACCTAGCTCAATTAGTAGACCACACGTGCTAAAGCGTGCTAAAGCGTGCTAAAGCGTGCTAAAGCGCTAAAGCGTGGGTCAAGGGCTTGATCCTAGGGGGTGACATATTTCCAATATTGTATATAAATTGAATGAAAGATTGATATATAATTGCTGAAAGAAAACAGTGATTTATAGAGTGCACAAGGTTTCAACTCCTGTCTATATTAATAGCCAAAAAATTCATCTGAATCGGTTACTTCTCAAGATTGTAGGCTTCCGGTAACGTAGATTTATTTGCCTGCTAGGCTGAGGCATCGACGGTTCAAATAGTTAACAATGGAATGAATAATCATTTGAAAGCGATTCAAGTCCCTCAAGTCAAGTCTCTTCATTAAGTGGTGTTTTTGATGGTCTTATTAAAAAGTGTCTGTATGATGCACTTCAATTTTAAGTTTGTTAAGATACATAATTTCATCAGTGAAGGATTCCTTTTTCTCTTCAAACATTGTTGCAAGCCGCCTATATAAAGAAAAAGGTCTTGTAAGGAAGGAGGAAATGTTTCGATGAAGAGGACTGCGGTACGAGGCTAGCAGTAGTACGTGTTTCATATTGCGTATTACAACCCAGCCTATCCCTAAAATCCTTTCAGTTATCGTCCTTCAATTGGGTAAATTCGTATGACCAGTGTCTGAACAAAATACAAGACGCATTGAATAAACATAAGACACGATAATAATCTTCAGGTTCCCTTCCTTGAGTGATGCAGTTTTGAGTAAGGTGCTAGAACAGTCGATTAACTCCAGGAACGAGAAGGATGAAATCCCCTATCGATGGAGCATGGAATTAGAGTCCAGTAATTTCAACCCTTATAAGGACGTTAAGTCCCCTTGCCCGATGTATTTTCGGATTTTAGACCGCCCTCTGACCGACTTCTTAGGCTTTGAACCAAATTTCAAACATCCCCCTTCCCCTGGTGACATAAGCTACGATAAAAAATTCCAGGCTCCTCTCTTTGCCTGATGAAGTTTTGAACAACCCCTCCGATAAATATAAATGAACCCGCAGTCGATAAACTGCAGGAATGAGAAGGATGAAATCCTCTATCGATGGAGCAGGGAATTGGAGACCAAGAACCCTGATCAGGAGGTTAAGTCCCCTTGCCCGATGTATTTTCGGATTTTAGACGGCCCTCTGACCGATTTCTTGGGTTTTGAATCAAGTTTCTAACATCCCCCTTCCCCTGGAGACATGAGCTACGATAAATAATTTCCAGACTTCCCTCGTTGCGTGATCGAGTTTTCGATAACAGGAACGAGAAGGATGAAGTCCCCTATTAATGGAGAAGTAATTTTAACCTTGCTAAAAACGTTAACTCTCGTTGCCCGATATTCCACTTTGTTTGGTAACAACATCCTAATTTTTTCGAAAATCCTCTCAGTTTTGGAGCTCACCTTCATGATGGTATTATTGGGTGACCACCTTGCAGTCTCTCAATCGAAGACCCCTGATGAGCAGTGAGCCCGACATTGAAACTACCCTAAATAAACAGAAAAACCACCAAACAGGCTAACTAATATATAAAGGGCAGATGGGGCGTCCAAGGGCGCCCTCAATTTTGGCCACCTGGAAGAGAAGCAAGCCATGAGGCAGACTCAACCGCCCAGTAGGACCACCTCTCGCGGATTATGGAAAGAACCTGTCATCAATGAGAACAGATACTACATCCATTCTTTGCCAAAAGTCCAAGAAGTGACTACCTTGCTCTACCCACCCCTGCACTGATTGGCTGCGGAGGCTCTTACTGCGGCCCTAACCAAAGCCGTAGCTTCGATGTCATTGCTTGGTCGATTGTACGTTACGCTGGCGACCGACATCGAATCAACGTCCACATGACGTAGTTATTTATACCAGAGGTTGGTTGATAGCATCGAAAGGATTGCGTATTTTAGAAAGTTTGAAAGTTTGCGTCTGACCATAGACCTTCAACCTGGTCTGACAGCAGTAACGCATGGGGCGGAAAAACATCTTCCGCAGTATGTGTTTTCCCAGGCATATGTCATTGTATTGAACTGCCAAAACTTGTGTTATACAAACAACGTCTATTTTGCTACTTTATCAAAAGGCCTTGTTTATTTTCTCTCTTATTCTCTCTCAATAACCGAGTCAATTTCTTTCTGAAATATTTCTAAACAACGTATGTTTGTTTTACTATCAGTTCTATGGTAGACACAGCATTTCAAGTCGTATTATTTTTTAATTTTGAGCAAACGAAGTTAGAATTTACGTAGATCAGTTGCTTTCAATACCGCTAATTAATTTTTCAAAAATTTACTACCCAGGACATTCTTATTCCAGCCCCCCGCGTATTAAATTTTCCACCCATTTGTTAAAATATGAAATCACTCAGTAAAAGATGACGGTGGCCTTTTACGAGGCTCGAAGAAGTGTGAAGACGATCATTACTCATGTTAGCAATAATATTGTCATTGAGCAGGAGGACGAGGGGAACATTTTCAAAATCTTGGAAGACATGTGGGAGACTGCCATGACTTCGAATAACTGGCTAATGTTTGTGTTGTATTGCCCTACGTTTAGGGAGTTGCAGTTGATTCTAAACATTGCTTCTTGACTTCCTTTTTGGTCATTTTCCAACCCCCCCGTTTATTAAGTTTTTTGTTTTTTCCAACACACACCCCCGTTTACTCCGAACCCCCGTCTATTAGGCACCCAAGAGTACTTATGAAAATCCATGTATATGATAAGTTGACTAGTTGCTCCAATAATGTAATCGCACGGACTGAAAAGATCTGATTTGAAGTGATACGAGAGAAATAGAAAATGTATCACGGCCGTGTTGGTGGGATCCCGGCTTGGACACATCTCTTTCCCCCCAGTGTCTTTTCAAAATAGTTTTAAATCCACGCTTTTCCATGAGACTTAAAAGGTTAAAATAGGCGCCTTGGACTGCGCAAAATTCAGCCCTTCTATACTTCGAGACCCACCTGACGAATAAGATTTTGTGCGACATTTACGCCGGGGTGTGAACTGCCAGATCTACCTGTGCTATTTTGTATTCTGCAGCGAGCCGTTACCCTTCTACATTGCTTACCTGTTGCTGGGTGTTGCGGTACTCTACCATGCATTACATTGCGACGCTAGTGATCCATTCCGAAAATCTGTACGTGTTTGCTCAACAGTGTCCTCTAATGTACTTCTGCTCCTACCTCTCACATCAGGTTTACTACTGTCCTGATTTCAGTACTTCTCAGGTTGACGCCACCATAATTTTTTTTATATTTTATATTTTGTAAGGCTGTTTTGTGTCATCTACGTTGCAAGTCCTGCATCATCAACCGTTGCCAGGGAGACGATGGAGCTTCGGTTGGTCTTATTCCTATACTCTTACTTACCCGCACTGGGTGATCTAACGAGGGGCTCAAGACCTTTCCAGGCACAACTTTTTAGGTTTACGGAATACACAATCTGCTTTGTCATGCTAAAATATTAGTTCAATAAAAGCGTTCCACTTTACAGCTTTTCTCTTTTTTTTCTTTATTGTAGTATCCTTTTAAAAGTTATATTTTTCTGGTGAACCTTTTTCTCATTCTCTAGATTGAAACATAACATTACTTGTAGGAAACTTGTTTAAAGTCTAAACAACATTTTTAAAATAATATCATAACCGGAAAAGACTCCTGGTACTACAAAATCTGTAGATAATATTTATTAACGGAATCATTAGTGAATTGCCATTTACCGGTTTCGTTGCACCCTCATTTGTTTCTGCGTAATGGATATCCCGATTATATTGTAAACCGTTGCATCAACAATAAACTTTCAACTTAGTCATCCTATAAATTCGTTACTAGAATGTGTCGGCCAACAATCTAGGACATTGCTGTGACCAGTGTCTGGCAAAAACGGTTTCAAATCTGAATCCGTTATTTAACGTAATTTTTTTAGACATTATTTTTATTGCTCAGTTGATACTTCAGACTAATACAGACAGTTTTTCAAGTTATGTAATGGATTTATTCTAGTCGTTCCCAAATCTACTGAATTACCTAATCTACCCAAATTTCTTGCACTCTCAATCCAATGTCAGTTAAAACGTATTCCCCAAGCAATAATCTGATTTGAAAATCTGATAACAACTACTGGCTTTCAAGTTTCCGTTGCTTTGGGATTCTTCGTCAACATTTTCTATGCTGATTAGCACTTGCATACAACCTAGAGAGAGTGACTGATTTCTTTGAGTGGCGTGGTGTAATCCACCTTTAAAAGAAACAGCGTGAATGCCAGCAAATCTCGTCTGCTTTGTTGATTAAGTCTGAAACCTCGCACTCCTTCATTGAAAGACTGTGCCCATAAACGAAATCAAATCTCAGCAAACTACATAATTTGCTCATCTTCTTTATCTTCACTGATATGTCTTTAATTCCCAACCTACGAACTCTTGCTAAAAAATGGTATCAACGACCAGAATTTCAATAACCTGCTCAGCTCTGGTTTTAAAGAAATAAGCTTACTTGCTAACAAATAGATCCTAAATAAGCGAGCAGGATCGTCCTTCATAGGAAGCTGTGAAGAACGAAGAAACATTTTGTCTCAAGGAAAGTCTTCTTAATATTTTGATTAGCATAGTCTTAAAGCGGCTCTTCGTGTTGTTTATTGCTTAGAGACAGACTTCATATCGATGGGCGATGTGTAGACCTGCTTCCTTATTGATTTGAAAATCTGAACTTTGTCGTGCGAAGAGATTCACAGTTTGAACCATGACTCTGTCAGCATTCTTGGGCAAAGTTGGACATCTTGACTACAGAATCGGTTGGGGTTGTACGACCGAGAGACGAAGATATTCCCAGGAACTTTTGCAGTTAGAGAACAGAAGAACTATTTAGGTTTTGAACAACGTGGTGTTCTAAGACACTGATTTTAACAGTGGAGTAATCGTTGCTTAGACCAACAATTCACGATGTCCTACCAAGTTTGGACAGGAATGCACTGTCAATTCTCTAACCACGATAAGGATGTTCATCAACAAATTCTTCTTCAAGCGCCGTCATATCAGGGCGCCCATGCCTAATTCCATCTCGGTACGTAACTAGAAACAGCTTGTAATAACTAGTAAGTGATTGAAATAACTAGTAATAATACTAGTAAACAATTTCATCAGGAGGATCACCAGTAAAAGTTTGGAAAAGTCATAAAGTTTTGTAGGCATTGGTCAAGTAGTTTAACCGAGTTGAATTAACCAGGTTTGGCCTGAGCCTACATGGCCTCCATGTAAAGTTGGGTTTGCTACGCTAGCTAGATGATTGGCGACGGTTTTAAGGGTGTTGTTTTGCTCTCTCTTGCTTTAGAGAAACAAATACTTTACAAACAAGTAAATGTACGCCAGTAGAGTGTAAATGAGTATTCAAAATCTTCACTTGCACTGCTACTTGCCTACATTCTAAATTGTCACACCAGTAAATTTCCAGTGTCAAAGATGACACCAACAGCATGTGCCGCCTATGCTATATTTGCACTCCATGCCTTAGAAAGATATGTCAAAGTTTCCTTTTGGTTTATTTACTTTCTCAAACCTTTAAGACCCAAAGATACATGAAGAACATATTTGCACTACAAAAACTATAGAATAATACTCATTCACACACGCGCTCACTCACTCACTCACACACAAAGATACAGATGAACACACACAAAAGACACACAGAGACACAGATTTACACACAGAAACACAGATTCACACACACACACACACACACACACACACACATACACGAGACACATAGATTCACACACAGAGACACCGATTTCACAGACAAAGACGCAACACATTCTGCACTCAAGAGTTACGCGATCAATGTTTAGGGGTATTCCACTCATTCAGGTGTCTCTGTATATTGGGTCTGTGTAGGCCATACACAAGGATTTGCTAATTTCTCATTTTTGGTCTCCTAGGGTCATCCTGGTTCTTTTCCACTATGGCCATGTAAATGGTGGCAGTCCGCACCATAAAGCTCACATTGTGTCCAAGCTGTCGCAATCTGTTCCTTCATCGTCGTCGTCGTAGGGTGCCTTACCATGCTAGATGGCATTAGCTACCATGTTGCGCCATTCCTTTCAAGCTTCACTCAGATGGAACATTCCCCAACCCGACCAGGTACGTCTCTCTCTGCCTCCCTTGCTGTCTTCTTCCCGGTACGTATCCCGATAACGCCAATCTTTCCAATCCACTCGCTCTTACAATGTGGCCGAGAAAGCGGGGTTGTCGCTTTCTAATTGTCTTGAATAACTCTGGCTCACAACTGGCTCGTTGAAAACGTGATTGTTGGTGTTCGGCTTATCCAGGCAGTACGAAGCATACGTCTAAGGAACCACACGTCCGTTGCTTTCAGATGCTTTTCCATTCGTGAGTTGATAGTCCACGACTCACAACCATACAGTAAGGTTGACCAAACATAACAGCGGAGTACTGGCAAACTTTGTCTTGAGACCGATGTTACTTGTCAGCGGGACGCTTTTCATATTTTAAAGCAGATTTAGCAATTCCAAATCGCTTTCTGATTTCTTTCTTGCATCTAACAACACTGCCCAGATAGTTGAACTCTGTAACTTGCTCCAACAGATTTCTATGAACAGAAATCTCACAACAAGGTACGGTTCCTTCATAGATAATCAAAAACGCATGATCGTCAGCTTTAGTAAAGGTTCTTCATCACTGATGTATTGATTTGTCCGGCGTGTCATACCCCTTCCAATTTTTCCAATTCTACCCAACGAGGTGTTAGACACTGCCCACATTTTGCAGCCACATTGTAGTATGGGTCTGTTACAGGTCTAACAAATGTGTCCTCCAATAGTGGGCAGAAGATCTCTGCTTTGTAAGATGAGAATAAGACTAACGATAGTATACATAGTATGCACTTATCGCATTATTATAATAATAATAATAATTATTATTAGAATTATTATTGTATGGATGTCATCTTAGAAGTGTTACCCTCTTACTAACTTCCTGTGATTTAATTTTTTCAAGCTTTGACATACATATTTTATCTTAGAATTAGGATATCAAGAAGACGAAGGTTTTATACCATTTCGAATTATCAACGTATTAAGAACAATTAAAGGTTTTCTTCAAGTAGCTAACAAGATTTTAAGCCTTGAAAATGCCAAATGTTCTTACCAAAAAATCCGTGTATACTTTCTAAAGCGGCTTGCCCGTGCCCGACCTAGTTGTCACTTTCGGTGGCCTATTTTTAGCTCGATTACCACCCTTCCCCTGTGGATAGATACATAAGATATGCTAATTTTACTTAGGCCAGGAGAGAACTGGGGGGAGGGGGGCACGTGGATAGCACGTGCGCACAACAGACCTGTCCTGGTAAAATTTAAGTAACATATAAACGAATTGAGAACTGATATACTCCTTCTACTTCATATACTTTGCTGTAAACAGCGAAAACATCTGGATACATCTAGTGATGACTATAGGCTGTCCAGTAACTTGCAAAGCACTTTTAATTGGCAATCCAACAAAGTTTAGGCAATGTAAATCATGGAACTCGAAAAGCAGTATGGCTTTTACAAAACTAGATTTCACGTTGTGTAACCACCACATTCCGCATGTGCGTGAAACCCCCAGATATTTTTAGTGATTGAATTTTCTATTCTAGATAACAAATATAACGTCATTCACATAAAAAACCTGAGCTGTGAGATCATCTATGCTATGACGTAATGTACACTCACTGACATCAGAAATTTCTCTGTGTCACAACGGCTCGAATATTGGTTGCACAAGTGTGTAAACATACGTGCACTTCAAAGGAATTGACACTACATTTCGCCTCAATAGATTATGCAATGTCCCAAGTCCACAACAAAAAACGGGACAACTTGTTGTGCAGAGAATCAGCAACGTTACCAAACCGGGACGAGTAAAACGCCAATCAAGAATGTTATGATAGCCCTGTCACAGCAGACCGGTAATCAACTGCTCCTGCACGACGGTAAGTTAGTCTCAGGAAACAGGAGAGGCTAGGAAAGGAAATCCAAGTACACGTCCCTCTATTAACAAGCCAACTATAAACAAATGAGCGCTCCTATCCCCGAACTGCTCAGCAAATTCAAAAGTAGATACCATGACACAAACACCTATAAAACATCCGCAGCATTTATACCTCGTAAGAACTGTTCCATGCACACAAAATATAGATGCTACCAAAACCTAGTATCAACAATGGCATAAGTATCAATAACAATAGCAAGGGCATTACCAACAGTAAATAGAAGAAGCAGCAGGAGGAGTAATAATGCTACCGATGACGAGGTGGTGGTGTTAGTAAGAGTAATAATTGTAGCTGCAGTGGTAGTGGTAATAGAAGTCGCAAGATCAGTAATAGTAGTAGTAGTAATAGTAGTAGTAGTAGCAGTAGTTGGTGTAGCAGTAGTAATAGAGGTAGTAATAGTAATAGTAGTAGTAGTAGTAGTAGTAGTAGTAGTAGTAGTAGTAGTAGTAGTAGTAGTAGTAGTAGTTAAACAAAAATCAAAACATTTACTTCCCGGTTAGGTAAAAAGAAGAAGATAGGCTTAGTCGGTTTGTTACGAGAATTCGACCGTCCAGGTTCGCCAGGCCCTGGTTCGCCATTCCTAGGAGTGGCTTAGCAAGGACATACCAGGGCTGTGCATGTAGACTGGTGCAGGGTAAGGAAGCCTGGAAGAGTGTCTTTAAAGGTGCCACAAGTGCCTTTTGGCAAGCTTTGCCTAAAGTGTTAATGATGACTTGTGATATGTAGCGATTCAATTATTATTATGATGGTGTCCTCTGTTATAGTTTTATTTGGAAAAAATATAACCAACGTTAAAGACTTTGTTAGAAGAACGTCCTTACACCCAGTTTTAGAAGAATTAACTGTGATTTTGCCCTGAATTTTTCCATTAATTTTTTGAATGCTAGCATTATGCTACTACGTAGAAGCCTATTTTTTATTCCTTTAGTTTGTATTCGTGACTTTAACTGAAAGTAGGCAGACCTATCTGTATCATGACTATCGATCATAACCTACCGCCTTTCGAGTAGTGTAAACACGAACAGGGAACCAGTACATCGGTCAACCAAGTTATTAGATCTTACATGACCACAACAGTAAAGCCCGAGGTGGTGCTAATGGCTTAAAATCCTGTAAGCTCTTCCTAAAGCAATAAAATGGCGGAGACGTTAATAAGAAAATTAAGTGTTTGATTTCATTTTTGATTTGTGGAAAGGCTCCGCTATGCAGCGGTGCCATGAAAGCTGCTTGTTTAAAGCCAACCACTTTAAAACACAATAAAGAAGGCTATTGTTCTGCGGGGCAAATTTTGTGGGATTGAGATTATATCAACAAGATCAAGACTTGATTCATGTAAACGTTAAAGAAGTTGCATCTTCTCAACTTAGAGATATCGATGTACCTGCAAACATATTATAAAGGGAAGGGATTGCTACAAGCATTTTTGTCCTTAATAGCAAACTGCAGTCCTTTTCTCCTACTTTAGATGAAATCTGGCAATATCCGAGAAGGTAAACAATTCTTAGCGGCAAAAATTTTAGCTCTATCATAGTAAAGCAAGACTACAAAATCAGAACAGTTTTTATCATTGTAGATTGTTATTTCTCTTCCCCTCGAAAAATGGAATTTGCAAATAGGAAAAGATATTTCCGAATAGCGATATGAAATTTAAATGTTCTGCTGCCAATTGCAGTGCTATTCGATTTTCTTTGAAGTACTCATTATTAACATCCTCACCAATTATTTGGTATTGTGACATCTTTGTATTTAAGAGCAGCTGATGCCAAAGGCAACAATATCTAACAAATACAGCACATATCTAGCCATATTTAGCTTTTCCTGAAGGCAGTACGAAAAAAAAGAGGTTAATTTAGGTTGATTAAGAGGTGTCGCTCTCGTGGTTGTTATTTTCTACAACGTGTTTGATCTTCTCATTTCCTATAAATTCATCGTAAAAGCTTTCTCACTTCACTCCATACGATTGCTGTGATCGGGTTTATGGCAAAGACGTTAAGCAGAATGAATCCGTTAATCAACGCAATATTCAAATTTTTACTCTGAGGAGTGTCAGACGAAAAATGCTTTTCAGTACAATATGTTTTCGCTATTTCGTGCAATATTCTTGTTTTCTACCTCTAACAAACTATAACATGAACTATTTCCCCCACATTTTCAGTTTAGTCTAGCCTGTTTTGGCACCTACACATTTCATAACATGTCTCTGTTTTCTTAGATTATTATCTTTTGAAAATTTATAAGGTCGCCGAGGCAATATTGAATATACGATTAACACCAAGAAAGAAGCTACAATTTGGACAAAGTTTTGTTATTTAGCGCTGTAGCATTTCAGTGCACACGAGACCAGACGAAGTCAAAATTGTACTTCCCTTTTTGTCGTTTTAAATTAAGCTTATCGGTGCTTTTTTCAACAAAATGTTTACAATGTTGAATCCATACTCTTCTTCTGACAAGTAATTATAAATAATATAATATACAACGACTTACTTGGACATCCAGGTCTAACACATTCTTCATAATCACTTGAATTTCCTTTGCATTTATCAATTTGTTCCAAAACAATTCCCTGAAAAGTGCAAGATCTGCTCCTAACACGTTGTCCATATCCACATGAGACTGAGCAATCACTGAAGTTTCCCCATTGACCCCATATTGGTACTATAATAGAAAATTATTGCTTAATATTCTGTTTGTACAAGTATATATGTGTTTGTTTTGTTGTCGATAAATACAGAGCCACTAAGCCATATACTCTTTGGTCTCTAATAAGCGAGGGTGGGGGTGGAATAAACAGGGTATTGGAAGCTAAGATATCAACTTAAGGCACATTTTTAACCTCAGAAATCTTGACATCACTTAAAAAAAATCATCAAATAAATTCGGAAAAAGGGTTCTTTTTACATCATAAAAGCTGATTTTCCAAAATTAATAAGCGGGGGATTCTGATATGCTCCGGGGGCTGGAAAAATTAAAAAAAAAATTAATCAACGTCCCCCCCGTTTATTAGAGACCAAAGAGTATCTCTCTAAGGTATGCAATTACTTGCTTTGAAACCACAACTGGAATATAAAACTTTTAAGAAGGTATAGACAAAAACCTTGATTAAAATACCAAACAAATTGATTAAAAACACTCTTAAAATCAATAAAATAGCGGTTTAAGGTTTACTAGTAGTTTTACTAGTAGTTTTATCACGTCCAATAATAATTCAAGCCAATCTTAGGGACTTACAATGTAAGTGGAATTTCCGCCCTTAAATGCCTTTTCCTGTAAATAATTACTGCCTCAAGGACTCAGCATCACGTACACAGCCTATACGTGGTTTACTTTGTCTCGTATTTTAGCCAATCAGAGTTACTGAATAAGGCGTTAACCGTAAGGTATATATATGACTATACAGACTAGAAACATCAGTTGTCGTGAGAATTTCTGCGAGGCGGTCAAGATTCCGAAGACTTCGATTGCAAAACCGTAGGACATTCAGGTTGATATATGGAATGAAGGGAATATTATTCGCTGTAATAGCCTATGCTACTGAACGTCTATGCGTCTGCGCATATGACGTGATTAACCTCTATGTTAGGGCCGGATTTTGAAACCTTTGAAATATAACAAAAGTCAGTTTTGTTAAGATGGAGTGCATTTAACTTAATGGGCTGGGGTAATAGGGCGGTTTCCTCCAGGTAAGATGGGGTAGAAGCTCATATGGGGGGCAAGGTGACCCTGGAATTGGGGGGAATTGACCCTGGAGGATGCATGTGTTGTTACCTTCAACTTTCATTTTTTGTTAAATTCCTTGTATTCATTCTGATTAAATTTGGGCTTTCAATTAATTCTTTTAATTACAGTTAAAGCTATATGTTATATTTAATTATTGAAGCGTTTGAAAAGTTAGTTCAACAATGCATTCCAAATATTTATATTTAAGTTCAACTTCTTTCAACTTGATTTATTTCCATGAGAAACACATTTGAAAAGTTGGAAACGCATACCTCAGAACACGCCTCACAAAGCTACTGGTGATTGGCATTTCGTGTTTTCACTAGATTGTCTACCTTAACCTGAAGCTTGCATTTGATATCAAATTAACTGCATTAAACTTTGTCATAACATTGGAGTATTCTTCTTAAGCAGTAGAACTTATACTCGTCTTGACAAGTAGAAGGGTAAGGCCTTCCCTAATATATGGGACTACTGTTTGATTTTAGAGCTCATTAAGTCCTCAGCAAGGAAAAGCAAGTAAACTGTCCATTGGATCATGGTGACTTTATCCTAGTTTGGGCTCCCCAGGCAGGTGGATTCCAGCATTTTTGAACCCATTTGTCTAAGTCGGGGTTAACTCGAATCTCATTTACAGGTGAGGGTTGGCCTCTAAGGTGGAGGCTGTCAACCATAGTCTAAATTGAATTTTGTGCCTGGTGGTATCCACTTCAAATTAAAAGTTGTATTAGTGATTCTGGTATACCTAATGTCGTGATGAGCGTTCACATCCCAAGACGAAAGGAAATATAAATATTGGTATACTTTTCAATCACTGTTATCTCATGGCTTCCAAACGTCAACTCTTTATAAACAATTGAACATAACTATTATATTTACAAAAGGGACTGGTACGATTTACAACTTAATTACAATGAACACTAAATCACGCGACCTTGAAATGACACTTAACTTAAGAAAAATTTTTCTCTCCAGAAGATGGGCCTTTGGGTAGTTTTTCCTTCAAGGAAGTGGCATTGTCTAACCTTTCAAGTGATGAAATGTTTCAATGGGAGAACTCTAAATTAGTGTTCTGTTTCTTTTTACATTGTGATTTTAACTTTTGGAAATGTATGCCTAAAAATTTCTTCTAGGTGGGGGCTGGCCTTTAGAGTTCTAGGTGGGGTTGTCTTTGTCGGTGGGGTTGATTTTTCTAGGTGGGGTCCAGACCCCCTTCCCAACTTGAAACATGTTTATACTGTATTTGTCCTATTGTTTTTTATACCAAAAATGCAAAATCAATAATTTGATTACATACTATTGTAAATTACATAATTAACCCTTTGACACTCAGATTAATTTTTCAGGTTTTGAAAAATATGTATGTCATGGTCAATTTTTCTATGCTGCTCTTAGTTTTCTAGCAAAACCTATATATAACTACATATCATTATGTAGATTATAAAATCCTGAAAGACAGAAGACAAATACAAATAAAAAGAGGCAGTAAATGGACGTTATTGTTACAAGTAAACTTGTAGAGTAGGTGACTAAAAGGAAGAAAAAACCTCATTTCTTGTCACGGGTGCTATGTTAAGAATTCCAGAGCAAAGAATGATAATTTGAACATAGGGTGCATTTTTCTCAAGGGAGAAGGGGTTACAGTCGCATCAAGATAAAAATTCTATAGATAGATCTTAAACTAAACTAAGTTGTGTGCAAATTTCAAGCCAGATGTTGCAAGACTCTGTTAATAGACCTAAAACCTATCAGTCAGCAGTTGCACAACATTTGCTTCTTAATGCTAACTGCTGTAGGGATTTCCTCTCAGTTATTGTTTAGTATTACAACAAGCTCGTTCTGAGTACCATCTAAAATTTTGTTAATTCAGATTCGTACTTCTCGCTTCCTTTATAATTATAGTGTTCGTTTTTGGCCGTTAGGTTGAGTCAAACAAATAAGCTTTTCAATCGCACATAATGGGTTGTTTATTGAAGTCCGAACGCTGTAGATATTGATATACAAGTCAAACCCCTAACTAATATATTCTTATTATTCTAAGACTAATAATCACTACTTAAACAAGGAACATGTTGAAGCATAGTACGTGGTATTTACTTCATTCCAATAAAATCCAGATTGCGTTTCTGGGAAACATTTGTTATTGCTTTTGATTCCAGTGACGAAATATGTAGTTTCACATAAGCAGTAAGATTAAATCGTGTCTAATTTATATCTTAGTTGACAAAAGATGTGAATAATATTAACTTAGAGGAAGTTATTTAACGATCAAAGTTGACGTATTGCAAGACATGCTTTTCTGTGTCATGCTAACAACCATCAATTTTCGAGACATTCTTAGAGTTAGTCTGTTGCTTCCTTTAAAAATGAAGTAAAGACTTTGGAAATTAATAGCAGTAATATGAAATTTTCAGCCTGAAAAACCTTAAGGGCGCAAAATGGCAAACAAAAGGTTGGTAGGGAATCTAACTGTGCCCTTTGATCACAATGGGAGTAAGGTAATGATGACTGTTATCCTAACATAAAGAGAAATTACGCTAGCTAGTGTGCGGAAATTACAGCACTATAAAACTATGAAATAGGTGCACAGACGTAGAAGAATATATTTTTACAAAATTCAATTTTTCACTTGTTGCAAAAACAAAATTTGCTGCAAAAGTGGGGACATAACGGCATTGTGAATTAGATAAGCTTTTAAGTGTATTCAACTCTTGTTTAATTCGACCTAGAATGTCGTAAAGATAAGATAAATTGTTGGCTTTAACGAATCTTAGAGAATGAAGTTTTGGTATCGAAATTAGGTTCGCTGCTCAAGGAACCCTAAGAGGCATGAAGCAAAATTAGAGGACCACATATTTCCAGCAATGAGAAGGGTAAGTTATTTGATCTGCCATGAGGTGAACGGCAACCTTGAAATAGAGTTGTTACAGTAAAAGTGTTACAGAAAACATGTCAAATGCAGTTTATATTATCATAACCTGCCCTTCAAAGGAGATGTGAATTGTTGCCATTAGCACATATTTTCTATTTTCTCTAGCGCTCTTTTCAAAACATTCATTACTTTGTATTTTGTGTCAATTAATCCAATTAGATTTACTTCCTTAAACTTTTTTAGACAGGAGGTATGCGAAAATTTTCTGAAAGCTCAAGAAGTACAATCACATAAAATGGTTAAGAACCGATGACCTCGCATTTAGTTATTCCCTCTAGGAAAGCAGATATATTCAAATTGGTAAACTCTAGCTTGCGTCTTTAAATTGTAGACTTATATTAGAGGGCATTATTTAAGAGTAGAAAACAATAAAACAAATCACGGTCACCTAAAATATCTAAAACAAAGTTATAAAATGAAAATGCTGTGTTGAATACAATAACAAAGAATCGTTCCATTACCACTTTTAAGGGATGTCACAATGCTGTTAATAAATGGTCGCGTAATATATTGAAGAATTTTCTCCATGTCGTAATTCTCTTTAGCTTTGAGTTGAGACTGAAATGAATCAAAAAATATTCAGAGAATTGCTAAAAAAGGCACTTTGAACAAGTATTGTAAAGACTCAGTTCATTATTTAAGGATAACACCAACTTCTCATACCGTTTTACAATAGGGATATCAAAGTTCTTTTCATGATATACCTCTAGCCCTTAGCTACATAAACAAATAGTAACAATAATGCCATTTATTTCAAAACAACGATACATAGCGACTTGACCAAAAAATCTTTGTACCATGGCGACAACTCCTGACTTGCAAGCCCTTGCCTTTTACGAAATATATAATAGGTGGTACGTGTTTTTCATAATGAATTCTTAACTAGTCGACCATACCTCAAAAACATTTAAAACTAATATTGAAAATATAATAAATATTAAAAAAGTATGGTCACTTCTCTCTGCTTACATCAATTGTTAGAAATAATTTGTGTCAACGTATTGGTTGTTACATGCATTGCTTACAATTCCTATTAATTGATTGATTCATCATTTGATTGACTGATTGGTTGACTGATTTATTGACTGATAGATTGATTGACTGATAGATTGATTGACTTACTTAATAACTAATTTATTGACTGATTGATTGAATCATTTATTGATTGATTGTTTGATTGACTAGTTGCTTGAATGCTTTATTGAATGATAGATTGATGGACCGATTTATTGACTGACTGATCGATTGATTGATTGATTGATTAATTGATTGATTGCTTGATTGATTAATTGATAGATCGATCGATTGATTGATTGATTGTTTGAGTGATTGGTTGATCGATGACCTGATTTATAAACTGATTGACTGATTGGTGGAATGATAGATTTATTGACTGATTGATTGACTGACCGATTGATCGATCCATTCATTCATCACTTTATTCATCAGTGTATTTATTTGATGTGTTTGTTCAACTGCTTATTTATGTATTCATCCATTGCTTACTCACCGACACTTCTCTATTTATCTATTATTCAAGTTCGTGAGACAGTTAATTCATCCACCCATTTTAGTCCGTACCAATTTATAGATTTTGTTGCTTGCCTATTTATATTAGTAATTTATTTGGTTAATAAATTAACTTACAGTTGCACTCGGTCGAATTTATATTCGGACACCCCTCCCCCTGTCTCAACATTCCTAGAGGTATGTATTCAAATATTTTGAATTCTTATCACATGAGAAAAAACGCATTGTAATAGCTGAAGTTTGAAGAGAGAGGGTATTTGAAGTTGTGTACGGGTATGGTGTAGTTCACTGTTTCTATATTTTCTATTTTTGGTCAACCGTGTTTCAGCTGATAGGGTCTTTTCGCTCCTACAAAATTTATTACAATGTTTGCTCAAACTCTAAAGTGATGGACATATGAATTTGATCTCTTGGCGTATACCTTTTATATTACAAACCCTTTCTGATTATAACTCCCGATGCTGTTCAGTTGACATATTTTCTTGCAATGGCAATTGTTACTAAGAGTTCTATTTCGTTACTCTAGACCTGAATAAATAGTTTTATACAAAAATTCTTGTACGTTGCGCTATTTGGAACAAACTTCTTCTTTATGATCAGGATAAAAACAGTCGATGCGAGCATCGCACTTCTTGTTGCCTTCTTGGCAAACTTTTCACAATTTTTATTAATTATTGATTTGTGTAAAACACAATTTTTATCAATGTTAAGTTTCTTTTTATTGAGAAAGCATAGGTTTGTTAATGGAATTTCTGTCAAATAGGCGACTTGTCGTCAGTGCCAGAAATTAAATTATCAATTAAATTGACCCTATGTTGTTGAATGTTTTGGTGTGCTAGGCTTATTAGATCATGTGTGAATGTAGTTGATCGCTTGTAAATTGTAGAAATTAATCTTGAAGAAGATCGGTAATGATTATACCCTAGGCTTGTCGAACATCCTTGTCATTTTTTGTGTCACTCTTTAAGTTTCGAGTCAAATGGGGTTGCTGAGTATTTGAAAAACTGTTCCTGGTATAGAATACAAATATACCTCGAGATAGGCGAAAAGTAGGCTAAAAAGCTTGTATGACTACTCATCAGGGCATCATAAATTCAAATAGAAAGAATGGAGTTGACCGGACTTTACAAATAGAAAAAACACCAATACTGAGTGGTAACTTGCTTACAAGATAAGGACGTGGACGGTAAAAGTTACTTAAACAAGATAATGTCCCAAACAGGTTTAATTTGACGGCAAAATTCTTGCCTAAGCCTCTTTATTTCTAAGGCCTCTTTAACTCTTTAAGTGAAGGCCTGAACATGCCTGATGGAGGATGGTGAAACGGATTGCCGAGTACCACGCTACAAGGCCCCTCAGCTGAACAGACGTCTTAGGAAACGAACGTACTACTATAACTTTAATCAACTTTGGTTAACTGCTATTATAATCTCCCGTTGACTTGTCAATGAGTTCACATTGACCAAGCTAGACTAGTAGCTTTGAAAAGGAAATAACTTTCACGAATGTGTCGCGTGGATCATTGAAAGGTGCTGATTCAGTTCAGAAATGATCGTAAGGAAACGTGCAAAACGTTAAACCCCACTGTAATCTTGAAAAAGCGAAATAGAATTTGCTACAAAGAGAAAAAGTATTCGTTTTTTCATTGGGCCTATTAACGTAGTCTATAGTTGTGGTGGGTGCCCTACAACAATCAGTGGATACTCTGTCCAAGCTCTCAGTGTCTATTGCTTGTTGTAGGTTGTTACTGGTAGGATAATTTGACAAGCAATAAAAAGTATTGTAAGCATGTTGTAAACAATTTTCTATTGACAGATCAAAATGCAAAGGATATCAAACAAACAGAAAAGGGTATTATAGACAGAAAAAGTAATTTTTTTAAAGTGACTCAATGATATTACTTTCTTTTTGGTAACTTACGAAAAAGAATGTCAGTTAAATTTTGTTTAAAGTTTTGTTTAAAATTTTGTTTAATAAATATACCATAAGGTGTTTTTATTAATAAAAAAGTTCGGTGTTGGAAATTTTTCTTAAATTAGGCCCTGGGCTCAAGAATAGCCGGAAGTTACGTAAAATTGTAAGGAGTACCTAATGATACGGGAAAATCTTCAAGAAATTTAAATAAATGCGTAGGAATTATTTTAAAAGTAAAGTAATCTTAGGAAATCGTTATAAGAAATATCCCTAGAAATATCTGGAAATTTAGAAAAAATTTTAGGCGAAACGAAGTGATTTCTTAAATTTTTAAAATCCAGTAAAGGGCCTACTATTTTCGAGAGATGGTCTCCCCTCGGGCCCTGTTAAGGCAGTAACAAATTTTGGATCGTTACCAATAGACGAAATAATTGCTGCAAAAGGTAGCCTAAGTAACCACTAAACAAAAATATCTTGTTTACAGCTCAAGCTCGTAGGCAGCCACAAATATCACAAAAGGGGGCATGGGGCTATCACGATACGAATCAATGGTATTATTATTTTGTGCATTTTACTTAATCAAAGTTAACAATAAAGTCTGTCAAACCAGGGTCTTTGTAAAGTTCCTCCATCGGCTTTGGTCAAACGAGCGCAGATCTACAGGCCTTCTAGCCGTTATGCTCCACGGCTCTTCGTTACTTCCGCATTGCTTCTTCCCGGAAACTGTCGCTTTTTTCTACAAAGCTGGTAACAAAGCATATTGTTCTGACGATGAGTTAGCTGGGTTTACAGCAGTTTACAGCTAGGTTCGCTTCTGGGTTGAGATGGGTTGAGATGGGTTCAGCTGGGTTAAGCTGGGTTTAACTTTTATAAATTACGCAATATTGTTACCGTTTCCAGTAAACATACAGAGAGGCTTTTTGATAAAGAAAACTTTGCAAGCAGTGTTTAAGACTGGTTTCCGAAATGTTAGTACTTGATTACTGTTCGACTGCCCCAGATATATTTGTGGACTTGGACTTGGAACCCATAACACAGTAGTAGGGTCGTCATGGCCTAAGTATTGATACGAGCCTTGCATGTCACAATCTACACAGGACTGGGTTTTCATTAAGCACACAAACTGTCACAAATAACAATAGATGCTAATTCTATCATACCTTTTCCTCCAATAGTAAACATAAATCTATGTTTGGTTGTTTCTCCGAAAAGTGACAGTGTGGTAAATATCTGTAATGTTTTCACAGTAAACTTTTAAGCCTTATGTAGTATAAAATCAAGAAATAAATCTGCTAGTATAAAACAATGCTTGGTATGGCATAAGCAGCATAAATATCTGACATAAGGAAAACTAAGCGATACTTGAAGTACATAATCTTTTCTTCCGATAACACGAACGCTTTTTCATTTGTCCAGAATAGAAATTTTCTAACTTTAAGCAAGCACCCCTAAATTGCGAACAACTGTAATAAGCGCCTTTGCGCTTACAATAGGAAATACGTTATATAGTTTTAAACATGTATAAGAATTAATTGCTATCCCCGCGTTAACCATGTCACAATCTTAACCTTAAGTAACAGACCCGTCAATATTTCATTCTTATACAAATTCATATTAGCAAACGGGCCAATAAATCGTGCCATGCTTTTCTTTTTCAAACGTTAAGACTCATAATTTGTCTCTTCAGAAAAAAGCGTGTGAACCGTGCCACGACCTTAACCTTAAGTAACAATCACACCACTATTTTATTCTTTTACAAATTCATGTTAGAATACGGGCCATTAAATCGTGCCATGCTTTTCTTTTTCAAACCTTAAGCCTCATAGTTTGTCTGTTCAGAAAAAAGCGTGTGAACCATGCCACGACCTGAACCTTAAGTAACAATCACACCACTATTTTATTCTTTTACAAATTCCTATCAGGAAACGGGCCATTAAGTCGTGCCATGCTTTTCCTTTTCAAACCTTAAGCCTCATAATTCGTTTCTTCAGAAAAAAAGGTGTGAACCGTGCCACGATGTAGAACTTCAATATATATCACTCAAGTGGTTTTTTTTCTTTTAGAATGCCATATTTGCAAAAGCGCTAAAAATCGTGCCATGCTTTTCGTTTCCAAACCTTAAGCTCTATAAATTTTCTCTTGAGATAAAGGTGTGTAATCAAAGGTACGATGTTTACCTACATTCAGTGTCACAAATTTCATTTTGTTTCCTTAAGAAACCCTTTATCACAGAAGCAACGATGAATTATTCCACGCTTTGGCAATGGAGATGTAGGAATTATAATTGGTCAAAAGACAAAGATATGAAAATGGCTATGCAGTTGCAAAGACAACTAGCACAAAGATTTTACTCAGTAAAACGCCGTATTTGGAAACTGTGGATGAATCGTGGCAAATCCTTCAACTTTAAAACTTTGACTTTCTGATTGGTCTGTTGAGAAAGTGACATAGTAACCGTACCACGCCGTTTAAATTCAGTCAAGAGAACACAAATTTTTTATCCTCTTACGAAGCCATATTTATAAAAAGCTTATAATATAATATATATATATATATATTATAGTTTATTATCATACTATATATTATAATATATTATATTTATATTAATATTATAATAAGTTTTGTCGGAAGGCTGTTCCCCTTTTTATTCACACCCTACCAAGAGTTTTTTGCTCTTTCTCGTAAAAATGAGTGAATTAACTGACAACCTCAATTATGGTGTGATATTGATTACAAACATTTGAAATTTATCCTGTTTTGTCAATTTTGAAATATCGCTATGTATTTGCATTCAAAATCTCCGGCTTTTAATAATCCGGTTTTTTGCCTTCTCCCCCCCCCCCCCCCCCCTTCCCGAGGGGATGTCGGGGGGGGGCACTTCGGTTTTCTTGGGGTCTCTTAATACATAGGACAGGAACAATTGGAAAAATTATTGGAGAGCAAAGGGACTAAAATCCTCTAACATTCATGTTCTGCGATCCCTGAATAACATTGTCATGTTGATAAATGAAGCCACTGCATCTTTCGCATAAGCGTTAACGGGTGAGTTATCAGATAATCACGAGTACTACACACGTGGTGTAACTTTTGCATTTTACTGACTCATTGCCTTTCCGACTAGGACAATGAAAAACCTGTCTTTCCTTCTATAGCAAGTTATAATAGAGTTCTAAAGTGATGACGTCACTTATTTTCAAGCAATCCAAATTAAAACTACATTAAAATGTTAACCGTTGTATCGAATGCTCTCATGCAAAATATTGCGTTCAAATTTCATATCAACTGCGAGAAACGGTTGTTTGAATTTACAAGAGGCCTTAAGGAATATTTAAAACTTTTGCTCAGTTCATGAAATTGTGAAGTGAATTCATATGACAAGGTTTTTATAGGCATGACTCAAACTTTAAAAGAGTATATCTCGATGATTACTCAAGAAATCGTCTTTGCAATTTGGACAACTTATCTACATCAGTAACAAAAATACAGGAAGTGCAAAATATTATCAAAGTTGTGATATTCATGAAATTGTGACGTCACACTTAAGTACTCTATTACTTAAAACGAACCCCTTTGCCAACCATTTCTTAAACTATGAACTAGTAAAAGAATTGTCTTTCAGGAAGGCACCTGGATCACAATCTCCACTTCTCAAAACCCATCAACCCCTCTTTCTTTTTGTTACATATTGTTGGTTCTTGTTCATTTGTTGGTTAATATGGCGACATACTTTCCTGGTAGCACGGTCTGCTCACTTCCATGCATTTACTTGCCGTACTTATTTTGTACTTCGTTATAAAAAAATGAACTGCTCCTGGTACACCTCGCTCTACCAAGACATACGAAAGGAAAGGGTTAACAAATCTTAACACTTGTACCTCGAACCCGAACCCGACCCCGACCGTTTGCTTTGTAATGCACGTCCACTACCACCTTACCACCGCTCCAAATAGAAGTTTAAAACATAGTTAAAATCAGTCTTATGCACCCAGACCATCAAAATTTCACCCAAGATACATTCAATAGTTGAACAGCAAGACAGTTGAGCATAAATTGAAGATTCATTTGTGATCTTCAGAGTTTATCCCTACACATCCTCTTCTCCGTTATGACTCAAATTGAAAAGTAAAGGCGTCGTTATTCTCGAGCCCCCTTAAACGCATCTTTAGTTATTCCTGTTCATTTCCAAATATATGTTTTAAGAAGGAAGAGAGGGGTTCTGGAATAAAACTTAGAATATCAACACTTTTGCTTTCCAAACACAACAATAATTGCGAGCAAGAAAGCATTTGCCGAAAGAAAACTTTCCATGCACTCTTCAACTACATTGTTTATTCCCCATAACCTCACTATCCATTTGTTTTTATCTGACTTCAGATCGCAGTTTTACCAATTATAACTTTCTTAAACACTTTTAAAGTTTTCTGCAAAAATCCCGAGTTTTCAATCACTGACTACATTACCAACGCAGTATCGAGATAATGCACCTCTAAATCACTTCAACGTCACCATGGCTACCAAGTCGAAGACAACCAAAATCGTCCGTAACGAGTTAAAGTTACTGGAGAAAGTTGCTGTTATCAACCGAGCTAAGTCAGCTAATATCAGTCACCGAGCATTAGCTGATGAATTCAAGATTGGTAAAACCAAAGTAGCCAACATCCTTAAGAGAAAACGTGAATATCTTGGCGCTTTTGAGAGTAATGCTCCCGCCGGCAAACGCCGCTGTGAATACAAGTGCCCGTACGAGGAGGTTAACCGTCTGACTTGGGACTGGTTCTGCAGGATGAGAGTCCTGAACATGCCCGCCGGAGGCGGTTATATTAGAGAACAAACCGAGGAATTACTCACTTTCAAAGCTTCTTACGGCTGGCTAACCAGCTTTAAGAAACGACACAACATCACAAGTCAGAAGCTTTGCGGGGAGAGCGCCTGTGTTGATGAAGCATCCCTGGTTGATTGGAAGGAGCGACTGCTCAACATCTGTGATGGATATTCACCCTAGGACATTTATAACTGGGATGAAACTGCTTGTTTTTATCGTGCTCTTCCCGTCAAAACTTTGTCATTGAAAGGCAGTGACACCCACGGAACTAAGAACTCCAAGGAGCGTGTTACTGTTGGATTATGTGCCAGCCTGGACGGAGAGATCATGAAGCCTCTCGTAATTGGAAAAGCGAACAACCCACGCTGCTTCCATAATCTGGACAAAAAGTCACTTCCAGTAACTTACTACGCCAACACTAAAGCCTGGATGACAATGGGTATCTTTAAGGAGTTTCTCCTAGACTTAGACAAGAAGATGAGACTTCAGGGACGGAAAATTTTGCTCTTTCTGGACAATGCCAGCAGTCATCCCAAGAACCTCGACCTGACAAACATTGAGCTTAATTTTTTTCCGCCAAATACCACGTCCATACTGCAACCTCTCGACCAGGGAATAATTTCAAACTTCAACGTCAGTGATTATTGCGTCATGTTTTGGCCGTCTGCAACTCTCAGGAGAAACCAACCATCGAGTCTGTTACAAAGTCCGTCAACGTTTTGGACTGTGTACAATGGGTGTCAACGGTAGCTAAAGCTGTGAAGACTGACACAGTCAAACACTGCTTCAGACATGCCGGGCTCCAGGTTACCACACCTCAGCCTGCCAAGTAGAGCTCTAGCAACCCAGAGACGGAACTTACTTCTCTCTGCGACCAGGTGTCTTCCGCCCTCTCACTGGAGGAACTTATTCAGCCTAGCTCCTTTGCTGCTCAGGATGAAACTGCCCCAGCCAACGAGGTTCTCTCTGCGACCTGGGAAGAGGACCTAGTGAAGGACGTGATCTCTCAGAGAGAATCAGCTGCTTCTTCTCAAGTAACAGAATCCACAGAAGCCACGATAGAGACGGAGGATGACCAGTCTGCCGATCCTCCAGCTCCAAAGTGTGAAATAACAGATCTATAAACTGCTATGTATTACATTAGCCAGCTTAAGTTATTTGCTTTAGAAAGGAATGATGGACATCTTATGAATCTCTGTGCCGAGGGAGTCCAACAAGTGTACGGAGCTCGAGATTTGATAGGGCAGATTTACTCAGGAGGTACAATAATCATAGTAATAGTACAGTGTAGGGTAATAGTAGTAGTAGTAGTAGTAGTAGTAGTAGTAGTAGTAGTAGTAGTAGTGGTAGTGGTAGTAGCAACAGGAACCGCAGGAATAGTAGTAGAAGGGTTTCACTAGTTTTAGGTTACCATCCTGCATTTAATAAGGTTCGGGACATTCTCCGCAAGTTTCAACACATACTAAGTATGTCTGAGGACTGGAAAGAAGTGTTCCCTGAAGAACCATTGGTTTCCTTCAGAAGAGCCAAGACCCTTCGGGATACGTTGATAAGAGCTAAACTGCAGAATGTAGAGCAGAGAAGAATAGCGGGGAGTTATAAGTATGGTAGGCCTAGGTGTCAAGCTTGTAGTGTTGTGGTAGAGGGGAATACTTTTGTAGGTCATGGTTCTGGTAGATATTATGTAGTCAATCATAGGTTAGACTGTAATTCATCCAATGTTTACCATTTAGAATGTAGGATTTGTAGCAAGCAGTACGTAGGTAGCACCAACACCAAGTTTAGGCAGAGGTTTAAGAATTATAAGTCTTTTAGTAGGAAGTTTGATAGAGGTAGCAGCGTGCCCCAGATGGAATTTTTTCAACATTTCAAGGAAGAAGGTCATAGATTTCTTAGAGGACGTTAGTGTTAGACTGATAGATAAGCTATATATAGTGGGAGTAGACGTAGGGAGTTATTTTGGCAACTAGAGTTAGACAGATTTTCGCCTAATGGTCTTAATAGTCGTATAGTTGAATTTTAGGTAGATTGTTTTGTTTTGTTTTTTCAGTTTTTTCATTTGTTCTCTTTTCTTGCTACTTTGGTTTTACTACAGCTGTTTCTTTAATTTTTCTTTCATTGTCTTCTTCTATTCATTTGCTCTCTTGGTGATGGTTGGCGTAATTCTTGTCTTTCATTATCTTCTTTATTTGTTGCTTTACTTTGGCACATTTAAACACCTGTGGGTAAAACTATTAACTAGTGTCCTGTTGTTTATAATATCTATGTGTCATGTTATTGTAAGTTATATTTGTAAGTTGTAATTATTCCCAATGGTATAGGTGTTTGTATTTTATAGGTTTTTGTGATGATATTTAAGCAGATTCATGTTACTCTTGTAAAGTATACCTGACGAAGATAATATCGAAACGTTGAAGAAAATGTGTAGTTTTTGAGTTATATATAATATATATATATATTATATTTATATGTCTATATATATATATTATATTTAAGTGAAAAAATCCATACACGATAAAGTGTTCAATGCAATGATTGCAGAGCGGTTTAGAATTGGGAGACAAGAAATAGTCTGGATTTTCGAGACAACTCGGTATCAGATACCTGATGATCGCCTTGGCGTGAAACTTAGAGTTGTATCGAAAATCCAGACAATTTCTTGTCTCCCAATTCTATATATCTATATATAAGTATTCAGCAGACCCATTGGTTTGAAAACCAACACCTTAACCATTGGACCATCAATGCCCAATAACTAAGGTGAGAAATTTTCAAGTTAAACTAGCTTAACCTCCCATTCCAGCAGATGATAATTTCAAAAATCATGATTTCAGTGATTTAAATGCCACCCCTTCCTGTTAATAGGAGATAATAGGCAGATAGAATGCAATACCAGACAAGGGGCAAGGGATCGAGCACTTTCCTTTACTAAGTGTTTCCCATAATTCTAGTACTTTTCGTTGGGAATGAGTAAATGTTTACATTACTAAATCCACGATTGTAGTTTTAACTAAGATACAGCAGCAATTGTTTACATATATTTAGACAATCTGGGTTTTTAAGCAAGTGCTGCTCTATGACAGAGTCACACCACATAATGGTGTCTTGGTATTCACTGAGGAGGTGGTTCCTCATGTGATGTGGTGTTTGGTGAGTAAAAAGACTGCGTAATTCTGTCAACCAACATCAATGTCCTGTAGCCAACATAGCCTGACTCACAGTAGCACAAAAGTAGATTACAGTTTTGATGGATGAAGTCTTTCAAGTTAGTAGCCAAACCTTTCTTAGTTGTACAAACTATGTGCACAGCAGCATGCATACACACATACATACAATAGTATTCAAATATTTACAATCAACATTTTACTTGTAAATATATAATTACATTTTACCAAATATCACAAAGTAAGATTCAAGAGACAAAAATATATAAAACATATCATTGTCATTTCTAATCAATGCTTTTCTACTATTTTCTACTATTATAACTATTGGGGCATTTAGATAGTCTTAATAGAATAAGGAGAAAACGTTTGGAAAGAATACATCATTTTAACTGCAAAAGGGTAGTAGATCTAATGAAATAACATTTATCAGCAGTACAGGATATTGTAGGCCTATGTCAAAATGTGTATACAAGATTCTGATACCATTGCTTCTATTTCAATTAAAATAGTTTTTAAAAGAACAATTTAAGTTGTAGTAAAGGCATCGCCATTAGCGTCAATGACACCAATATAGATGTAAGATATGCATATCTATGAGGAAGAGAGAAAATCATAAGGTAGGAACACGTGAAAAGGTTAATCTCAAAACATGGTGTGTAAATGGTATGGCTACAAGAGAAAGCTCTTGTGTATATATAATTGATTCTGGACTTTGAGCATGCTACCACTTGTCATCAAAGTATATTACGGCAACAAAAAACAATTTGAAAACAACTTTCTTCTCTATATACAATCAATATATACCTGTTTCATGAGGTTAGTAATAAATAGCTTCTAATGATAACAAGTATATAAAAACTATATTACATACATTCCTAAAGAGTGGTCCATGGTCCTTTGTTCTTTAACAATGAACTTGATAGGATATCTATAGCCAACACTGGGTGGGTTTAAAACCAACAATCTCTTGCATGGCATTATGATGACATGATCCCACAATACATGGTTTCACCCCCCCCCAATGATTCTGGGGGGACCTAACCTTTTGAAATCTCTTATTTTGTGCGGGGAACTACAATTTTGGAAAAAAATGTGGGATCCTGAACTTCTGGGGGGACCTGAATAATGTCACCCAATTCTGGGGGGACCTGACACAAAGAGTTGATAATTTCCACAAAACAGAAAAACCACCAAACAGGCTAACTAATAAATAAAGGGTAGCTGGGGCGTCCAAGGGCGACGCCCCTCAATTTAGGCTACCGGGCAGAGAAGCAAGCCATGAAGCAGGCTCAACCGCCCAGTAGGACCGCCTCTCACGGACCATGGCAAGAACATGCCATCAATGTGTTATCAATGAGAGCAGATAAAATATATGATCCTGGCCAAATGACCGAGAAGCGATTATTAAGTATTATGGCAAGATGTAAAAGTATTGTGATTTGGTGTATGAGCATTGTGATCACGTGTCAAAGTATTTGGTCGAAGTGTCAAGGTATTGTGGTAAGGTGTAAAATCATTTTGGGTATGTGTAAACGTTATGGCGTAAGGTGTAAAAGCATTGCGGCTAGGTGTAAAAGACTTAGATTAAAGTGTAAAAGTATTTGATGAAGTGTAAACGTATTGCAGTAAGGTGTAACAGCATTGTGAGAAAGATCGCGAATGGAAATTTCATGTCCTGTGAAGATAAATTGTAATACAACGTATAATTCCAAGTATAGGGTAAGCAAGGACTAATGTTCAGTTGCCATATGTTCACTAACGGGCACACAAGTTGATAAAATGTTGACAGGGGTTGTAGACAACAAGCACGCTTTGCGCGCTTAACTGCTCCTCCATCGCCATTATTAGATTAAGGAAATTATCCGCTTGGAAAATTCAATCCTCATCGTTATAATCAATGACAGACTACAAAATTTAAACACCACATGCATTGGTCAACTACTTAATGTAGGAAACTAAAGTGTTACCTTCCTTTTACTACTATTGAAACAAGAGAAATCGAGACCAGGTCAACGGAGACGTGCTGGGACTGTATGACATTTACAGGGGACTGTATACCTGAACAAAGTCAGTGCTGTTCGATGTCACACAGAACAATTTCAGATAATAAGGACTGTATGTTAGATCTGCATTGTTTGGTGATAATCAAGATAGTCTATATGTATAACATTGATGCCTTTATAACTCTGTGTTAATTCTGCCACCAAGGGTTGACTTTGGCTTTTCTAATTATCTGATAGAGGATTTGCTAAACAACCAAAAAGAGTTCGCAGAGCAGAAAGGCTTAAAATATTATTATGAACACGTAGCTGTCTTGTCAAGGGAATCACACCAGGGTAATCTATTTGAGTATTTTAAGCTCACCATAAAATGCACACAAAAATTAAATAAATCTTTGAACGCAAAATTTATTCCAACTTTCCTACTTGTTAGAAAAACTATTTGACCCGAAGTCTCCTCACAATATTAAAATGTTTTCGTAAACTTTAATAACAATTTTGTAGGGAGGGAATTCTGTCTGATAGAAACTGGAATTTTATTGGCATTTTTACCCGCAGTTTTGGCTTACCTTCGTAAACTTGACCATTTCAAAGTAACAAAGGTAAACCCAAACAATGCAACAATAAGCTTATATTTAACGTAAACAAATTAAAATTTATTTCATCTTCATGTTGCCTTATCAGAAGTCGTTACATTGTTTGTTAAAATTTTGGGATTGTTGTAAGATTTAAATTATGGAAACCAAACCAGCCGTTTCAACTCCTTAGAATGTGAGCTTAGAGAAGTACCAGTGGCTTATGATTGTTTTCAACAGGGTTTTCTGATCATTTTAAAGAAAATAACGAGCTCTGAGTAACCCTTGTTATCATATAGTACTCACAAGATTTTATATACAATCATAACGGAAACGTCGACACGAATGGCCAGGGTTACGTGTTGGCAACTGACGGTATTTTCTCAAAGTAGCTGTGAACATTTCTAGCCGTTTAGAATTAACATCCATGAAGGGATTCCATAAGCCAGTGCATCTCAACGTTTATTCTCAATTTCCTCAGTGGGGCAAAAGATGTCAGCTCATCCCCCCCATTCAAAACAAAAGAGCAAAAACACAGCTTATCATTTTTCAGCGAAAAGCTTCTTTATTTCACAAAGATATTATTCAAAAATGAATTATGATAGAATATGAAATACGTATATACAAGTTTATCTCAATGGCGTCCTTCAGCTTTATGCTCTCAAAGGGGGCATCAGTATCATGAATACGTTTTGTCAATCTCAGCCGTAAATCGATTGGGTGTGTTATGCTCATGCTACCGTGTTTGTTGGTTAGTATGTCAGGTACAGTACTAAAGGCACACTTAACCAGTTACGAAGCATGGAAAGGTAACAGTAGTCTTTTGGAAGCTTAGATTCGGATATCTTGGGATAGCTTTCAAACGAATTTCCCTTTTCTAAAGCTATTGGCCTCTAATTCTCTGTAGCTTCTAAATTCCTCCCCAGTTCCTCCCTGGGTATCTACTTGAGCCCCAGTTGAGAAGCATTTCCCTAGACCTAATAACTTCTTAGTTACTGCATCAGTCAAAAGTATTTATTAAGTCATTGGTTACAACTCCAAAAACTAAAACCTTAAAGCTGAGTTAGAGTGCCGCATATTGGTTCCAAATGGAAACAGTTGGGTGATATAATGTCATAGTAGAAAATGACAGAGAGTAGTTTTACTAAATTGGATGGAATACATTCATGCCAGGGACGTTTAGGTTTTGCATCCATAATTCTAAGCTAAAGACGTAGAAGGTGAGTTTAACAACTATCTGAAGGGGAGGTGTATGATTTGATTGGATTGAGTTTAGAAAAAACCGACTTCTGCTGTTATGCATTGAAAGTAACAAAAACCAGCGAGATAAGAAATAAAACTTGAGTAAATTTACCCCCGTACCCCCCTGCAATTTCTCCAAAAATCAGTTCTCTGAGCTGAGCTAACAAAGAATTGCCATACAACGCCCAAATCATGCAATACCTATTCAAAAACTTTTTTATGATCCTACTGTTGTTCAGTGAAGAAAAGACCTAGCAACAAGGAGGATGAATAAGAGAATGATGATATTGCACTGGAATTTGTCCCACTACTAAGCTGACATCAAATTCCACATCAATGCAAATGGAATGATGTAAATGGTGCCTAAGGCGCCAAATATAAAAACTTTATTGACAACGTTTCGTCTAACAGACGTCTTCAGGTCACTACTGAAAATTGGCTAAACTAAACTCAGAGCCCTACAGTACAGATAGAAAACCTAAACTCGAATTTTGGCTATATCCAAAACATTTTCATCATCTTTCAGAGACTTGCGAAAGGGGTCCGGTAGACCAGATTTTAACAGCAACAGTTCTTTTGCACTTAGAATGTCATCTCTACTGAAGAATTCCACAGCACGGCTTACAATCAGCTGGTGTTTTATGCCAGCGAGCATTGACCTCGACACAAAGTTCAATACCGCATTCCAAACGATATTATTTTTATCCATTTTCGCTGCTAATCAGGCCGCAGTAACCAGTCCGAAAATCAGTGCAGGGGCGAGCCAAGCTCGTAATCAAGCGTCAGTTAATTCAGAATAAATTATCTCACAGGGATGATTCACAATGAATGAAGGAACCTAGGAACAAGGGAAGTGTAAGGACCCCCTCAACTATTCCCCGCAATTTACGGGTAACTTAATACCGGCGGGTACAATACGTCGCTTGCGGGAGGCTCCTTCCCCCCTTCTGCTTGTTCCCAGTACGCTTCTTAATTATATGAAATCAAAAATTATCTATGGTCACTGAAATAATCCGAGTATAAACCACTGAATTAATGCAGGTTTAAAATCTAAAAAAAAGAATATATTCACTCTGAATCTAGGTCAAGTTGAGCCATAGCAAATATTATGAAATAACAACTGAATTACCTGCGGTCACTGAATTAATTCAAGTTCACAGCACTGAATTAATACAAGTCCAAAACAGGCTTTAAAATCCAATAGATCGAAAGAGGTGTTTGCACTTGCAAGACTAAATGAAGACTGAATGAAAATAGTACGACGGAAAACTAAGGTCGATGAAAGAATTCTAATTCTCGATTTGAACTCATAAAAAGAAAATAAAATCTGATTTGAGACAAATGGAAATTATCTTTCACCAAAAACTGTCTCCCAAACGTAATCTTAGCTATTATTGCATTATTTTCCTTTACATTATAAAAGATGTTAAAATATTTTTGAACATAAAATAAATCTGAAAAGCTAATCTTTGAAAACAAAACACATGTAACGTAGAATTAAGGTTTCAAAAAGTTACAGTTTGAGGTTACTGGGGTAGACAGACAGCTCAGATATTTTGGCTTGTAGATTTTTTTTCTTTTGGAGGACGAAAAAAGGAGATAAAAGTTACTGCTTACTTTCAACAGATAAAACTGCGACAGTTGCAGCTTCTCCTGCTTTATTTACAGCACGACAGCGATATGAGCCACTGTCTTCAGGGAAGACTTCAGCAATTTTCAATTCAGCCTCTCCAGTGGGGTACCTAGCTATACTTAGTCCTTTATGCTCTCTAATTGGCTCTCCGTTAAAAAACCAGGTCAGTCTAGGTGTTGGTTTTCCTGTGATTTGGCATCGTAAAATAGCTTCCTCACCGTCCATCACTTTCAATGGAGTTAGCTCAGTGATAAACACAGGGGCTTCGTAAAACTTACTAGGCTTCGAAGTAGACTTGGTATCTTTTTCTTCTAAAATAAAAATATGCCAAGGGTAAAGTAAGTCATAAAGTAAGTCAAAAACTGAATCCGCAAATAGGAGACCGATTTCGATGTTGCTACATTTTTCAAAATTAAATAGAAAGTTAATTTTTAATAAAAAAGAAAAAAAATATATCAATATGTCTCTTTCATTAAAGATACTAAGCCTGGCTGTAATTTTTATAAGCAGATTACGTTTTCCGCTTGGCATTTCACTTGTTACTATTCTGAAGGTTAATAATCATCCATTTTTCATCCAGCACAAACGTGACAGGCGGCAGTAGTTCCGTAACGCAAATCCAAAATTTTCTTTTGCCCTAGTTTCTTGAAAACCATTAGTCGCTCTAAGAAACAGCAGAGACTTCAAAAGGTAAAATTAGGTTTTAAGCCAGTTAGAGGTTTGCTTCTAGGTTGTGTTCGGGAATGCTACTAGGTTCTCCTTGTCATTTAATCTCACTTGAATCGTAGATATCAACCTTGCAAGATAATTACATACATTGGCCATCTTCAACTGATTTTAAAATATCTGAACAAAAAGTTATGACGTTATAACCATAAAACCTTCGAAATTTTGCCTTCATACTTTTTATGGACTTAACTAAGTGCTGGTGTCCTGGAAGGCTCAAGGCAGCAACCTAAGTGACTCTTGAGGAAAAAAACCCAAATTTTATGGACAAGGATGTGTACTTGACTTGCACTAACTCAGTAAATACGCCTTTTCCCAACTTCAGTTTACCCACTTGCAAAATTTTCCTACTAGAAGCCATTAGTTTAAAACATCAGTACATAGATGTATAAGACGTTGCAGAAATAAACAAACTCTAAAGTTATTTTCAAATCGGTTTGACTTATTTGGGGCCTAATTCCGTAGAACATCCAGCAAAATATCTATCCTAAAATGTCATATAAAACAAATCGGGTAGACAAGAATGATATGGATTTATCCGAATAAAACGTACCTCTTGATTTGCCGCGTGGGCCACCTCATTTGGCTTCAGCTGGCATGCATATCGTCGGCAAACTTGTTCTATGCCCCCCCCTACTTGCCCCCAGCAAACGTAAGGAACTGCCCATCTCTCTTTTTAGAGATTCGCGATGTTCTGGTTGTACGCCTGAACTGAGGGGATATAGCTTGGCTGATGCCTTGCATTACCGCCATGATAACGCCCACTGCCGCGCCAGCGCTAACGGCCATACCAGTCCATCCGTAGATTGCTTTTTTCCTTTCCGTTGTTTTCGCAAGGATCAGTCACTTGTATCAAGCTTATCTTACTCACCAAGGAAAAATGTCCTATGAGTGTTCTTCAGCACTAGATCTTTGGAGGCTCATGTCGGGCTAATCCAGCAACGGTGGAGCCAACCTCGTTTCCGTCTCTATACTAAGTCTCTTCCCTAGGCCTATCTGCAGACATGTCAAAAACCTTACCAAACATAAACATAAAAATCACTATTCCCAGTCTTCTCTGGACTGGCGTTTACTTGTTTTCTGTCTTACGCTAATTCAATCATTTACACTTGCAATGTGAATTCTTTTCAATACAAATCTTAAAAATACTAGATAGTTAGATTGAGGAAATCTTTAGTAAGTACTTTCACATACAGTTGACGCTGGAAACCGAGAGTTTGTTTTGCGATAAACGAATTTCAATCCTGGAAGTTGCAAAGCATGTCAATCATTCTCTGTTAACAACAGAAGCCCTAGACTGGAGACCTTGTTGTGAAAAGATGAAATGATTTTACGGCAATAACATAAACATGAAATAAGTCAGATGATGAATCAGCTAGTACGACTGCGGATTGCTGTCTAGGGGCTATGCGTTGCTCTGTATCCTGTAGATAAAACAGTTTAGGATACCGCCTTGACCTTTTGTTTGAAATGCCATTTAAGGAATTGTAACACAAACTGAAAACTATAAACTTTTTGAATAGGAAACTTTACTTGATTACTGCAGTCGCAAAAGGCATTGTCATCTTTTGCCGTCCCACAGCAAGGGTAATTACTTGCGTTTGTAACTAAATAACTACACTTCCCTTAGGGCTTTGAATTTTCAGGGAAATTTTTTGTGCTAGGCGACTTTAAAATTCAATTAGTAGTTAACAGATTGCAAACAAAATTTTGTAAACTTGCATAATACATATAATTCAATTAAGAGCGTTGAACAGTCTGTAAATGTTGAGGGTTTGATGAAACCTTTTAAGTTGAAACTTTAAATGTTAGACAGGAACAAACGAAATGTGAGTCACTTAATTCTACATTTCTTAGGTAATTTTATATTTATAGCTTGGGTTGCATGTTAACCAATTTAGTTCCTATGTCCGGAGCTAAATTTTCTCATAACTAGTGGGAAAATTGTCTCTAACGTCATGTTGTTTTGGTCAAATTTCGTCTTCACTTCTTTGGCATCGTGTTAATTACTTACTGCTAAATATTACCACGACTGTCAATCATATGATTGTCTTAAGGTTGTCGATGGAAACTAACATTCAAGTTACCAATACACTGAAAGACTTTCCGCTTAAATACAATGCTACACAAACTGCCTTTGTAGTTAAGGAAATTGTTAACAATTTTTGGCAGGGTGAGGCTTTACGCCCTGAGGGTTGCCAACTCTACCCGAAGTTCCGATTACTGGGAGAGTCTACCTTGTGTGTTTTGACTGCTTAGGTAATTAAGAGAAATGATGGTGCTGGCAAATGGCAAATGAAGAGCCATCTAGTTCAACCAGCGGACGTTAGAAAAGGGAGCACAAGCACAGGGATTGCACAACAAATGCAGTTAAGCCATCGGGAATTCAGAGGTGTATTGAGAAAGACCCTTCCAAACACATAATACAACTGGGAGAACCCCTGTGATGGCAAAAAAAGGGCAATGAAGTGATCACATTTTTGTATCCTTTTATGGTTCACTTGATAGATTATTGATTCTGATGCTACAAAGTAAATCGTGGCGTCACTTTCATCGACAGTAGAGAAAGTTTTATTAATACTGCGCTACTTTAAAATGAGCAAGGATAAGGGCTACACCGCGGCGGGCTGACGTCCAGGATAAAAAGGTTGGGGGTATAGTAAGAGTGGATTAGGGGGTTAACATTTATTACTATGAGTTCCCTCCCCCCTTCAGATGTTGTTAATATCATGCCGCCTTATTATTTATTGACCCTTTACCCTGGAAGGAACAAGTGTGAGTGTGTGTTGCATCCTCTTTGAACATTCTTATGTACATTGATGTCGACAGAGGCCGGCGAACTCGTGCGCGACCCCGAGCTGGCGCATCGCCGAGGCGAGCGCCTGGCGCGACCCCGAACGCCGGGCGACCACCACGGCCCGCTCGGCGTAGTGTGCGATGCCCGGGCCGTCGCCGAGCTGGTAGGCGATGTAGGCTCGTCGGGCGAGCATCTCCGCTTCCTGAGCGAGATCCTCACGTCGACGGGCGAGCTCCGCCAGCTCCTCGAACACGGCCGCCGACTCGGTCGCACGCCCGGTGCGACGCAGCAGCTCCGCTCGCCCCTCGAGCGCTTCCTGACGCACAGACGCGTCGTCGGTCAGCCGCCCCGCACGCTCGAATAGGTCGAGCGCCTCGCTGTTGGCGTAGACGCCCTCCGCCTGACGGCCCGCATCGACGTAGTGACGCGCGGCGCGGGGACCGTCTCCGGCCCGCTCCAGGTGCCAGGCGAGCTCGTGCGCGCGCACCTTGCGCCGATCGCGATCGCGCTCCAGGGCGATCGCGACGCTGCGGTGCAGACGCTGGCTTCGGCTGCGCAGGATACGGGCTGCCACCACCTCCTGGGCGAGGGCGTGGGCGAAACGTAGACGCGGCTCGCCGCCGACCGATCGTCCGGCCGGGACGATCTCTCCGGTGTCGACCAGCCGGTCCCAGGCCGCCGGGTCGTGACGGATCTCCAGCAACAGGTCGACGAACCGGGGCTCGAAGTCGCGGCCGATGACGCAGGCGAGCTCCAGTCGGTCGCGGTCGCGCCCGGCGAGTCGGTCGAGCTTGGTCGAGATCAGGGCGGCGAGGGTGTCCGGGACGTCGGAGTCGACGGTCGCCGCGCCGTCGGGATCGAGCTGCCAGCCCTGGCCGTCGCGCCGCAGGACGCCGGCGTCGGCGTAGTGCCGGAGCAGCTGCTCGACGAACAGCGGCAACCCCTCGCTGCGCGCCACGATCGCGCGCCGGCGCTCGGCACCGAACGCCTCGATCGACGCCGTCAGGTGCTCCACCAGCTCGGCGACCTGGGGAGGCTCCAGCCGGAACAGCTCGATCGGCTCCGGGTCGCCTCCGAGGTCGTCCCGGGTGACCGCCTCGCCGGTGCGCAGCACCGAGACGAACCCCACCGGCGCCTCCTCGGCGAGCGACCGCAGAGAGCGCAGCAGCTCCAGGCTGGTGGCGTCCGCCCACTGGAGATCCTCGAGCACGACGACGCGTGGCCGCACGCGGGCCGCGGTCTGCAACAGGCCGCCGACGGCGGCGAACACGGTCGCCCGGTGGCGCTCGGCCGCCGCCGCGTCACGCGGCTCGAAGACGCCGTGCTCCAGCTCGGCGAGCGCCGTCCGAGCCGGCTCCGCCAGGCCGATGTCGCACCCCTCGGTGCGCAGCGTCGACACCACCCGGCTCCACAAGTGGTAGGGCTCGCTGCCGGCGTAGGCGATCGCGCGTCCCGGCAGCACCGAGAGTCGCTCTCCGATGTCCCCGGCGAGCCCCTCGCGCACCAGACGCGACTTGCCGACCCCCGCCTCGCCGGTCACCGTCACGAGGCCGCCGCTTCCGTCCGCCAGCCGGTCGAGCCAGGCGCGCAGTCGGGCCCACATTGATTCAACCAAAGGTTTCTAATAAAAATGCATGACATTTGCAAATTCAAATTCTTACTTTATAGAATGGGGATCAAAGAACTATCAACTAGACCAGAGAGACTTGCTTGCCATTTTTGTATCTATGAAAGAATAACCATGAATTATTTTATCAATATTGCTTTATTTCATTCAGCATTGGATATTACTGTTCAATTCGCTCTGCTCAACTATGAAAACAGGCTGACCTTTGTTTCCCTCAGCCTACTGAGAACTTATTAGCTTCATAAGATTTTTATACCAATTTCTTATTTTTTTACTCCTGCCACTTCTTGATATTCTAGCAAATGGTGGCGTACTCATTTGATAATTCGTGAAAGCTTAATTTAACAAGCGTTAGTCTCTGCCTTGGGTGAAGACGTCATGCTCACAATTTTGTTTTCTATCGCGCAAAAGGAGTGCTTAATATTCATCCCCCAAATTGTTGATTTTTAAGGACAAGGAATCTATAAGTGCACGAATTGAACTTTCAAACTAGTATGTGTAGATTTCTTTTCATCAAAAGTTAATAAATATACACGTATGTGTACCCATATATGCTGTAGCCTATGGAAGAGTGATTATCAACTAGAAAGTAAATAAACAATGAATATATCTTAGAAAAGTAAGAGCAGATAGTGCAAGAGCTAGCTTTAGAAATGGCAAAGGAGAAGACCAAAGAATCATGAATAACTCAGAAACGATGAATAAATGGAATGAATACGGAAATAGGAAAATATGAAGAGTGATGGGGTGCAAAGCAAGTAGATGCAGCAAAAGAATAAGCCAGGTGACAAAAAGTGCAAGAAAACCATGTTGAGAAGAAAAATGCAGGGAGAGAAAGGAAATAAAAATGAAAGGAAAATGAAACCTACTTTAAGCTACAGAAACCAGAGTCTTCTCTTTACATTGGTACACACTCATCGTTTCGAATGTCAATGAAATTCGAATACTTCTTGAAATTCCAACAAAATCCATAGGGTAGGGCCTATGTTACATCACGATAATTTTGCAATGCAAATGAAGGAACCAGTGTTTGGGAGGTGAGGAAGTTGTTTAATATACCAATTTATCTTTGGATGACTTTATTTTTCGAAAGTCAAGTTGCACGCCAGAAACGATCAAGTTAAATAATACTCGGCAAGGTAAGAACTGTGAAGAGTAAGCACCGAGATATCTCGAGATCAGTGGCAGTATACTATATTTCTTTATTATTTCCTGTTTCATCTGGTCGTCAACATAGGTAAATCTGCTTATCATCAAATGCACTGCAGTATACCAATCATCACCACCCAGTCGTCGACCACCACTGGCGAGTCCATTATGAAGCAATTGGTGTGGTTATTGCCTCAGTTAAGCGGCCCACAGACGCTCACTGAAATTGTCAATCACAAGGAAAGACTTTTATTGATGAAATTCTGGGTCCCCCACTGACGATTTAATTATATTGAGCATACTGGCTCATTTCACTAGTGACTTTAGTCGTGTACGGAGCAGCTATCCTAGGAACTTCAAAGGGAAGAGTAAAATGCTGGGCCAATATCAATTTTCTTAGAACTCACCTCCTGTTTTCGCCGCAGTGAAATAAGAAACCCAGAAAAGCACGTCAGGCTGAAAAAAACCATCGCATTTCCAATGACGAATTTGAGGTGCCTTAGAAGGAGTTCCATAGACGTCAATAAAGTTGGCGACAATATTGATGGGCCTTTATTGATGAAATTCCGCTTCCTACGAATACAATTCAATGCTATTGGCAATACTAAATCATTTGACTAATGTCATTCGTCATGGACGGAGTAGTAATCCAACTGAGATCTTATCTAAATCCTTAGACATGGACTTCTAAATATTATCCCCGGGGATAATATTTAGGAGTCCATGCCTTAGGCCACCATTGTATATGGTCATGCCGTGTGAAATTTGAAGCCCAAATCAAAGATCCAGATGACAATGTATTGTGGTCCACTGTGGGCAGAAAGATCAAATTGTTATGATGAAGTCAGCTATGTGACTGTCAGTGTGATTCATTTCGATGCTAAGCATACGATAACAACTCACGTTTTATCTCCAGGACTTACACTTTAGACAAAAGATGATTAGGTAGCATAGTATTACATCGAATCGAAAAATTTATTAACTTTGAAAATTTTCAGAACGGCCACCTTTCTCTGTTAAAGCTGCACAGGGATTTCTTGCATTCGTTGCATCTCATTGTTTACGTCCATCTGGGAATCTCAAGAGGGCAGGTTTCCTACCTCGGCTGCGTTATCAAAAGCCAGGACATGTTATCCCATCATATTGTGCGCCTTTTGAACCCTCGTAAGGCCATAAGATCATCTTGACATGCAAGGAGAGAGGATTCTCAACCTCAGTTAAGTACCGATTAATTTGATACTTCGTATCCTCTTTTACCATTTCCATCGATTCAAGGGCTGGAATCAACCCCGTTGCAACAAAGAGGGGCATTAGGGAGGCATTTTTATCATCAGTCAATGCAGACTTGCATCGGCATACACAACCTAATTAACAATGATCTGTAGATAATTTTCAAAGCTTTGTCAACTAGTTAATTACCCCGTGGTAGCTCTTGGATGATTAAGGGCTTCGGTGAAATAGGTAACTACCCCAGGACCTGAGCCCTGAAAGGGGCCCGTAAAATATCTGATACAAAATTATTGGCCCCATTTAACCCCGAGTCATTTACTGCCTACGAGTGGAGCAACCATCCTGGGGTCTTTGCTTGTCTTTGCAGCCCTTGATTACCAAAAAGTGAATCCCAAAGATTGCCAAAGATTGATTGCCTTCCTTTTGTACAGCGCAACTGTTACTAAATACATGGTGTAGGTGGGAAGTTATCAACACAGTTATATATTGAGCTTTTATTCAAGTTCAACTGATGAGATGCTGCAACCATACGATCTCGTTAATACTTGACACTCAAGTGAAAATGTAATTAAGAAACACAAGTACGAATAACTTATAACATCTGTGTGCTAAAGGAACACCTGTGTCTGTGTAGAAAGCACTCTTGTGACATGCATGACTTGAAAGACCGAGTTCTTAAGCCCCCCCCCCCCCTCACTGTAGGCCCACCTTTAGATATCATGAACTATCATATATTTATCACGGAGTGGAGCATTACCACAATAGCTTGCTTTCTTTTTTCACTAACGGAGCTGAGGGGATTTGAACCCACGACCCATTGGTTTAAAACCATCACCTTAACCATAGGATCATTAAGTCCAATAATTAAGGTAAGAAATTTTTCAACTCAGTCTTGCCATGTTTTCGCCTCCACTTAGTGGGTAAGGGGAAATGTGTCTGCTGAGTAATTATATATAAATATATATTAAGGTGAGAAATTTTCAAGTCAATCTTGTCATGTTTTCTCCTCCACTCAGTGGGTGAGGGAAATTCATCAATTATAATTATTTATTGTGTTTCGGATTTCAGACTTCATTAGTGCCAGAGTATTTCATCATACGTAGAGCATTACCACAATACCTTGCTTTTTCACGAAGGTAGCTAACCATTGGACCTTTAAGTCCTTGATGTCCTTCCAAACAATCTTTAAATACGGCGGCAATGTCAGTATAGCTTACAGTATATTTAACACTCGTGGTTGTTCCAAAAATCAGCGATTGTTCGTAAAAAGGGTTATCGGCAACCGTTTCTCCCTTCATGTGACAGGTCTGATGCAATTAAAATACCACAGGCGTACATTTACGTGGGACAAGTTGCCCAATGCGATAACCCCAGGCCTATCAGATCTTATCACATCATTCCAACGCATCCTAGACTAGACGATTCCGAGGCGAGGCCCAATAAATAGAAACTTAGTCTCAACGAGAAATGAGGATTTGAAATGTAAAATAAGAAAAGATACGGGAGGAATAGAAGCCTCGTCATGTAATCGTTGCACACAAAAAATCAGAAAACAATATCGGTCAATTCTAACGTAAAATAGGGCCTAGATAAAGAAATAGGCCCATATTAAATTCAACTCTACTCTAAAGTGAAAGCTGATTATTGTTCAAGTCAGACACCTCTTGCTTTATCTTCACGTAGAAATAAACATCATCGTCATAAGAAGTGAAAGAAAGAAAATTTACCGTGAACTTGATGTCCTCCCTCCATTCATCTTTCGGGTGATTTAACGGGGCTCTGTGAGGTTTCAGTAGAGCAGCACTTACTCCTACTTTTGTCACATGTCAAGGTATACGAAACGTGAAGGTATCTCACCATCAGAGAACAGAACCTCTGGTTAAAATCGTGAATCCTGGCCACAGTGTAATGGTATTGTGCTTAGCTTCGCAAACCTTCGACCTATCAAGTCTATCGGGCTGACCCTACCATGCCCCAAAGAATGTCCTCACGTCCTGACACAATCGTCACATCATTGATGACCATCATTCCTCGAAAGCGAGACCAAACCTTGTTTTCATAATAGACCTAAAATGGCAACGAGGCTGATTTTCATTGATTTCCTTCATGGAGAATGTAAATCTATATGAAGGACTGGAACGAGAAAGTAGCGCTCTGAACATGGCTCTGAACATAAAAAAAAATATAATACACTAGAATGAAAACGAAGCTACAAAAGATGCCAACAATTGAATTTCGCGCCAAACAATGGAGTTGTGGCAAAAAGCCGGAGATGACAAGGGTTACAGTGAGAACAAAGATTATGTGATCAAGCTAGGGCTATTAGAAAAAATGAATGGTTAACCGCGGTAGAATTGGAACAAATTAAGAGAAGAGTAAATAACGTAAATAACACCAAGATAGAAGAAGATCCTGTTGAGTTAGAAAATATTTTTGATAAACCAGGGACTGTTGACGAAACCTTTAATATGCACAAACCAAGTGTAGAAGCAAACTCCCAGAGGAACGAAGAAGAAAAAAGAATTATTGAGGACAGTGTTTGAATCATGAACGAGCAAGATTTTGAAAGTTTTATTCCTTTTAAAAATGTAGACACAAGGTAATTGAATGACCTTACGAAAAGAGTAAATAATGTAATTTCAGACATAACAACAGACGACATAACTGATACCACTAAGTTAATAAGAGCTGTCAGTTGTTTTATTGCCAGAGAGCTTGGTCTACAAAAGAGAAAGAAACAGAGGAAAAACACTGAGCCCTGTTGGAAGAGGCGAATAAAATCATCAGTCAATCAACTTAGGAAACATATCAACATAATTGAACGGTTTGAAAAAGATGAAATGAAAAGAACAGATAAGTATCGCGAGGTGGAACGTATATATAAAATTAAGAAAAAGGTTTCAATGTTGTTCTTGAGGAACTGAAACAGAGGTTGAAAGCTAAAGCAACTAAGATCAAGAGATATGAGAAACGCATTAAGCAATTCAGAACGAACATGACTTTCCAGCGAGACGGGAGACGCATATATCAAGAACTGAATGGACAAGTCTACCACGAGACAGTAGCACCTGGTGCTAATGAAAGTAATAAAATTCTGGGGTGGTATATGGGACAATCCGAAATTGAACAACATGGATAGTGAGTAGCTGAAAGAGTTGAAAAATAAAAAATGTGAAAGAAAGCAAGAAAATATGTCGATAAGTGAAGAGGCTGTTAATGAGAAACGTAGAAAGATTCCTAACTGGAAATCCCCGGGGCCAGATTGGGTACAAGGATATTGCATTAAGAAGTTGAGCCGGTTACACGCCCGTCTTGCACTTCAGCTGGATAACATTTTAAATGGAGAAAATGAAATCCCATCTTGGTTGACCATTGGAAAAACAGTGCTTTGTCAAAAGACTCTACTAAAGGTAATGCGGTTGATAATTATCGCCCAATATCATGTTTACCTTTGATGTGGAAACTGCTGACTGGTCTAATAGCTGATGGACTATACAACTTCCTTCATGAGAGTGAGTAATTACCACATGAACAGAAAGGATGTAAAAAAAGGAGCCGTGGCACAAAAGACCAATTGCTGATTGATAAAATGATAATGCAGGACTGTAGAACAAGGAATACTAATCTTGCAATGGCTTCGATCGACTACAAGAAAGCTTATGACCTGGTCCCTCATTCTTGGATCCTTGAAAGTTTAGAACTGGCTCACGTTTCGAATAATGTGATTTGATTCGATTGAGAGGTCTATGAGTGGCTGGAAAACAGAGTTGACATCTGCTAGAGCATCATTAGGAATGGTTAATATCCGAAGGGGGATCTTCCAAGGAGACAGTTTATCTCCTTTACTGTTTGTTATACGAAAAGAGCTCATGCGGCGAAAGGCCGGTGATGTCCTCACCGTCGAGCAAAAGGCGTCCGGCGTTCGGTTTGAAATGGCCTGCAATCACATTGAAGAGCGTGGTTTTTCCGGCCCCATTGGGGCCGATCAGTCCGGTAATAGACCCGGTCTCTATGGTCAGTGATGCGCCGTCGACGGCGCGCAGGCCGTCGCGGATCTGGCGGGCGCGGGCGCCGAGCGCGTAGCCGCCGTAGCCGACCCGCTCCAGCATCTCACCGTCGACGACCCGCGAGTTCGCAGTCCAGATCAGCCCGTCGGCCGGATCGACCACCCGGGGATAGAGCCCGGCGTCGAGCCAGCCGCTCCAGCCGCGCGTCCCGTCGGCCCAGCTCGACGGTCGGTAGCCGTCGTGCCCGAACCGCTCGGGGATGGCGCCGATCAGGGTCCAGGCGATCCGTCCGGTCGCATCGGCCACCACGAAGTTCTGGATCGGACCGCCGGCGCGCGCCGCCGCGGCGACGGCGGCGTCCACGTCCTCGACCCCCAGCAGCTCCAGCAGGCCGAAGTTGGAGGCGTCCGGATCGTGCGCCGTCCAGCGCAACGCGACGGTCCGCCCGCGGTGGTCCTCACCGATCACCGGCCCCCATCGGGTCCACCGGACGACCGACTCGCGATCGTCCCCGAAGCGCACCGCGATGGTCTCCCGATACTCGGTGTAGCGCTCGGGACCGTCGGGCGTTCGATAGCGGTCGGGGTCGGTCGGGTCGGGCTCGACGATCACCACGTCGGACCAGTCGCCCTGGCTGTTGGTGTAACCCCAGGCGACGGCGCCGTTGGTGCCGACCACGATCGCCGGGACGCCCGGAAGCGTCACCCCGGTCGCCCGACGCTCGACGCCGTCCTCGCGCCACACCAACGAGGCCCGGTACCAGGTGTTCGGCACCGAGATGCCGAGGTGCATGTCGTTGGCGAGCAGCGCCACGCCGTCGTCGGTCCGTGTACCGGCGACCGCCCAGTTGTTGCTGCCGGTGAGCGCGTCCCACACGAGCGGTCCGTCCGGCGGGACGGCCGCCGCCGCCGGCGCGGCCGAGCGCAGGTCCCACACCTCCGGCCCCGGGATCGGTAGCGTCGGGAACGGCTCGCCGACCAGAGGGGCGTCCCAGCTCGTGCCCCGTGGGTCGAGGAACTCGGCCGCCGCCTCCGGCAGCCGATCGTGGACCAGGCCACGCGCGAGCTCTCGCTGGCCCTGATCCTGGAGCTCGAAGAACATCGCCAGGGCGGCGAGTGGAACGTCCGTCAGCTCCCACGGCTCGGGTCGGGTCAGCAGCAACGTGTACTCGAACGGTCGCGCGCCGAGCGCGTCGAGACCGGCGTTGACTCCGTCCGCGTAGGCGCGCACCAGATCGCGCCGGGAGGGCGAGGAGCGCTCGACCACCGCCTCGGCGACCGCCCGCATGCGGTGGCGGCGACGGCTCTCGTCGAGCGTCGCGAGCGGTGGGCCGAGCAGCTCGGCGAGCTCTCCGGCGGCGCTGCGGCGCAGCAGGTCCATCTGGAAGAAGCGCTCCTGAGCGTGCAGGAACCCGAGCTTTTTTCAACATCGAACGTTTGGCGAGCAATGCCCAAGGCTTTCAAAGCTTTCATTTTGCCAAGCACTAGCTCTTAGTCATAGCAGATTTGGTCGCCAGACTGAGAAAGGACCCGAAGCTTTGATGTTATTGCATTCGAACAAATGGGCCAGGCAATAGTATCCCACATCAAGACGTAATCTATTTGCTCTATGTTTTGGAAAATTGAAAGTTAACAATGCAAATCAATGCGTGTAGGTTTTTTGACTGAGAAGCCTGTCACTTTGTCAAGAGCTAAAGCTTGAAAATGTGAACCAAGGTCGTACTCAATTAAAAATGCCAATGCTGCATTAAAAATACAACAGCAAAGTTGCAATTTTCTTGAAATGCTATCTTTCTCCACTATATCGCTTCTTTTTTGAGTCATTTTTGATTGAGCATATTTTGTAAGACTATTTTTAAACCTTCTTGCTTGACAAAGGGAGAGAATGCTGAGCTTCGCGATACAAATACGAAATAGAATTTATATTTGATGCCGAAGGGTAGAGTGAAGTTTCTTATATCGTTGAGACTTTAAGAGGTCAGGAGCCGGCCAAATTCGTCAACTGTCATTAGTGATCAATAATTACCAGTCAGGTATCAGTAATTAGTTATCAGTTATCTAAAATTAGTAATCAGTTATTTGTGATCAGTAATCAGTTTTTAGTAGTCAGTAATTTGTATATCATTTGTTAGTGATCAGTAACCAGTAACCAGTAATCACTAACTGATACTTTTTCTTATGGCGTCAAGACAATAAGGCGTCTAGGGGTCCAGGAATTTTTTTTAACAGGAATCTATGAGTAATTAATTTTTTATTATTAGTGAAAAAATCCCTTTATATGTATACAAAAGGAAAACCATGACCTTATTTGGTATGTGCTTTCTTCTTCTTTGACTGAAAAAGGAGTTCTTTTCTTTCCATTTACAATATAATACATTTTCGCTAAAAATGTATTATAGATACAGTTTTCAGATATTAAGAACCGTTGTTAGGCTTGATATTTTGGAAATGGATATATTTCTCAGTAAAGGCTGATTATCAACATTGATTATGACTAAGCTTCTTGCGATATCTCACTAAAGTGTCTAAGTTTGATAAAAGACAATGACAAGAAATTCGAGAAAATATATTATTTTCTCTAATGCAATGTCATATTGTTAATAGTGATGACGTCATAGTGTAAAAATTATGACGTCACGATAAAATATTAGACACTTCAAAGAACATGCATGATCGAATTATGTTGTATACCTTAATACGTCAAATTAAGCCGCGTACTTAAATAGGCCGCACCTTTAAAAATGCGGCCTAATAAAGATGCGGCTTAATTAATGGCGCGGCTTATTAAAACGTGGCTTAATTTATTGTAAGAAAAGCAAGGAGCGAAGAGGAACTGTCAGTGGAGCCATTTGCATAGATTTTAAAAGTGAGTTGAGGAGAAAATAGGAGTATTTGTAAAAAGTATTATATCTGAAACTGTCCGTTGACTCCTGCGGCCTAGTTAAAACCCTCTAAAATGCTAATTTTTGGCAAAATGCGGCTCCACATCCCAATAAACGAAGTGAAAAGAGTTCACACCCTCAAAACAAATTTCATCAAGCTGTGATTTTCTTAATTATCGATTCCTCTTTCCATATTTAATATGTAGATTATTTTGGAGTAATGGCCGTTGCCAAGAAACAATTAAAGTTTTAGTCTAAGGGGGATGTAAATAATATCTTTGGACACAATGATCCCGCGGAAACGATGCTTCTTTCCTTTTATTTTGCATTACCTTTCCAAGCACATTCTAAATTTTACCGCCAACAGCTTATTCTCAGAACTTTTGCAAACATTTCTAATACATGATTTATCTAATTTTACCGTATCCTATTTGCGGTTATTTAGAACATTAAACAGTTATATTACTTTCTACTGCTACCCAC
>JAAAKM020073195.1:50839000-50853314 GCA_010016025.2 Alatinidae sp. Z8VKAUB7J3 | reverse complement strand
ATAGAACTTTTGCAAACATTTCTAATACATGGTTTATCTAATTTTACCGTATCCTATTTGCGGTTATTTAGAACATTAAACAGTTATATTACTTTCTACTGCTACCCACAGGAAATGAGTTGCGTTTATTCACTTACTATAAAGATGTCATTACTTTGTTATCGGAAAGAAAATCTACTAAACTACATGGAAAAATAAGTAGATTGTAAAACATTTAAGAGATAGATTGTTACCATCGCTTACATTGTAATACTTTATAGATAGAACTTTTGCAAACATTTCTAATACATGGTTTATCTAATTTTACCGTATCCTATTTGCGGTTATTTAGAACATTGATTCTCAACGGGGGCAGGGAAACCCCTTCGGGTGTATTTGAGATTTTAAAGGGGCTAAAATTGAGACAAGGGGTACTGGGGGTCAAACAACTAATACCATGCTTCATTGCTTTTCTTGTTTCGAAATGGCAAAACCAAAGAAAGTTTATGCTTATTCCCTTCTTGCACGTAATATTGTTTAAAATATTGTTTAAACTATAGTAAGTAAGTCACGACTCTTTTACTAACTGTTTTATTGATGATGTACTTGTTTGATATCGATGACGTGAAACAATGCCAAATTTTGTCGGATTCAGGAGGGTACTTAAAAATTTTGGTAGCTCGAGAAGGTTTATTTACTGTTTACTTGTTTTAGCTAGCAGCTAGATTGGTTTGATGTCCATACCTTGAACGAGTTGAAAAACATGCCCTCTGGCAGAGTCACATTGCTTAGTCACATTGCTTGTTGGCCGCACGACTTTGAGGTTGGTTGGCCGAATTAAGCAGCATGTAACATCGTATATTCGCCAAACATCGACTCCTAAAGGGAAACAACCACATCGGGTTTCAAAGACCAAAACACCACGAAGCAATGTGATTCTGCCATAGGGCAGCACTTGCTTGAGAACCCAGACTGTGCAAAAGTGTACACGGACGATTTCTTCCGTATTATAGGAAAGGCCAGGTCTACATTTCATTTGGCCATTCTGGAGTCAGTCCACATAAAAGCAAGAAAACCTTTGCTATGCAGACAAAAAGAATTCGTTCAATCAGATATAACCTGAAAATTAAAGTTATCATCATTGACGCTGCGATTCACTTGTAGACATAAATCTTGAGGGAGTTTCTCTAATACGATAGGCAATAAAAATGCGCTGTACTGCGCAGGTAACACACCAATATTTTCTAATGCAAGAACATTGCACATTAATTTGTCATAAAAGGAACGTATTGATGAAACTTTATTACTATTAACTATTGTGGGTAATTTCATAAATGATGCTGTATTGGCACTTATGATGGCCTGTTCTCTCCCAAACCTTCGCTTGAGAATGTCTATTGCCTTGAGATAGTTTTATGACCTAAGGCTAAGTCCTGAAATAGCCTCATTTGCGGGCCCTGTTAGGCGAGGGTGTAAATACTGAAAACATTCAACATTTGTCAACTCAGGGTTGTCTTGAATTGCAACCTTGTACATGCCCCAGAAAGTGTTCCAGCAAGTTAGATCACCATTAAAGTACTCAATACTCAATTTTGGTAACTTAAAACGACGGCTCTGGCAGCCGCCAGAAGATAATGCTGACGACGCTGCCGATGATGACGATTGCAAACTGGTATTGAGGTCAGCTGCATTGGTAGAACTTGGTAAATGTCTACGTAAGAAAGAAAGTTTGGCCGAAATAGTGGCCTTTACCTCATCAGATTGGTCGATGTCTTCTTCCAATCTGTCCGGTGGTAGTTTCTTTAAAATTGCTTCATCAAGGAGCTCCAAGCGTTCCAGTTTGTTGTTTAGAAAGTAGATAGTTTTTTCGATGTTTTCCTCATCTGTCAGGTCGATAGTCCTCATTCTCTTGGTTACGACTGCTCGACATGTTCCTCTAAGGTTGATTAGATCTTCTAAAGAAGAGTTCGCAATAGTTGCTCCTGATGTAGCCATATTGAAGATAAACGAAGAAACCCTACTCACAGTGCCACTTGTTACGACGACCGACTCGAACTTTAAGACTCGCGACAACAACTCAGTCGCAGAAAGAAAGAGAACTCAAAGATGTGTTTCAAACTCATATTCGTCGATACACATCTCAAGGAAGAGTCAACGAAAGACTCGACCCAAAAACTCTCCAACTAATTACAAAGTAATTCCATTTATACATCATTAAAGCACGTGGTTACCCATGCAATTTCTAATTTTGCAATGTCACATGATTTGCGCGCTGAATCGATGCTGACTGGGAACTTTACTAGGGGTAGGTTAATAACTAATTATATATTCCTAACAGGAGTGGATACACAGCAACTGCTTGTTCACCTTCCGTGCATATGTTGCTAGTCTGATCTTTCCATTTTCCCTCCTATGTCTGTGTTTTTTTAAAATGTCTCAAAATGTATAATTGAAAATCCGGAATTTCAAATTTTTTGGCATAACTTCTACAATTCTGGTACTTACGACCCCAAAATTTCCGAGGTGGTGCATTTTTCCCCTCACAAATATAACAAAATTTGGATTTGGAGTGAGTTAGGATGAAGTATTCCAAAAATTGGGTGTTCAGAATTTTTTGACTTTCCCCACTCTGGGATTGGTTTAAATTTTCAACTTTTAAGGGGACTTGTTTAAGTTTAAGGACACTAACTGCAAATTTTTGCAAGTGGGTAAGCCAATTAGCACAGGACCGCTGGTTTCTGTGACGTAAAAGTCTGCAGTTGAAAATGTTTCTTTGTGCTTGACCCCAAAGGTGCATATGCAATGTTGTTTGACTGGAGTACCACCATATGCTATAATTTTGACGTTTGATTCTCGAAGTCGACAAACATTGTGGTTCTTGGTGGCGGAAACTAACTTTTTGTACACATGCAGTGGCATAACATTCCCTTCGGCCCCGGTATCGACCTTACATGCAAGGGACTCTTGATTTACTGATGTGCCAATTTTAAGAGTGACTAAGGCTTGTGTAGCTTCTTGTGGCACTGCTGATTGTGTAGCATTGATTTCCAACAAATGAAAATAAAATTCTTCTGGCTCTGATTTCACTTCCACGGTTTCGTGTACTTTTTTGCATTGAGCAGACTTTCGTTGGGAGCCAGATCTGCAGACATTTGACCAATGGTTCGGCTTGCCGCATTGGTTGCATTTAGATCCCTTAGCCGGGCATGTCCCCTTAGTGTGGTGACGTCCACAAATTTCCACAGCTTTGACTTGTAGAAGAGGATGAAGGCGAAACAGATGATTTGTTTGCCTTGTGTTGAAGATTTTTGTTTCGCAGTTGATGCACAGTCATATCATCTTCCTTGGTGCCCGAATTACTTGTACATGCTGAAGGGTTGCTTCCTCAGTTCGCGCAATTTGTAGAGCCCTTTCAATGGTTAATTCTTTTCCTTCCTTCAAGAGAGTTGACTGAACAGACTTGAGGTGGAGACCAAAAATGAAGAGATCAACAAGAAGGGTCTGTTGTACACCAGGTTCGTACTCACACTGGGCAAGAAGTTCCTTTAATTTCTTGAAGTATGCGTCGGCTGGTTCGTTAGCTTGTTTTGAACAACCAAGAACACGGAAGCGGGCAATACGAAAATGACTTCGAGGTCATACATAGGCTTCAAAACGTGTCGTATAAGCTGAAAGTTGCTTTCTTTCATCGGCAGAAAGAGTGAACGTATCGGCGATATCTTGACCTTCTGCACCGGCCCAAATCAGTTAATAATTAATTTTGACTTCCCCATCAAGGTCTTTGAGTGGACCATTAAAGTAGAGATGGCATGCACGCAAAACATTTTTCATACTGCTGTCCAAATCTTCAGATGACCAATTCATAGTCGGTGGAGGAAGAGCTGCGGTGGCCATTTTATTTTCGTGCGTCGTACGTCGATGATTATTCGATTAAATCATGCGGTGAATCTTGAAGATGGCTGAAGCTGCAGAGCGGTTAATTCGAGGTTACTCTGTGTCAAAGAGGAGCTCGAAAACACGAAAAATGTTCAACAGGAATGTTGAGAGGAATTCCTACTTACTCTGACACCACGTTGTGTTCCTGTGTGCGTTCGGCACCGAGATGAAAAGCATATCAAACGAGAGGTTAACTTTTTATGTCTTATCTCTTAGCTCATATCCACTGGCGGTTTTAGGGGGGGCAGAGGGGCCATGGCCCCAGGCCCCGTGCTTTTCGTGGCCAGAAAGGGGCCCCGCGTCACGCAGAGTAAAATGCAATGACGATTCAGGTGTCAAATTGCTGGGTCGCTGCAAGCCAACAGAAACTTGTTGACTCAATAAACCACGAGAAAGCGAAGACTAGAAAGTTAAATTTCTGGACAAACTAAAAATGTATACCTTGCAGTTCTTATGCTGTCCCTTCCAACAGACGTCTTTATCTATTTATTAACGTGGAATATCTAGTAGAAGCTAATCAAAATATACAATTCATCTCATCCTCGCGCTTGCAAGTCGAAGCCTGACATGTGAAGTGACATACGGCAATACACGGGCTTACAGCTCCTCTCAGTCGCTTTAAACAGTTTTCAAGTCTTCATAGTCCATATGATACTCTCCTGTATTTCCATTTTTATGAGGGAACGACGATATGGCGTCTAAAGTATCTCCATCAAAAGCTGTAAACATCGACCATTGTCGTCTCCATGATTTCCATACAGTAGCAGCCAAAGCTCGTCCACTTTCACGACAATGAAGAGAACCAAAAACCCCATCTGAAGATTCTTCTCGTGGTCTACCTCCATCGTCGATCATACCAACACAATTTTCAACGTTATACTATGCCAAGTATGTTAAAATAAACCAAATCGACATCGACCAACACGCCACATGTTCATCCTCGGCGGCCGTCCTCGTCGAGCCTCGCAGCTAGCTTCCTACGATAGCCTACGATTCGTTGAAAAGTTTTGAACATGTTCAAAATCCTACGATACCCTGCGATAGTCTACGATAGCCTACGACAGAATTGAAATCCATCGTAAACCCCCTCACACTATACGATTTTCTACTAAAGTCTACGATACCCTGCGATTTTCTGCGACGTGTCTACGACATCGTATCGTAGGAAATCGTATAGTGGGAGGCCGGCTTTACTTAGAAAACGTTATATGGACTCAAGGCAATGTACAGGTTGCCCCGCCCTGTCGTTGGCTACATGTATTACATACAGTGTTTTGTTTCAGCTATCTGTATTCTTTATATACATACTGTACTCCGGAGTGCTGAATAAACGGGGGAGGTTTTGAATAAACGGGAGCGTCATCATTACGGTCTAAAGTTAATAAACGGGGGGTCCAAATAAACGGAGGGGTCTGAACTCCAATCTCAATTTCGTGAAAGTTTTAAATAAGGATGACACACATGAGGACAAAAATCGTACTATTTGACTAATTAGCGACTGTTTCAGGGTCAAATCTTGCATGGGAAGTCATTCAAATGTTTCCAGACATCATGTACATTTTGAGTACTGGGAAAATTCCTTGAAATTAATAAACGGGGGATCTTAATAGGGAGCGGGGGGTTATAAATTTCCCAAAAAATTAATAAAGGAGGGGGGTACGATTATTTGGTACTCAGGAGTAGCTGAAATCAGTCCAGACATGCATATGACCTGTCAATGACTAGGATGAATCAAGGAATATCATTTAATCGTAATATTTAACTTTCGGGAAAGTAGGATGAAAACGTTCCCATCCCTATCGCCTTCTGAAATCGAATCCATCGCTTGTAAATAGAACTTTTTCAACAAACAGCAAAGGTTCTATCGAAAATTCGTAACTTGTTTGGGGTTAAGGATTCCATCCCTGGATCACTTAAGGCACGTGTTGTTTACAAATTTCTTTGCGCAGGATGTAATTCTGCATCGTATGTTGGTGAAACCAGCCGACATTTCGCAACACGTGTCCGTGAACATCTATCCCAGGATAGGAATTCTCACATCTTTAAGCACCTACAAGAGTCCCCATCTTGCCGACCTCTTTGTAACTCAAATTGTTTTAAAATTTTAGATACTTCTAACACCACTTTTCAGTTAAAAATTAAGGAAGCTCTACATATTAACTGGGAGAAACCCACCCTCAATAAGCAACTTTTTCATTATAATTTAACTTTATCCCTTTGAGCTTTGTAACTATGTTTTTCTAGTTCTCATTATCTTTCTTTTTCACAGTTTTTCGATTAATCTTTACCGATCTTGTTATGCTTTTGTATTTCAACGTGTCGCTTTGTTATTATAATGATGTATTTTTGCCTTTATATTTCACAATTTTGTAGTGTTCAACATTGTAACTGAAGATGAATTAATGTAATTAGAAACATGTCTTACAAGGTCCAAAATGTTGTTTGTTTTTTGAAATATTCATCTTTGGTATTTCTAACATAAAAGTCATCCGATAAACTTCTTTCATTGCTACACTCAGTTGCTGTTTTTTCTTATTTCTCACTGCCAATATATCTCTTTAAGACAATTTTCATGGCATCAGACCGCTAAAACTTATGGTCCGATATGCTAATAATCAATTAATACCTAGATTTTTTCTCCCTAGAGATTTGCCTTTCAATTTCTTCTGGCTCTACCAGAGATTAACTTTGAGAGCTTATTATTCGATAATTATGGTTCTGGGGCTCATCCAATTTAAAACTCAATCTTCAATAACCTATCTAGTATTTGTCATTTGTTGTCTCTGCTTTTCACTCTGTAATAATAATTGGAAAGTCGCTATGACTGCCACTTTACTCTTCTGTTTTTTCATAGATCCTCTCAAGAGAATGAATTAAGTTTCTCCTGAGGAGATTCTCCTGAGCTTTCAACAGAAGCAGATATCAGAAAGCGCAAACGGAAAATAGGAAACTAGATTCAAAAATGCTTAAGAGTAGGGATATAAAAGTAGGATTCAAAAATGCCTAGAGTAGGGATATAAAAAAAAATATCATAATAGATTGGAAATGTCAAATATCAAATTTGAAACTAACTATATACACCTAAATTCAGTAAAAGTCACATGAAAAGTCTTATGTAACGTTGAAATTTAAAACAAGTTGAAATGAACCCTCTTTGCCTTCCTTTTCAAGCCAGTGCTCTTTAAGCTAAAGTCCAGTTTGTTGAACCTTATAAGTTGTCTAAATTCTACTTTATGAGGTTTTTATAAGTCTGTAAACCTTACAATCAACTATCTTTGTAGTAGTAATTCTTTTGTGAGTTTTAGGGGGTTTGTAAGTCAAACTATCAAGTCAAAGCCATGCTTTTAAGTGCCAGTGACTGGTACAGTACCTTACTATATGCCCATCTTCAAACAAAGAGATAGATGTCAGTATACTCTTGAAATATTTTTTTGACCAAGAAATTTTAATTCGGGTGTGGATTGGCAATCGGTAAAACGGTAATCAGCGGTGGATAGTCAAAATTTGACTGGGAGAAAGAGAAACAGGAGAATTCAACGAATTTTAGACACCATGGATGTAGCAGTAGCTGCAACCTATTTAAGAGCGAATCTCGGTCAATAGCAAAGTAAAATAAAGAAATATGTTTTATGAAAAGTATTTTATGCAAAAAATGACCTGATGCGGATTCCGGACCCCTATTACCCATATTAATGTAACTCTTAAGCACGAAAACAAAAACTCTTAAGCACGTTCTGAAAATGTAGATGCCGATACTTAAAATTTGTAATTTGGTTAACTTAAATTAACTCAAAATATAATAAATGAAAAACAGACAGCAAAAAAAAAAAAAAAAAAAAATAAAAAAAATCAAACTTCTCTGAAGACTTCTTCATAGTGTTCTATAGCCTAATTCTATTCACCATGTTGGTTCCCAAGGGTTGTTTCACAGGGACTTGCGATGAATGCAGGAGACTTTTTAAGAATGTTCTGCTTTTAACTAGCATCGAAATTTCTAACTTGGTGTTGAACGCAGCTACCCGTGGAGCCGCAAATTCTCCTTCGATTTCTAATGGCAATGTTTTGCCCAGCCCGTACAATTCCGCTCAAATCACAAATAGAGCCAAATTACAGGGGCAATTTAAAAAAAGGCCCAAAATTTTTATTTTTCATTAATTTTCTCTAACAGCTTTTCAACATAACATCCATCAAGGTCGATGCACTTCTACAGGCGGTGCTTTAAACCTTTTAGACCGTTTTTGAAGAAATCTGTAGATGCCTTTATTAGCCAATATTTTGCCGCGTTTTTAATTTTTCAGTTTTATTAAAATAGACGCCTTTCAACAGTTGTTTGAGTCTCAGGAACAAAAAATGGTCAGATGGGTCTAGATTCGAGCTATAAGAATCTGGGCTAGATTCGGGCTATAATGTCGCAGAAATTCTCACCAAATCCTCTCTCACCTTCTTTTGTATCGCGTGGAGGGTGGAGCGTTCGTATGGTTGGAGCGTTGCTATGATGGAAGAGGATCAACAAAGGAGCTTTAATGAACGCTTTTTAGCTAATTCTGCTCTCAATTTCCTCAAAACTTCTATATTGTGATTGCTGCTTCAGTAAAAGTTTTTCCACCTTCTAAAAAGTCTACAATACAACCGCTACAGAGTTCCAGAAAGTGGTTCCCATTACTTGAATGACATAAATTCCATGTATGTCACGAATGCAACTTGTATAGGATTGCAGTATACATTTTTCAAAGAAGTACTTTTAAATTTTCCCATTGAAACTTGTCTATACCAAAGCATACGAAATAAAATTTCATTTTCTTCTTTTTAAGGATTAAGTTAGTTTTGTTGCAAGATGAAAATCTTTAATTTTACTCATCTGAGAACAAACGAAGAAAGATCCTGAGGTGTTTGAAAGGATAAAGTAGAAGGTTGTCAACCAAAAATAGTGCTCTATGAGCGCTCAGCTATATAAGCATAAACGCTTGCTATATATCTTATCGATACTTGATTTTTTTTTGTGGTCAGACCATCACACGCGCACTTCGGCGCTGCCCCAACAGTTCACGATAAGCGTTTCCGCTCGCCTTCATGGTGCGTTGCTGCGTCTGGTAATCAACGTGCACCAAACCAAAGTTCTTGCTGTACCCCTCGGCCCACTCGAAGTTGTCCATCAGGCTCCAGCAGAAATAGCCATCGACACGCACCCCCGCCTCAACCGCGTGGTGAATGGCCTCAAGGTGCGTTTGGAGATAGCGAATACGCTCAAAATCGTCGATCTGACCTTCGTTCATGACATCAACCGCCGCCGTGCCGTTCTCAGTAATGTAGATGGGCGGCAACTCGTATTGCTCGCTGATGGAAATCAACAAGTCGGTCAGGCCAGCCGGGTACACCTCCCAGCCCATCGCGGTTCGCGGCACGGATGGTTCTTTCACTTCCCGGTAACCACCGTTTTGGTCCCCCTGATAAATGCCACGGGTGTAATAGTTGACACCAATGTAATCAAGCGGTGCCGCAATGATGGTCATGTCACCGTCATGGATCATTGGACGTTCGTGTTCAGGAAGGCGATGCAAAAGCTCGGGATAGGCGCCCTCCATCACCGGCCGCAGGTACCACTGGTTGTTCTCCTCGTCGGCCATCGCCGCAGCGGCGGCGTCTTCGTCACTGGTGGACGCGGGGTAGGCGGGCGTGAAATTCAACACAATGCCGTTCAGCGAATGGGGACTGTTGGTGCGCAAAACCCCCATCGACAAGCCATGGGCCAGCAGCAGGTGATGGGCGGCACTATTGCCGGCGGCTTTGCTGGCGATGCCTGGTGCGTGGATGCCCAATTCGTAACCCAGGTACGCGCTGCAGAACGGTTCGTTCAGCGTCGCGTAAGAGTACACGCGATCTCCCAGGGCCCGCGTGACCAGATCGGCGTAATCCAGAAAGCGCCACGCCGTGTCCCGCTCCTGCCAGCCACCGACATCTTCCAGGTATTGGGGCAGGTCCCAGTGATATAGCGTGACGAACGGCTTGATCGCGCGATCGTTCAGCTCATCGAGCAGACGCTTGTAGAAATCTAAGCCCGCGTGGTTGGGGGACCCATCGGCTTTTACCACGCGCGGCCACGAAATGGAGAAACGATAGGCGTCCAGGCCCAACTCGACCATCAGCTCCACGTCTTCCTGCCAGCGATGATAGTGATCACAGGCCACCTGCCCGTTGGAGCCGTCGGCAATAGTGCCATCACGTTCGCAAAAACGATCCCAGATCGACGGCAGGCGGGCGTCGGCGGCCCCCTCAATCTGGAACGCAGAGGTAGCAACACCGTACATGAACGCGGACGAGCGCAGGTGCGAAGCGGCGGGCAAGCTGATCTTTGTGATGGGCGTCGACATCGTCAGCAAACTAACGGTCCGAAACCGCAGGCGTGAGCCTTGGCTTTTCGACGCGCGTCAGCACAGAACCGGCAGTTAAGCGGCATTTCATCAGCAGCAAGTTCGCGAATACCAATCATGGAAAAACACGGAAATGTAAGCGCTTACATGATAAACGGGTGCGCCTACGTTGACAAGATCTTCACATTTCCCCTGGGCGCCTTTTTTATTTTACCTGCGATTTCTCTGTCTATTACCACATTATTTTTACATTGGTAACAGCTTCGACACCTAGACAAGATGTGTTGCATGACATTGTGGGATTACACCTGTCTTCTTTTTACCTTTCGTTGAATTGTAATTTTAGGAGGGTGGTGATAAGATTTATCCAGTGGTAATATGTTACCAGCACCAAAAAGTTGGTATTCGTCATCAATTAAAAGTTTTATGTTTGCGTTCTCTTTTTACTAACTTCTCTGGAGATGTTACAGTCGCATATCCACTTCTAGAACACTTGAATTTTCTCGGCACTCCAAAGATTTTTAACGCCTTACTATCATGACGACGCACTCATACATTTCCAATAAGATCGCCTTAAGCGCTTGTTACATAATTCAAATATATCGTTTTGTCAGCATTCATTGCTACGATAACTTTGTCATGAGCACACATCTTCTTGGATTATTTCATCTTCACTTTTAAAAAAATAAGCTGCAGATGTTTATCCTTCCGATGGTGAAATAATACTGAAGGAAATCACATTATCCAAGAAGTCACGTAAAATTGCGTCATTCTCAACTCCAATTATGTAATAGACACATGTATCTTTTAGAAAACATTACCTATAACGTAACATACACTTGTGTCTTGAAAAAGTTTAAAAAAGTGTCGGGACCTGGATTTGAAGGGATAGGGCTGTGGTCCGAAGCAGAGGGTGGTCAGTACTCTTAGGCATGACTTGGGGGTCTTAAGTTGAACTTTTCAGAGAGTGTTGGGGGGGGGGGCTAGTGGACATCAAATTATAACTTGGGATAAACCCCTTTTGGACCTATTGTTACTTACGGTTAAGTAGCAAGGTAAATCTAAAGACGCCATTTGCTGCCGTGTGATCGATACTGCTTGTCTACACTATCCAGGGATGATCTGAGGGGATCAAGTTGAAATTTTGTACAATAGTTGGGGGAAGGCGTGTCCCACCGATCTTGTATCCAACCTATCCTATATCTAATGTATCCAATACCCGAATGTTCGCTCTAGGAAAATTTGTGGAAATTTGACCTATTATGGTCAATTGGGAAGAGGACAAGTGCTCTCCCTTACATTTAAAAAAATACGTTTTCGGGGGATACTTTCGTCGAAACTAAAAAGAAAAAAAGACAAGCTTGCTCCGTAGACAAGACAAGCTAGAGTATGAAAAACAAATTTACTCCCCCCCTGAATTTTTTTGAATTGTCGCCAGTGAATACCATTAATAATCGCAACATAGTACTTAACTTGAATGTTGTTCAACTTGTGGAAAATAAACTATTCATCAGAAATTAGTCTTTCATTCTCGTCAATTTGGTTTCTACTTGATTCTTGATCAGATTTGAACAAAAAACATGTTATTTCGATTGAACGTAAGGAGCAACATTAAAACTTAAAACGAACAGAAACTATTCCGTATACGAAGAGGGATGTCCCCTGCTAAATACACCCCTCTTTACGATAAAGTTGTTTAGTTGTTTTTAGAAAGCTTTTGTTTCTAATTAAACCAGTTTAATTGAATTGGGACAAAAGTCAAACTTTAAAATCGCGATCTATATCGTTGAAAAAACGAATGATATCGACTTGATTCTGAAACTGCGTGTAATACAAAGTAGCTCTTGCTTTCAGAGAGGGCGAACGCAAGTAATAGCCGGTTTCACCACTGTAAATCGTTTCGCTGGTCAAACCCGGTAAGAGTTGATCGCGGGTACGAGGAGAGACGTAAGCGTTGCGAAAAAAAGGCGCCCGAGTTTGATACAAACCGTTGGCATAGAAGTAATGTCGTCCGCTCAATTTGTACGTCAGTCCGCCTTTAAAACTGAAATTGGTAAATTGTTGTTTTTCTGATTCGCCCAAGGAGCTATCTGGGAAACGGCCGTTTCGGTAATGTCCCGTACGCCAAAAAGACGTACTGGAAGCGCGACCAGCCAGAAAGGCGTCCAGATTTCGGCTGCTCCATTGCCCTTGCGCCCATAATTCGCCTTTTCTGATATTAGCGTCATAGTTGTACCCATAGACGTCGCCTTCTCTGATAATAAGATTAGGATCGTCTTGATTATTTTTGGCGATTTCCAGATCGTTCCCAAAATCCCGTACGGCAAATCGATCGACGTTGAGATAGAAATCTCCGCCCAGCAAATCCTCAATGACTTTGTAATTATTGACCGTTTGCGATTGATAAGCCAGCCCCATACTAAAAGTGAACTGATCGTTTATGACGTCCTGGTAATTAGCGTAAAAATTCAGTTTCTCGGCGTCAAATCTCCGGTCTTCAATAATGTACTGAGACCACTGACCGGCATAATCCTGGCCGTCGAGCAAAAAATTATAGACCCCTCTTGAAGCGGTTACATTCGTTTTGTTAACAAAATAAAACTCGTCCCAATTCAATTGCCGAGCCGTCTCCGAAGAGGTTAAATCCGTTTTTATCGCTTCTGCGGCGTCCAATTGGTTATTAGACGCTGCATAACTCGGCAGATACCGATAATAATCCGGCCGGGGATCGTCGGCGTCAAACCAATCCAATGCGCTGGAACCGTAATAGCCAAACTGATAGCCAAGAGCAGAAGTCAAACTAGATGATTCGCTGATCGCCCAGTCATGTCGAAGAAACGAGTCTTTGATATATAAATATGAAAATAGGCTGATGAGAATTTACCACGCGGGCGTTCCGTTTCTCGCCATTCTGATATCCCCAGTAAGAATTGTAATAATTCGTACCGGCCAAATCGTACATTTCCTGCACGCTAGCGCCGGATCGGCCTCTTTTCACTGGAGCGCCAAAGGCGGTCAGGTTTAAAACATGCTCGTCGTTTAACTTTTTGTCTATCGAAGCAAAATAAGACCAGGCGTCGTAAAATGTGCCGGGAATATATCCCTCCTCCGCCCAACGGCGCGATCCGGAAAGCGAAACGGCCCAGTCGCCTTCCAGCCAGCCGGTGGAGTAAGTCGCCATCAGTCGCTGGCGGTAGGAACGATTGGAAAGAGAATAGGAAAACCTTTTCTGCTTACGCTGAGTCGAAGCGCGAGTATCGACAGAAGTTCCGCCGCCAATGCCTCCCATCGTATATCCCATCGGTCCCAGGCCAACGTCCGTATCCCGATTACGCTGCGGGTGTGGCTGAAACACGGGTGCTTTTCGGAAGCCTGTCGTTCCGTTCCGGAGGGGCTTCGAAGCCGATTGGGTGGAGCGTTCGCTGCTCTTGCCCAACGGCTCGCGGGTGTGCTCGCCCTACCATTTTGACGCCGGTGCCATGCTGAGATGTCGGGTGTTGGGCCATTCGGGGCGGCGTTTCTGGGCATTTCGGATTCAAACGTCGACATTCCGGCACCCCTTAACCATATTCGGGCGCTCATGAAGTCAATGACGGGGCATGGGCACGGTGAATCCGCCCACAATGGAATCAAAGTTTCGGTCGAGATGGCGGCGGTCAATCGCAAGCAGCTCGAAGTGCAGGTGAACCTGCCCCGGGACTGGGATCGGTTCGAGTCGGCCGTAAGGGAACGCGTTCAGAAGAAGGTTTCTCGCGGCCGGGTCAGTGTGCGGGTGACGATTGCGTCTGCCCAAGGCGAGGAACTGGGCAGGGTGGTGATCAATGAGGCCTTGGCGCGTGAGTGTGTGGCGGCACTGAGGCAGGTTGCGGAGGCTGTGGACGTGGAAGGGCCGGGAACGATCGAGTCGGTCATGCGGGTGCCGGGTGTAATCCGGGTCGAATCCGGCGTGGAAGACCCCGAAGCGCTGGGACCGGCCATACGGCGGGCGACGGATCAAGCCGTAAAAGGGTTGGTTGCCATGCGTTCGACCG